>OX422215.1:167789800-168244788 GCA_949130495.1 Sambucus nigra | reverse complement strand
ATTTTCAAAATTATCAAATTATATTCTCATGATAATTTTACTAAAATTAATTACACATCTTACTTTACCCATAAAGTAATTTACAACAAAATTCCACTAATTACTAACTCTCATCACGCTAGTAAATATTTAAATGATTTCAGAATTAATATTAAATTAATATCTCTAATTAATGTTAATAAATACCCAAATTTAAAAGTCATAACAATACGGGGTATTACATACTTCCCCCTAATAACAAAATTTTGTCCCGAAATTCGAAAAATAAGGTATACCTGGTAAGATTTGATCTGGGTATTTCGCACGCATGTTTGTCTCACGCTCAGAAGTGGATTCCTCCACATTATGATACTCCCACTCGACCCGTACAAGTGGAACTACCTTTGACCTCAACCTCCTTTCGCTATGGTCTAGGATAGTCACTGGCCTCTCCTCGTAAGAGCTATAGGGCTGTAAGTCAATCTACGCAATTGCAATGTGGGTGTGGGCCATGTCATCCCGAAGGTATAATCTCAACGACGAAATGTGGAATACATCGTGAATGCGGTGTAAATGCTCTGGCAGTCCCAATATGTATGCAACCGGACCAATCCTCTCGATAATGGGAAATGGTCCCACGTACCTTGGGGCCAGTTTCCCTTTCTTAACAAACCTTGTCACTCCTTTCATAGGAGATACACGTAGTAATACTTGGTCCCCCACATTAAATTCTCGAAAAAACTATTTTGCATCAGCGTAGATTTTCTACCTATCCTGGGCTACCCGAATGCGACTCCTGATACGCTCAATCCTAGCGGAGGTTTCCTTAATCACTTATAGTCCTAGTAACTTGTTGTCCCCCATCTCTAGCCAGTAAGTTGGTTAACGACAAGGCCTACCATACAATACCACAAATGGAGCTATGCCAATCGTGAACTGATAGGAGTTATTATAAGAAAACTCCACCAGTGGAAGGAGTGGCTCCCATCCTCCTCCAAAATCAAGGATACACATTCGTAGCATATCTTCCAACAACTGATGGGTATGCTCTATTTGTCCATCTGTCTGTGGGTGATAAGCTGAACTCAACCTCACCTATGTACCCATGGCCTCCTGAAAGCTCTCCCAGAAATGCAACACGAAAACTTTGTCACCATCTGACACAATATCAAGGGGCACCCCATATAGTCTAACGATCTCAGTAATGAACAACTGAGCATACTGACCCGTGGTATAGTCTGTCCGTGGTGGCAGAAAATGAGCCAGCTTAGTCAAACGGTCCACAATCACCCAGATGGAGTCGTGATTTCGTTGTGTTGTAGGCAACCCAGTAATGAAATCCATGGAAATACTCTCCCACTTCCACATTGGTATCTCCAATAGCTGAAGCAAGCCTGAAAGTTTTTGGTGGTCTACCTTCACCATCTTATAAGTAGAGCACTTCGAAAGAAATTACGCAATTTCCTTCCTCATCCTACTCCACCAGTATTGTCGCCTCATATCCTGGTACATCTTATCTCCCCCTGGATGCACTATAAATCTGGACCCGTGTGACTGTGTCAACACTGCATGACGTAAGTCTTCTCCTTCTGGGACCACTAATCTCCCATTAAACCTTAAACCTCCATCGAAACCAACTGAATAGGACTCAGCACCCTCAGCTAAAAGCCGTATAATCTGCTCCTGGCAAAATGAGTCTGATGTATCTGCCTGTATTACCCTCATAACAATCTCAGGTGTCATTGTCATGACAGATATAAAGGAATGGGCAACCGCATCCTGGTGACCCAATTCTTTCCACTTTACTTTTCGAACGTCACTACGTCGTCTATCGGTCTATGGATCAACGCATCTGCAACCACATTAGACTTCCCCAAATGGTACTGTATGCCGAACTGATAGTCTTTCACGAACTCTAACCACCTCCACTGATGCATATTCAGCTCTCGCTTAGTGAACAGGTACTGTAGTGACTTGTGGTATGTGAACAAACGAAACTTCTCCCCCAATAAATAATGTCTCCATATCCTCAATGCAAAGAAGACCACTGCTAACTCTAGGTCGTGAGTGGGGTAATTTCTCTCTTGCGGATTAGGCTTGCGGGAGGCAAAATCTATTGACTTCTCCTCCTACTGAAGTAGTCCCCCGAGTCCCTATAAGGAGGCATTGGTGTAAACCCAATACTACACTACCAGCTTGGGAAAAGCAAGAACTGGTGTCGAAGTCAACTTATCTTTCAGCACATCGAAAGCTAATTGACAAGCATCGTCCCAAACATATGGTACCCCTTGCGATTCAGGTTCGTTTATGGACACGCTATCTTGGAGAACCCTCAGATTAATATCTTACAGTACCTGGCTCAACTGAAGAAACTATGCACTTTTGTCGGTGTCGTGGGCTGTCCCCACTCCCTCACTGCTGACACTTTACATGGGTCAACCGCTATCCCCAATTCAGATACAACATGCCCCACAAACTTAACCTCCCGTAAGCAGAATCCCCACTTATTTTACTTAGCATACATCTGATGCTCTCTTAGAGTCTAAAGAATCTACCTCAAGTGCTCGACATGCTCTTTCTCATTGTGTGACTATATCAGGATGTCATCTATGAAGACGATGACAAACTGATCCAAGAACTCTCTGAACACTCGGTTCATCAAGTTCATGAATACGGCTGGAGCATTTGTAAGCCCAAATAGCATCACTCTGAACTCATAGGACCCATATCTTGTTAAGAAAGTAGTCTTCGAAACATCCTGCTCCCTAATCCGTAGCTGATGGTATCCTGATCTCAAATCTATCTTCGAAAAGAAAGTTGCTCCCCTCAGTCGGTCAAACAAATCATCGATTCGAGGCAATGAATATTTATTCCGTATCGTGACCTTGTTTAACTCCTGGTAATCCATGCATAACCTCAGTGAACCATCTCTCTTCTTCATAAACAAAATTGGAGCACCCCAAGGTGAGGTACTCCTACGAATGAAGCCCTGACCTAACAGCTATTCTATCTGATCTCGTAACTCCCTCATTTCTGCTGGAGCCATACAATACGGAGCGCATGCTATCGGTCGAGTATCCAGTAACAAGTCTATGACAAAATCTATCTCTCGATTGGGGGGTAGGCTTGGTATCTCCTAAAATACATCAGAATACTCACGAACAGCTAGGATCGAGTCTAAGGGAATCACGATCTCCTTAGAGATATCCTCTTCTAAGTAATACAAATGAGTGGAAGAGCCTCCCTCTGGGCGAGGCATCACCACTAAAAACATCTCCTGTCTCGAAATGGTAAAGATAATACTCCCACTATAATAATCTATCATGGCTTTGTATGCTGCGAGATAATCCATGCCAATAATAACATCATGCTCATGCTTCTCTAAGACTAACATGTCTGCTGGTAAAATTAAGCTACCAATCTCTACTCCCATGCCCCGACATATAAAGAAAATCAGCGACCCATTCCCCAGTGGTGAGTCTACGCATGTCATAGTGCTCTTTGTTGTGGCTAATAATCCTAAAGCCTTCGCAAAATGAGTAGCTATAAAATAGTGTGTCGCCCCAGTATGAAATAAAACTCTACCCATAGTGCAATGGATAGGAAACGTACCCTCCATCGCGGGTGATGCCTGAGGAAATGCTTCCTAGTGGACGTTATAGACACGTCCATACTTCAACTGCCCTTGATGTATAGGAGATGCTGGGATGGATGGTAGGGCTGGTACCTGAGCTGGTGCTGGGAGGGCGGTTGGAAAAGGTGGCCTCAGTGGCTCATTACAGGCACCCTAATGTTGGGGCCCTATTTCCCTCTGGACAATCCAGGGACCTATGGCCATTCTTGCCACACTCGAAACATCGGCCCTTGAAATTTTCTCCCCTCTGTCCCTACTGACTACGGTCCTGTTGTCCGTTACCACCCCGCCACTGGCCCTGCTGGGAATGTTGTTGGCCCTGATGGCCCTGTTGCTGACGGTGTTGGCCTGAATGGCCCTACTGATTACACTGATCCTACCTAAATCCCCCAAATCCCTATCTGGAGTCACCTGATCGAAACCGCTTGGCAGGGTCCCCTGATGGGAACTCTTCTCATTATGAAAAGTCTGCCCCTGAGATGCTGGTGCCCCACCTGTTATTACCCCCTGTCCTGCCTGCGGGGTGGACTCTTCGGCTCATTTGCTTCCTTGCAGATGGAAATGATTGTCCTGGCAGTGTAACAAAGCAGCGTTAAGTACATCCGTGTAGGTACTCAGTGACAGATTGCCTATAAGGTGCTGGAGGATCCTCCAGGCCAATTCGTCCACAAACAACAGTAGCTTCTTCCCCTCAGTGGGTGCATCATCTGGCACTATAGTGAGAAGTCTAATGAACTCCTCCTCGTACTCGACAACAGTCATATTCTCATATTTTAGATTCAGTAACTTCCACCTCATCTCAGTCTTCATGGTGGATGGAAAGTATTTGTGGTCAAACCGTGCCCAGAATGACTGAATAGTGAGAGTGTCCCTCTCCTCCAAGGTGTTGGTGGATTCCCACCATTGCAAAGCGTCCCCCACTAACTTGAAGGAAGCCAACAGCTGTTTCTGCACGTCTGTGCACTCGTACATGTGCAGATGCCTGTGGATATATTTCTTCCATTGGCTGGCTACAATGATATCCAAACTACTCGCAAACTCTAGGGGATGCACCTTCTGGAAGGCATCCCTAACCCGCTCAGTAGTGGCTCCACTGCCTGAACCTGAGGTGGAGCCTGTGTAGTACAGCTAATGTGGCACTCACCGCCTGAGCAACGATAGCGACTACCTCGGTTGCGTTCATCATTCCCTGAGCCGGAGCTGTTGGCTGCTCGGCTTGGGCACGTCTATCCTTGGGTGCGTGTCTCAAAGGCATCTAAAACTAGAAGGAAGTTTATTAGTCTATAGTTATTAATAAATCTCGAATAGCTGAAGACGTAAGTGTAAATGCAAGAATACAACAATCCTAAAAATAAGGTTCTATATCAAGGATGCTAAGCTGAAAGCGAAATAAGTCATACAGATCCCAAAGAACAGTAGAACATGATGCTCTGATACCACCTGAGACACCCCTCCTAATTAAATACTGGTTGATCGGTCCTTTATTAAATTATAACCAAGGTGAATGGTTGGTTCATTCTTAGCATCACTTTCTCAAATTAAACTTTCCAATTTAAACAACCTAAATAATTAAGTTAAGTGTCAAAACCATTTAAAACATTATTTCTATTTTTAATTTAAGTCCAATAATATAAATCTTTCATAATTCACAGTTTAAGAGTCACACAAATAACTAAACTAGAAAAGATCATCCAATCAATTTAAGCATTCAATTAAGTAATTCTAACTTTAAAACCATGAAGGAAAAACGTACTAACAGTAAGAAATCCGAAAGTAAAAATACTAAAAGTAAATGAATCACAATCTCTGACAAAACCCACTGAATAAGGAAAAAGGGCGACACATGCCCAACTGGTTAAAACAGAACTAAGATTGGATTCAATAATTAGGTCGTCTAAGCAAAAGGCCTTCAACTCCCACCGAAGTTGCAGCACGTTCCTTCCAAAGAATCCTAAGCATGACACCCCTGTGGCTGGGCACCTGTAGTATAAATATATCTACAAGAGAGAAGAGATAACAGGAAACGGGTCATAGCTCCATTGTAAAATAGTTTAAAATTTTAGTTTAGCAAGTATTTAAAATGCTTACCGGTTAATACAACAATTATATTAGTATGCGGCACTCTCTTGAGACATTTCTCACCTGTCTTGTAATGTGCACACCTACCACACTATTAATCCCCACAAGTTTAGCTTATCTTAAATTTCTCATAAAGTTTCATGCCAACAATTACTAGGGCTAAGATAATTAATTTCTGAAAGAAAAGTTTTCACATAAATCCCATTTAATTATAAAGTCTTTCACTATTGCCTCAAACATTGCAAACACTTATAAATTCAGAATATTTATTCATTACTTAACTACTTTTAGTCACAGTAGAAAGTTCCCAATTTCAAGTCTATACATATATTAATCAGTCATAATATATATATATATACTAACAGCACCCCACATAAAATTTATGGTGCTGACATACTCTCCTATCAAGTCCCTGTCACTCGTACTAAGGGAAATACTAGTTCGGAATGACTCTCGAACTATCGTAACACAAAACACATACAAATTAAGGCGAAGCATAGTTCCAAGTCAGTAAGAGGTCATCATATACCCTCACGTGTCTTAGGACCGTCTGACTATCGATCAGATAGAATGTACCAAGGATTCCTATGTTCTAGGGTACAAGTCAATATCCCTCATAAAGGTCCCATCGAGGTACGACTGTCCCGGTACGGTAACCTCAATGATAGCAAGTAGCGCGAGCATGCTTTTTTTACACTTATATAGTATATACACAAACACAGTCATATATATGTATACTACCATTCCCATTTCTAAATTAGGTACGCCCACGACCCATACTATGATATTCATTCTTCGTACATGTTACTAGATTATCTCGTATAATGGCTTGTCTCTTTTATTCTTAATTGTAGGATATTCCATACATTCCTCATTTCACTTGTAGTATTCTATTCCCCAATGTATAAATTCAGTAGGTACTCTCTTATTTTCTAACGTAGCTTTCTTACGGGTCTTACTCCTTTAATTACACGTTTCCATAATTTCCTAAGAATAAATTACTCCCCGTTAACTTTAAATTTTCCATACATTAAATGCCCCCTTTTTACTAAGTCCTACTGATCCTATTTATGTGCCAAAATGTTCTATTAATAAGGTCCAAGGGTCACTACTCATTTTAATCGAAATAACTATTTAAAGGAGGAATATAAATTTTCCAGCAGGGGTCGATCGATCGAAGGAAAGGGGTCGATCGATCGATCGATACTCTTTGGTCGATCGATCGGTCAAGCAGTTATGACAAAACTGCAGAAAATACAGTTACGAAAATCCTATTCCAAAGTCATCGAAATCATCTTGTTGCACTCCCATACTCCCAACAAATGATACTACAAGTGTGATATACCCAAATAAATAATTTTCTACATAAAACATGTGAGTTTTCATCGAGTATATCAAATTAAAAGGGCAAACACTATATCGACCTCAAGAACCCTAATTTTCTTCTTTATCTTAATTCTTCCAATTGTTTTTCCAGATTTCTACTCCTAACTCGAAGAAAATTCATGGTTTATCCTCTACATGTGAATTTGATTTCCAAAATATGATTTCTACCTCTAAGACATGAAAATTCTAGTCCCCAATATATGCTTTCTTTCATGATAAGTAGTTCTAATCAACCCTAGGATAATATAATTGAAGCATTAACTAAAATAAAGCAAGATAGATACTTTCTTGTAAATCTTTGTTTCTGATTTGTGGAAGAAATTGGTGTGATTGTGTTCCTCATCGCGCGATCTATAATTTGACGGTGACGGCGGTGCAAACGGTGGAGTTCTTGGCCTAGAACTCCATGGAAAGCTTCTCCTCTTCCTCTCCAATGGTCGTTCTTTGTTTTTGGTTATGCTAAACCTAGAGGGCAACCCCTAACATCTGATATAACATTAGAAAATTCGTGGGTTTCCATGCCCAAAAATACAAAATGTCTAAAACATCCTCCCGGGATGCTCATTAGGCCTAAAAATTCCCTGAGACCTAAACTACACCCCCGGGTACATTATTTTGACTATCTCGACCCTTCCGGGCATTTTGACGCACTCAAAATGACCATACGGGTGACTTATAATTTATTCACTTTTAATAAACTGAATTTAATCCTAACACAACACAGGCGCGTCCCGATAAAATTTCCAAAATTATCAAATTATATTCTCATGATAATTTTACAAAATTTAATTACACATCTTACTTTACCCATAAAGTAATTTACAACAAAATTCCAATAATTACAAACTCTCATCACGCTAGTAAATATTTAAATGATTTCTGAATTAATATTAAATTAATATCTCTAATTAATTTTAATAAATCCCTAAATTTAAAAGTCATAAAAATATAGGGCTATTACATACTTCCCCCCTAATAACGGAATTTCATCCCGAAATTCGAAAAATAAGGTATACCTAGTAAGAATAACTCTGGGTATTTCTCACGCATGTCTATCTGATGCTCACAAGTGGATTCCTATACATTATGATGCTCCCACTTGGCCCGTACAAGTGGAACTACCTTTGACCTCAACCTCCTTTCACTATGGTCTAGGATAGCCACTGGCCTCTACTCGTAAGAGCTATCGAGCTGTAAGTCAATCTCCTCAATTGTGATGGGGGTGTGGGCCATGTCATCCCGAAGTTATAATCTCAACGACGAAATGTGTAATACATCGTGAATGCGGTGTAAATGCTCTAGCAGTCCCAATCTGTATGCTACCGGCCCAATTCTCTTGATAATGGGAAATGGTCCCACATACCTTGGGGCTAGTTTCCCTTTGTTCCCAAACCTCATAACTCCTTTCATAGGAGATACACATAGTAATACTTGGTCCCCCACATTAAATTCACTGAAAAACTGTTTTGCATCGGCGTGGCTTTTCGGCCTGTCCTAGGCTCCCCCCGAATGCGACTCCTGATAAGGTCAATCCTAGCGGAGATTTTCGGAATCACTTCTGGTCCTAGCAACTTGTTGTCCCCCACCTCTTGCCAACAAGTTGGATAACGACAAGTCCTGCCATACAATTGCGATGAGGATGGGTAATAAAGATTGTCCCATTTAATCCAGTGATGTCTTTTTCCATAATCTGTAGACTTTCCCCATAAAAAGTTGTTGAACAAAGAGTGGATGCAGTTGATGGTCCTGATGGGGGGCTTTAGAATTGCTAGGCAGTGAATAGGAATAGATGATAGGACTGCTTTAATGAAGACTTTTCTGCCAGCAAAAGATAGAAATCTAACTTGCCAACTTTTCACTTTAGATTGAATTCTTTGAATCCGGTCTTCATAGTAGCAGTGCTTATTCCTCCCATAGAAGATGGTAGAGCCCAGATATTGAATGGGATATGTTTCCTTTTCAAATTGGTGATCTCTTATATAGCTTTAATCTTGCTCCTGTTAACCTAGTGGTGTACTGTGAAACTGCTTTTAGAGTAATTAGTGACTTGGTGAGAGGCATTTTCAAATAACTTCAAGAATTTCATCAAATTTTCAAGCTATTCTTATCTTTATTACAGAAGATGGTGATGTCATCTGCAAAACTTAGATTACTGATGAGACGGAATTTTGTAGGACGGGGAAAAGGTTTTATCTTTCTAGACTGCATAAAATATTAGTGGCCTTGATTCAAAGCTTCAGCTACTATAGTGAGCAGCCCAGGGGCGAGAGGATCTCCTTGCTTAAAACCCTTAAAAGACTTGAAAAGACCACCCATATGACCATTAATAATAATTGAAAACAAGTTATTAGAAACTAATCTCCATATTCTATGATTCCATAACTCAGAGAAGCCGTATTTCCTAAGAATTTTAGTGAGAAAGAGCCAGGAGACCGTATCATAGGCTCTGGACATATCCAATTTAATGACCACATTAACATCATGGGATTTTCTACCAATTAAAGACAATATATCTTTGGCTAAAATAATGTTTTCTGAAATTTGCCTTCCTTTGACGAAACCTTCTTGAGATGGACCAATAAGATCAGTGAGGATAGGAGTTAGTCTAGTTGCAAGGATTTTGGTGATGATTTTGAAGCAAAAGTTTCATAAACTTATAGGCCTGAGGTTTGAACAGGTATTAGGAGAGTGGACTTTTGGAATAAGGACAATGTTAGAGCTAGTCCATCTAGTAGGAAGGGAACCTCTAGAGAAAAAAATAGAACTGCTTGAGTGAGATTTTCTTTGATTATATCCCAAAATTTATGATAAAATAATCCATGAAATCCATCTAGACCAGCACTATTGTTAGGATTCAAGTTGAGGACTGGTTGACAAACTTCCAGATCATTTGGAACAACATCCAAGCTACAAGATTGATTAGATGAAATAGAGGTAGTAATATAATCCAGAATGCCATTATCCACATGATTGCTATCAGCTTTAAAAAAAATTAGAAGTATTCACATAATTCTCCCTTAATATCACCAAAATCCTCTGTCCAATTGCTATCTCTGTTTTTAATTCTATGAATAATAAGTCTAGAGTACCTGGCTTTTACCGAGGAATGGAAAAAAGTGAGTATTGGATTCACCTTCAAATAACCACCTTTGCCTCATCTTTTGATACCAGAAGTCCTCTTCCATTTTTAAATCCCCGAGCAACTTTGCTTTTGATTTTGATAGCTCTTCTCCATTTGCATCAGAGGGATCTTCTTCAAATGCAACTTCTTTAAGGCTCACTTCTTCTTCATTATTTTTTACCTCTACAAATATGTCTCCATTGCATTCTTTATTCCAAGCAATAAGATATTTTTTGAGTCTTTGAAGCTTGGAGGAAAATACTTTAAATGGGTAGCCAGTAGCTAGAAAAGACTAAGATCTGCCAATAATTTCTCTAATCTCGGGATTATTGCACCAAAAAATTTGGAATTTGAAAGGTTTAGGGGTAGAGTCTAGCTGAGTAATAATGTAAAATAGTAGAGGGGAGTGATCTGAGCAAGATTTATTCAGGTTTTTAAGGGATAAATTAGGAAAGGTTGACATCCAAGATGGAGAGGCCAAGCCTCTATCAAGCCTAGACCAAATTTTACCCCTAGTTCTAAAGCTGTGCCAGGTTCATTTTGGACCTGAGAAGATTACCTCCATCAGGCCAGCATTAGCAATAAACAAATTGATGTCCTCCATAGTAGGTGTATTATAAAGCTTCCCATCTTTTTTCTCAGAGTTTCTAGACACCACATTGATGTCTCCCATAGTGAGCCAAGGGCTACCATTAGAGATATTTTTATGGGTCAAAAGAGAGTTCCATATATTGACCCTCTCTGATCTACAACACTTAGCATATACAATTGAAATGAACACTGATTTTGGTAGTTCGTTATGAGAAATTTTCATAAGGGTTGATTGATCATCCATGAAAACCTACTAATAAATGATTCCAAATCTCCAGAAAAAACAAATTTTGTTATTAGATTTTGAGATATCCCCATCAAATTTAAGAATACGTCTAATATCTTCAGTGCTTTGAGTTTTTACTTTTGGTTCAAAAATGGAAAAAAAAGGAAGGTTATGAAGCCTACATAGCTTTTTCAATCTTCTTGTGGATGGCTTATTGGAAATGCCTCTTATGTTCCATACCAAAAAGTTTATCATGGGGAAACTGAGGGAAAGGAATTTTTTGATACCTAGATAGGAGCTCTAGTAAGTCTTTTAAACATGGGATCAATTGGTTTACTGAGGGCTTTCTTAGGAATATTGTTGGCTTGCACTGGCTCAGGTGAGGATTCTGACAAATCTGATAGTTTCATTCAATGTTCTTTATCCGTCATCCTTTTGGATAAGTCTTTGGAATATCTAATGAGATCTTCAATTAAGGTAATTCCTCTTTCTCTAGAGGAAAATATCTATATTAGATTTTTATAAGTTGACAAAGAGATCTGGTTTAGTTTTAGCAGGTAAGTTTGTTCCTTTTGGGGACAACATTGGATTATCCACAATTTTGGTATCTTGACCATTTACTTCTTCATCTTGAATTTTATAAATGAATGACTGTAGCTTCTTTGACAGCTTTGGACATAAAGGTGGGAGAGGGTCAATAACTATTGGCTTAAAAGGAGTTGGGATGGTTGGAATGATAGGAGTTGTTACTGACTAAATCAAAGGAGTGGGAGGTGTTGGGCTGGAGACATGGTTCTTAGGTGGGTGGAATTTGGTTATATTTGAAGGAGATGTTCTATTATGGTGGTAAGGGTTTGAGATAGCTTGATCAGATATTACTTTATAGACTGTAAGGCAATGGGAATATTAATTGTTAATGATAAGAGGAGCTAAACTTGATGCTTGGCCTTGAAGAATATTTTAAGGGAATGAGGGGGTTTCAATAGGGATAATGGTAGAGTGCCCAATTTTAGTATTAAGATCTTGGGAAGGTTTCAAACTGGTGGCTGCTTGCTTTGGTCTGTATTGAGGTTAGTTGCTGATAGTCAAGGTATTTTTGGTAGGCTTGGATTTTAGGTCGAGGGGATTTTAGGGGCTATATTGGAGATGATACATGTAACAACCCGTACTTTTGGGTTATGATTAAATTCCATAATTGGGTATAAATTGGAAATTTGGGGAATTTCCCAGAATATTAATTTTTGGAATTTTCAAGGATTAGATGATTGTCAATGGGTGTTTTATTTACTTTTGGGATTAAGTGGATATAAATTTGAGTATTTTAAATTTATGTCGCCGTTGAGTAAAGAGACAAAAGGTAAGATTTCAATTATAAAACCCGCATTGAGAGGTATTGGGTTAAATTAGAGGGTTACGATCAAGTACCTGCGTGGTGAGTCTCGGAATGATCGAGATTGTCCGAAAAGAGTGTCCGATAGTCGAAATTGAGTTTCGGGAATTTTTAGACTAAAAGAACTCGTAATTGAGTAAACGAGTCCTTTTTGGGTTATAAATGGTATAAACCCTTTTCCCCCTACATAAGGAGGGAGAGGGTTAGAAAAGAGAAAGAAAAGAGAGAGGAAGGAAGAAAATGGAGAGAAAAGGGAGATTTCGGGCCAAACTCCACCGGACTCGACTCGGGATCGTCGAATTTTATCCACGAGGCAAGTGTTTACTTTCTTTATTTAATTTTGAGCATAGATCCCATATCATAGTTTGGTAATAACAAACCCTAAAGGTTTTGGGTTGGGTTTTCGTGGATAAAATGGGTTTTCGGGAGTTAAAATGAATAAATCCCAATAATTTCTTAATTCGAGAAACTTAGGATTTAATCGAAATTAGTTGTTGATTTAGGGTTCTAGGACGTTTAGAACCCTTCTTATATGTTTATTTGTTGTTGGTTGAGGTTGTAGGATGTCGGGAGATGAGACAAAAGCTTGAGGGAAGCTTTAATGGCCGAAACAGCTTCTCGGAGAAGACGTTGTCCGCTATGATCAATCGATCGAGCGTGGGGGATCGATCGATCGAGGGCCATGGGTCGATCGATCGACCCTTAAAGAATTTTGACAACTTTTCCTAGTGTTAATTAGATGGGATAAATTCCAATTCTAAATTGATTCAAGGTTATTTATGTGTGGAAATAAGAAACCTTTTAGGAGTAAATAGTCCTCCAATTTAGGGATTTATGGGGGTGAGTGAAGTTTTTAAGTGTGTAACCCTAAAATCATATTTTTGAGGGAAATAAAGTAATTTGAGGGATTTGAGGTTTAGGGTTCCTAAACTAGAGTTAGGGCCTCTAGATTATTATTTGGATATGACGTAGTCCTTGGGTTCGTGGAAAGGAAGTCCACAACCTATTTAATTTTAGGGTATTCGGGGACGAATATCAGTTCAGATAGTTTCAGTGGCCATTTTGGCCTATATGATTATACATGCGGGATAACATAATTATGCTGATGATGGTTGAGGGAACCCTATGAGATTATTAGGATGAATTGGAGAGTATACTTATTTAGTTAATGTAAATTGGTTTATTTTGAGATATCCACTAAATTCATAGATGGGAATAAGGTATTTATTATTTATCAAGTGAGGGAATACTTTCGGTATAGTATCCTGAGTATGTGAATGTATGAATATGATTCTTTGAGAGAATCTTTGGGATTATTGGTCATCGCTAGGTGTTATTGGCAATCATTGCCAATTATATAAATATATATATATTCGAGGAGGAATATATAGTTTTTATATATATATATATATATATATATATATATATATATATATATATATATACTACGTGAATAAAGTATATATATGATATGATATAAATACATATGTGTCTGTATGTGGTTGGTATATGTGTGTTTAGAGGCTGGTTTCCACGGGATTCCCCTTTGACTATAGGGTTGGAACAAACAGATTATATATATGCTCTAGTACGATTCAGGGAGGATGCGCGATGTGGGTGAATCACTTGGCATGAGGAGCAGGGTGAGTATAGTCCCCAGGTCATTATCGTCCCGCGTTCGAGTGCGATTTATGTGATTACACTTGCAGGGGGAACATGGCCGCCTCCAACATTGTGTATATGTTTACCATTACCATTGAGTAAGTTTGGCTTGGTACCGTGGTATAGTGAGTAAACCTGAATTTTGGATCGACGCTATGAGACCGCATCCTCGAGTTATAGCTCGTTGGGATGGTTATTATGCTGGTGTGCATATTATATTACTTGTGCATGAAAACAAGGTAATATAAATATCTAATGAGAATAAAGAAAAGAAAAATGAAAAAGAATATCCTCAGTCCGTGAGATAGATACGGATGTGTATTGTAAAGATGAATATAAAGTAAACCTCAGTCCGGGAGATAGATCCGGATGTGTATTATAAAGATGAATATAAAGTAAACCTTAATCCGGGAGATAGATACGGATGTGTATTGTAAGATGTATATCATTATATAGGATATATATATATGTTATTTACTGAGGGTCTAATGGATCTCGACGATCGACCTTGCCACATAGTAGTGTATCGGGGGGTTCTTTATTTGTATTTCGCTCTGCGAGACACCCCACGCACGAACATGGCATAGTGTTGAGACTAGGGAGAATTTTAGCCCTTAGTACTTGGGTTGTTTAGGATTTCAATAGCTCGGGCGCGATGGTTTAGTTAGTCAGTGTGGTCTGACTTGGATGTTTAGAGGGATGCGTTAGGCGTGCACTATTAGAAGAGAGGTGACGGGTATCTCATGGGAGTACGATACCAAATTTGAATATGAGATAAAACCTATTTTTGAAATAAAGCATTTATGCACTTGCTAAATATTTTCACAACTCGGGCTTTGACCCGTTTATGTACTTTTCCCTCTCTTTCTACATATATATATATATATATATATATAGGTGTCCAGACACAGGGACGCCTGGATGACACTTCCTTCGAGTCAGACGTCTGTTGCAGCAGCGTGGATGCATGCAGGTTCTCGATAGACGCTTCTATCCTTGTAATCTAGGTAGGAGGTATTGTATATACATTTGGGCTGATAGACCAACTGTTGTTATTTATTATTTTACCACCTTTTATGTGGATTCGATTTGGTTGTATCATAATTGAACCGAGTGTTTGGTTATTTTAGTTCATTTCAGTTTCATTATATAAACTGTGTGGATATTTTGATTTTATGGTTGTTTAAAAAGAGTAGTTAAGTAAAATTTTGATGCCAGCCTAATAGGTTATTAGTAATTAAATTGGTTTTCGACAGTGATGCTGAGAATGATTCATATGCTACTCTTGTTTTAATTTGATATAGGAGTGATCTCCCGGTATTTTATTGGGCAGGTTGTCACAGATGGTATCAGAGCATCAAGTTCTAGTGTCCTTAGGAATCTGTGCGGACGTACTACGCTTTCAGCGTTGCTCTCATATGGTTAGTCATTGCCCGAGATGGGGAGTGTTGTGATGTGGAGTGTAGAATCATACAGTTAGTCATTGCCCAGTGGGACTTAACGGGAAAGACTAAGGTGCCCAGGTGGGGCGTTGATTAAAGAAATTTTTGGTTCAGTTAGCGCAAGTGTACCAGGTCCAAGAACCATTTGGAGTAGATAAAGGTGAAGTTGTTGTTATGAGTTTCACCTTAGAAGGAAGAGGTATAATCGACATGGCTAGATAAAGTCGCGGTGTTCATTAGCCCTAGACTCGTGTGTGTAATTTGAGTTTTGTGGCGGTCTCGATGACATTATATAATGTAGGCCTGTGTGTTTTCTGCGGTAGTGGAGTTTTGTTTTCCTTCATTCGCTATAAAAGTGGGTGTTGATATGTTAAATATATATATGGCTTGCAATACTCGTTTATTATGTTTTATACGAGTATGGTAATATGGTGAGTATAATATATTATGGTATATTCGGAGAGATAGCAGGCTAATGATGGAAAGACTATCGTGTCCGCGGTTCCAGGGTGGAACGGGTGGTTGTTGCGATATCTCACCTAGATATTAGCTGAGTTCGCCTTTATTATGTGCATATATGGAACTTCGGTGAACATATGCTTCATTATCATGATTTGAGTTCGTGGAAACCTTATAGATGTGATTTAAGGTATGCAAGGATTATTGTCGAGTTGTGAGTTTAAGCTCATTATTGATTGCGCAAGGACTGAGTGTAGTGCGAGCGCTTAGTGGTATGGCTCCTGGATATAGATGGGAGTTCATATCACATTTGGTTGAAAAAGGGGATGAGGTTATCCCGGTTGCATATTTGAAGATTGACGGACCTTCATGACCGGCAAAGTTAAGTAGTAGTGTATTGAAGGGGTTCCTTGTTTGGATTTCGCTTTGCGAGATGCTACATGCATGAACCTTAACGATGTTGGGAGTGAAGATATGTTATAGGATGCAAGGATGTCAGTTTTATTAATAAGTCATATAGTGTGAATGAAACACTATAGATTATGAGCCATGTGATGATGGTATGCTTATGGAAATATTGTGCTATGGAAAAGTACTAAAGTGTTCCTCTCACCACAAGTGGGTGGGTGAAGTAGGACTTAGAGAAATTGATTTAAGGATTATAGCCAGGCCTTAATAAAAAGGAAAATTTTGAGAAAATAGGTTTTGGGTATGATGTTCGTAACGCTTTTGCAGAGAGTTGGCGCCTCGATTAGTTAGATTTCCTTTCCGTATAGGTGGAAGATTAGAATTGTAGAAATGCATTAATAGGTTATCAAGGTAGGACTTAGGACGTCCCGCTGATGTGCCTTATACCGTATATCTCGACGATCGACGATGCGAGGGAGTAGTGTAGCGGGAGGGTTCCTTGTCTGAATTTCGATTTGCGAGACGTCCCACACATGAAACCAAGAAAATGTCTGAAGTTAAGAGAGCCCTTGTGCAGTAGGGATATACTTAGGATTATACTCATTTTGCGTGGGTAGGGTAATGCATAGACAGTAGCATTATTAAGATGTAAGTTCAATAGAGTTGGTAGCACCGATATAGGAAGATTTTGGGAAGTTAACCACGAGAGGATTGGTTGGTTAATCTTGAGAATAATGGAATTTCACGGGTTGGGAGGACCCATGTGTGAGTATTACACCGAGCAAAGGAGACCCGTATTTAGAGAGAGTGTTATGTGTCAGATGTTCGAAATGGAGACCCTTGTGCAGATGTACAAGGGTTAAAAAGGTGTATGGGCACCTTATTAAGTTGGTTTATATACCGCCTAAAATAGAAGGGGCATAGTCTATAAAGTTTAAGTTTATACTGTAATGAAGTCACAAATGGATTTGGAGTGTGTTGGATGGAACATTGTCATGGGTAGGCGATAATCTTATTGTATAAGGGGCATTAAGAGGTAACGTGCCATAGATAAGCGACGAGACTAACGAAAATAATCAAGTTTTAGTAGAGTTTGCTTTTTTAAAGGAAATTAGTTGTCCTGTTGTGGACAAGCAGACGCTTGTTAGCAAGGGTCTCAGCTTTGCAAGATGTAAAGCGGTAGTTACCAACTCGTTTCTCTTATTGGCAGTTAGAGAAGCAATAGGGGTAATGTGTCGTCAACGTGTAGAAATTTGGATGAGTTGGTGGTAAAGCTATTATGGTTAAGTACACCTTGTCATAGGTGGAATATGGTAAAGGACCATCATGTTAGCACCTTTTGATGTTGGGGGTATTAAGACATAGTGGAATTTGTGATCCTAGGTTGGTGGTGTAGGTTATATCTGAATTTCGAGGAAGAAATTCCGTTTTAAGGGGGGAAGTATGTAACAACCCGTACTTTTGGGGGATGATTAAATTCCATAATTGGGTATATATTAGAAATTTGGGGAATTTCCCGGAATATTAATTTTTGGAATTTTCAAGGATTAGATGATTGCCGATGGGTGTTTTATTTACTTTTGGGATTAAGTGGATATAAATTGGAGTATTTTAATTATATATCACCATTGAGTAAAGCGAAAAAAGGTAAGATTTTAATTAGAAAACCCACATTGAGAGGTATTGGGTTAAATTAGAGGGTTGCAGTCAAGTACCTCGAATGGAAATTTTGACTCCGCGGTGAGTCTCGGAATGACTGAGATAGTAAAAAAAGAGTGTCCGATAGTCAAAATCGAGTTTCAAGAATTTTTAGAGTAAAAGAACTCGTAATTGAGTAAATGAGTCATTTTTGGGTTTTAAAGGGTATTAACCCTTTTTCTCCCTATATAAGGAGGGAGAGGGGGAGAAAAGAGAAAGAAAAGAGAGAAGAGAGAGAGGAAGGAAGAAAAGGAGAGAAAAGGGAGATTTCGGGCCAAACTCCGTCGGACTCGACTCAGGAATGTCGGATTTTATCCACGAGGCAAGTGTTTACTTGCTTTATTTACTTTTGAGTATAAATCTCATACCGTAGTTTGGTAATAACAAACCCTAAAGGTTTAGGGTTGGGTTTTCGTGGATAAAACGAGTTTTCGTGGATAAAACCGGTTTTCGGGAGTTAAAACGAATAAACCCCAATAATTTCCTAATTCGAGAAACTTAGGATTTAATCAAAATTAGTTGTTGATTTCGGGTTCTAGGACGTTTAGAACCCTTGTTATATGTTTATTTGTGGTTGGTTAATGTTGTAGGATGTCAGGAGACAAGGCAAAATCTTAGGGGAGCTTTAATGGCCGAAACAGCTTCTCGGAGAATAAGCTGTCCATCATGATCGATCGATCGAGCGTGAGGGATCAATCGATCGATCGAGCATGGGCCATGGGTCGATCGATCGACCCTTAAGGAATTTTGAAAACTTTTCCTAGTGTTAATTGGATGGTATAAATTCCAATTCTCAAATTGATTCGAGGTTATTTATGTGAGGAAAGAAGGAACCTTTTAGAAGTAAATAGTCATCCAGTTGAGGGATTTATGGGGGCTAAGTGAGGTTTTTAAGTGTGTATAATCATATTTTCAAGGGAAATAAAGTAATTTGAGTGATTTGAGGTTTAGGGTTCCTAAAATAGATTTGGAGCCTCTAGATTATTATTTGGATATGATGCAATCCTTGGGTTCGTGGAAAGGAAGTCCACGACCTATTTAATTTTAGGGTATTCGGGGACAAATATCGGTTCAGATAGTTTCAGTGGCCATTTTGGCCTATATGATTATACATACAGGATAACATAATTGTGTTGATGATGGTTGAGGGAATCCTATGAGATTATTAGGATGAATTGGAGAGTATACTTATTTAGTTAATGTAAATTGGTATATTTTGAGATATCCACTAAATCCGTAGATGGGAATAAGGTATTTATTATTTATCAAGTTAGGGAATACTTTCGTTATAGTATCCCGAGTATGTGAATGTATGAATATGATTCTTTGAGAGAATCTTTGGGATTATTGGTCATCGCTAGGTGTGATTGGCAATTATTGCCATTTATGTATATATATATATATTCGACGAGGAATATATAGTATATATATATATATATATATATATATATATATATATATATATATATATATATATATATATATATACTACGTGATTAAAGTATATATATGATATGATTTAAATACATATGTATCTGTATGTGATTGTTATATGTGTGTTTAAAGGCTGGTTTCCATGGGCTTCCCCTTTGAGTATAGGGTTGGAACAGCCAGATTATATATATGCTCTAGTGCGATCGAGGGATGTTGCGTGATGTGGGTGAATCCCCTGGATCTAGGAGAAGGGTGAGTATAGTCCCCAGGTCATTATCGTCTCGCGTTCGAGTGCGATTTATGTGATTCCACTTGCAGAGGGAACATAACCGCCTCCACCATTGTGTATATGTTTACCATGACCATTTAGTAAGTCTGGCTTGGTACCGTGGTATAGTGAGTAAACCCGGATTTTGGATTGGCACTATGAGACTGCATCATCAAGTTATAGTTTGTTGGCATGGTTATTACACTTGTGTGCATATTATATTACTTCTGCATGAAAACAAGGCAATATAAATCTCTAATGAGAATAAAGAAAATAAAAATGAAAAAGAATATCCTCAGTCTAGGAGATAGATCCGGATGTGTATTATAAAGATGAATATAAAGTAAACCTCAAACCGGGAGATAGATCTGGATATGTATTATAAAGATGAATATAAAGTAAACCATAGTCCGGGAGATAGATCAGGATGTGCATTGTAAGATGTATATCATTATATGATATGTATATACGTTGTGTACTGAGGGTCTAATGGATCTCGATGATCAACCTTGCCACGTAGTATTGTATCGGGGGGGTTCCTTGTTGGGATTTCTCTCTGCGAGACACGCCACGCATGAACATGGCAGTGGGTTGAGACTGGGGATAAGTTTAACCCTTAGTACGTTGGTTGTTTAGGATTTCTATAGCTTCGGGGTGATGGCTTAGTTAGTCAGTGTGGTATGACTAGGATGTTTAGAGGGATGTGTTAGGTGTGCACTATTAGAAAAGAGGTGAGGGGTATCTCATGGGAGTGCGATACCAAATTTAAATATGAGATAAAACCTATTTTTAAAATAAAGCATTTATGCACTTCCTAAATATTTTCACAACTCCAGCTCTAACCCGTTTATCAACTTTTCCCTCTCTAGCTATATATATATATATATATATATATATATATAGGTGTCCAAACACAAGGATGCCTGAATGACACTTCCTTCGAGTCAGACGTCTGCTACAGCAGCTATGGATGCTTGCAGGTTCTCGATAGATGATTATATCCTTGTAATCTAGATAGGAGGTATTGTATATACATTTGGGCTGATAGCCCAACTGTTGTTATTTATTCTTTTATCGCCTTTTATGCGGATTCGATTTGATTGTATCATAATTGAACTGAGTGTTCGGTTATTTTATTTCATTTCAGATTCATTCATATAAACTATGTGGATGTTTTGATTTTATGGTTGTTTAAAAATAGTAGTTAAGTAAAATTTTTACGCCAGCCTAATAGGTTATTAGTAATTAAATATGTTTTCAACAGTGATGCTGAGAATGATCCATATGCGACTCCTATTTTAATTTTATATAGGAGTGACTGCCCTGTATTTTATTAGGCGGGTTGTCAAAATACATTGAGAACAGGCAGGGACCACTTTGAAATAACTGGTGCAATAGAGAGGAAAATGTTCATATTCTATGTGTTTCCAAAAATCTTCAATACCATAACCAATGCAAACCCTTTCAAGTCGATTAGACAATAAATCTAGCTCAACACAGACCCTAGCATGTCTTGGTTTATTTAAGGTTGCTGTTGAACCATCAATTTTTAAGGGCTTACCTTCTACTTGGGCTATTGAATAGAGAGACGCCTTTGAGAAAAAATTAATAGGTAGAGAGGTAAGGTTAATCCACACTCGAACAAGATAGCTCTCCTTTTCAGTTCTGAAATCAACAGTCCATTTGAAAGTTCTCATATGATATTTACCAACATACCGCAAATTCCTCATCCACATTCTAGTAAAATCTTCTTCTTTAAACAGCCTGATGAGTATATGTTTTTGATCAATCAAAACCAAATTGAAAGCTTCTTTAAGATTCATTGTGGCCATGTTTTTTCTAATAACCTCTATGGGTGATCTGCTATGAGAATACTTCCCAACAATGAAATAGTTGAATGGTTCAGAAAATTTCTTGATGTCTTCTTGGGAGAATTTGACTGCTGGTTCTCTTTTGAAGGACGAAACTTGGATCAAATCTATTTTTGTGTTAGTTATAGAGACCTTTATGATAGAGGCAAATGACTTATTCCACGGGTTAGGAGGATTTGGGGGTTTGTTAACATCAGTTGAGACGTGCATGGTTGCTTCCATGCAACCCTAATTAGGGTTGGCTAGAGAGAGAGAGAGAGAGAGAGAGAAGATTGTTAATCCCAATAAATCCTCATGTTAACTAACTATCCTATATGTGATATAAATTTCGTTCCACCACTAAAACACACAACTCACATCACACCACACATTACGAAAGATAACATCGATTATTCTCTCATTTATCTATCTACATACTCTTTGTTCCACATCTCGTTTTTAGAAAACATTTGATACCTGTTGACACCCTTCCATTTTAGATGGTACACTATTGGAACTTGATGATGAGGTAAGGATTTCAAGGAATGGTAAGTCAATCTATAATCTTCAATATATTGGGGAGTAGTATAAAATTCTTCATCCAGTGTTATGTTATAGGCCACGTGGATAGATTGTTAAAGAAACTCATGATGTTCTTAATCAAGCTTCCCTAGCATCATATTCTTCATACATGAGTTGACTTGCGAGGAGACTATGCTTGATTCTAGGTGTTGCTACTTCTCACTCTTGAATAACTTCACCGATTACTTTAGAGAGTTAGAGAAGACTTTATCTTTTATAGTTAGACAAAACCATTCCTAGGTAATTTTGTTTGTATTTAGATAGATTGCATCATACACATCCATGTCTACAAGAAAGAATTTTATTTTCATAAGGTTGTATAGAAGTTACAAAATAAAAATAACTATATAGAATCGTCTTGAGTCCTTCATAGGAGTATTTAACCTGGTGCTAACTCTGATACCATCTTATCATAGTCAAAATTATGTGCATAGCATGCGATAACAAAACTAGAAAGACAACTATATAATATATAAAGTTCTTGATAGAAAATAAACTTTATTCAAACTTGGACCGATAAAGAATCTTATTTATTAGATTCCTTAAGCATCATGTAGTACGAAATTAAAAGGAATTTACATAAGTATATTTATATAAGACAGTAAGTAGTAGTATATATATTCCACATGGTATTCCCTTGTTTGTTTAAAAATTCCCATGCATATGTAACAACTAGTAACTTCTCGAGTAATGGAGATCAAAAGTACACGGAGTCGGAGGTATTTATCTTTCCTCTATCTTAGTATTCATCTATAAGGGGAAATAACAATCATAACTTTCCCGAGTAGATATATCTTATTCAACAAAAATTTATAATCATTTTTAGTATTTGGAGAATAAATTAAAGGTACTTGTTGGGAATTATAAAGGATTCTCATATTTGAATGGACAATAACCTGAATAAATTATTTGTATTAAAAACGGTGTGGTGATATAACTATGTATAATAATACCAAGTCATCGGGAGTAAAGGTTCAGATGTTTCTAAAACAAGATAACCCATAATTCTCCACATATAGGCGATTGAGGTGTATAGAAATACAATATAATAATTACCAAATATGATATTTGAGATAAGTAATAGTTTCTATGGTAACATTGCTAAGTCCAAACTCCAAAGAGCAGCATCCATACTGTTAGCGAAATTTAGCACTGAATACCCTGAGTCCTACAATCTAAATAATAAAGTCGTGGGTGGAACGATAATTTATTTCTTAATACAATGTATGATATTAAGGGTTCAACGGACTATGAAGTATATAAAATATTTCATAAATCAGAACAAGAGTTCATGGACTATCACAAAGTGATATAAACAATTGAGGAGATGAAGATAATTGTGTGAAATAATACTGTAATATAATTTACCTACTTTGGTCAGGGGCTTGGTTTATATTGGAAACTTTTTGTGTTGGCTTTGAACCGTGACTGTCTGTAAAAAAGATAATGTAAGAAAATGACATTTAAAAAAAAATTGTAATGTATGTTAATAAAGTTTTTCAAAAAATTAAACTTTGGGGTTTAATTTGAAAAAATTGGTTGTTTTCATTTAACTAATGGGGTTGTAGGTCTATTGGGAATTTTATTTAATGGAATTTTAAGTCTATTTTTTGTTTAATAACTTATATTTGAAAATGAGGGCCCACATTCACAGGTTGGAAAATTCCAAGGTTTATGTGTTATGTAAAGTTTATTAGTTTAAATTTATTTTTCTAAAGTTTTTGATAAAACGAGTTTTGGTTGTCCGAACATGGTGTTATAATATACCACTTTTACTAAAAAATAATAAAAAAAGGATAAAAATTCATAAAAATTTTGATTAGGAATGTGCCCTCATGTTCCTTCTTTGACCTCGCTCTCGCGTGTGTACTACACATCATCTTCAACCTTGTAATTTTGACATTGGGGTTTTAAAACTTTGATCATTGATTCAAACCATTATCAGACACCATTTAAGGTAATTTAGAAGTCATTCTTCCTGATTTTTTGCAGGGAATCTAAAAATATAAACTTCATGAATTGAGGTTGAATGTATCCTTGTATCCAATTTCTATAAAAATGACCAAATTTGACCTTTTGTTTCTGGAATCTATTTATACATTGTAATGAGACTTTTATTTCTGAAATTTTTTGGGCTGGAAAATTCAAGTTGCGATTTTAGGTATCAATAGGTATTAAAAAATAAATTAACCAATGCTTATAGGTTAATAAGAACCAACGATTGAGTTTTCTCACTTTTAAAGTTGTTCAATTATAGTAATATAGAATCCACCATTGATGCTCAATCTTCCATGGTCTTTTTAATATTCTAGCTTATTTAATGTTATATGCGTGCAATGAATAACATATAATTAATGAAAATGATTATATGTTAGTGCAAAAACTCAATCAAATTGAGAGAACTTTGTTTGATGCATGAAATAGTAGAATACCAAATGCTCTAAAACTAAGCTTAGAACTTGCACAGTGGAGGAATCAGTTTTTTCTTTGGTAAGGTAGGTTTTTATAAATCTGGTTTAGGGGAGTTCATTTACTAGATTGGGTGTGGATATCAAACTTGGATAAATTGAGTTTTGTCTTGAGAGGTTGTTGAGGCATAAGTTGGTCATGTGTTTACATGTGTTCAAGCTACTCATAAGGCTTCCTAGGTGTCTCCAAGTCATTAAGGGGTTTAGTGGAATTGTTAGGGTTGATCTTTAGGTCCTTAGGTAGTTTATGGCTCAGAAGTAAGGGTTTTTCAATCTATTGTTGAAAGTTCTAAGGGATAATATGTAATATTTCAAACTTGTGAGTGTAGGTCCATATAGATAAATTATTCTAAGTGTTATGCATTATATATTTAAATGATTTATGAGATTGAGGTTTAATTATGAGGGCTTAATAAAGCTTTGAATTTCCTAAGGCCATATTTAGAAATTTTCAAATATAAGGGTTACTAGGGTAATTTAATTTTTTCTTTAGTATTTTGTTCGGTATTTATCTAATTATTTGTTTCTAGGAATTCAAATACTTGTTAGGTATATGCATACCGATTATAGCATATGTTTTTGATGTGATGTTTCTTTTGGTATAAATATAGGATGAATAAATGTAATATAACGTACACATAAAGTATGGTTTGATACATTATTAATCATTGTAATTAATTATGTGGACTATATGCGATTCCACGTAAAATAATTATTCGGTAGTTTGATTTTATGTCATGAGGTTTTATCTTGATATATGAGATATAACATATTAGAACAGACTCTAGAGTGATATAAAGAATCGGTTACATGTTTTTATCATCGTATATTGGGGTCAAAAGGTAGTTATTCCAGTAGGTTATGTTTCGGGGGATTTCTTATTAGGAATTTTCAACTAGTATTTATGATTAGAAAAAAACTCTATCCGCTACAAGACTTATGGGAGAAGTCAAGAAAGATTAAACTGGACGATATACAAAGATTTGAGCCTATATTTGATGTTTTTCAGTTTTAAAGAAAGAAATCTCTTGCAATTCATGTTTTGATCTAAAATTCAATTAGAAAACTTGTTTTCCTTTATAAATCTGAGATTACAACCACGTTTAGGACATCATTTAATAGTTCTTAATTATGTAAGTAATTAAGTTTAATTAGAAGCTGACATAACCTGACTGTGCATTAGAGACTTGCTCATTAATGGACAACTTTGAAATTGGATGGTTTTAAGGATGAATCTCGATACGGAATTCATGTGTTAGAATTTACCTTTGATTATAAGTTAAATCCCTATGTAAATTTGAATTATTACAGCTAAATTCATATGTTAGATAGATTACTTAATGCTTTAGTGTTAAACCTTTTTTAAAGATGAAAAATTGGGAATTAACCCTTGTTTTGATGAATAAAACTCTTACTAGTTGCTTGAAAATGATTAGGATCATTCATATATGTTTAGGTATGAGTTTGGGACTGTTTGCGATGACTTGGTGAAGGTTTTAAACCCCTTCATAAAGTTTTTGGTGTCAATTTATGAATTCTAGGATAAAACAACAGTTACGTGGAAATCTTGTTTGAACACTCTTTCGAACGATATGTCTTTTTACATTTGAAATTTATACCCCACATTTTTGTGTGTGATTTAACTTAGTCAATTCTAATAGAAGCATGAGAAGGTCCCACAAGGTCGTTCCCTTTCTATGTGATTTCAGTCCTACAGAAATTAAATGAATATTCTATTCAATTGGTGAACAGTTATAATTTGAACCGTATGTCACTTTTAATGTGTTGTTATGAGTTAAGTGTACTACATTTTTACTATCATTGCCCCCGAGGGGGGATATTATATGGAGGTATTTTTACATGTGTAGTTTATATTACACATGTTATGGATTACATATTAATCAATCTAGAGATTTAAGACATATATTTAGTGACTATCATGGGTTGGGAACTCGTGAATAGTATTTCCTTTAGATAAGAGCTGAGATACATATTGCACGAGAGTGCCGACGGGTTGCATGTGATTATAAATAAGTCGCGTTATTTATATTGATGTGATTATAAATGGAGAAATTTCTTGCAACATTCGGGACTTGACCCAATATTTACAAAAAGCGGTTTTCAGGAATCGTTAGACAAGATCCTCAGGCTGACACCATTTTAGGCTTGATGTTATCTCCATTGCATTCCAAACTCTAGATATAAATTTCTTCTATCACTAATTGCTATTTATTCTACATAGTTTAGTTTTTCATTTCAGAGCTTGTATAAACCCCATCACACAGTTAATTATTTTAGTTTAGCAGCTAATTCATATTTGTAAACTTTTTATTATTTAATTGTCATTTATTTCTTTATTAGTGATTAGCTACAGTTTTTGCTTCCAGGGGTTGTATATGGTTTTTAATTCACTTACGTTTATTTATTCTTCATGCTAAGAATGATATAGATTGGTAGACAAACCTTATCTTTTGCATATTATCATGGATGACTTATATGTGGGAAATATGTTCTATTATAGTTGGGATGAGAACATCTAGTTTCTAGTGTCACTACCATCTGTGAGCGCTCGATACGTTCTGCTTTGCATTCCTTGATAAGTAGAGCCCTATTTATTAAGATTGTTTTTATTCTTTGCAATATCATTTAATAATGTGAATTTTCTTACTTTTAGATGGTGAACACTAGATTTAGTAGGCCACATGGGACTACTAATTAGGCTTTCCAAAGGGAGGCTCAGTAAGAGCTATAACCAAAGCCGCGACAAGCACCACCCATAGCTTTGGCAGCAAACATAGCTTCCTGACGTGACTAAAAATGTGTCTCAAAAGTGCGTACTCTCTAGGCTCAAGTGCAGGCATGTCGCTCAAGTAATAATCCGATAAGTCGGCTATCGATCCTCAGGGAAATGGGACAACAGAGTTGTAATGATGTTGGATAGATGAAGAAATCCTAACTACGACTCTCAAAGGAAAGGAAAAGATGATTTTTTTAGAATATTCTACAACTAAATGCAATTTTGAAATTATAAAAGAAATGCAACTGTTCTAAATTACCTAAAATACTAACGCCGAATGATTTAAAACACGAACTATATGATGAAGAAAACAGGATGGGAATTCAATCCCTCATCCCTAGTGTATTGATGGTATAAAACTAATCGTAAATTTAACTAATTAATTAAACCCATAATTTAGTACTCCCAAGCATTACGTATATGAGGTTCAAGTCGGCACCATACTTAAACAGAGGACGAGTGACTCGGTATTGCGATAGTTACACTCGAATCGCATTCTGAAGCATCCCAATTACCTTGAAGCAAACAAGATCCAAAGATCTACAATTGTCGTGTTTCTATGCAATACGTTCATAATAAATCATTAAATTTAAGGGATTAATTTTATACACATTCAACTACCACATCGGGTTAGGTTCATGCATCCCGGCCTTTAAAAACCTAGCCTAACATGGTGAAATAAATGAAAATGATTGTTGAATTGCAGGAAATCATGATTAAACTAAGGGAGAATTGAAGAATGATGTAGAAGGAAGATTAGATAGAAGAAACTGATCAACTAACTTACCAAAGCACTAAAAGCATCAACTAAAATTACTTGTACTCACAGAAATCTGAACAAACTTCAATCTTGAAATTAAAAATTGCAATAAATCTTCAAATTAGGGTTTTAACTGAAAAGGGAAAATGTGACACCCCACCTAATTATCCCCGGGTGATCAGTCCTAAATTAAATTAGAACAGTTTTCTCATTTGGTTCATTCTTAGCATCACTGTCGCCTTTTTAATTACTAACCACCTAAGTGAGAAAATTAGACTAGTGCCAATTTTATCGTTCATTAACTTAAATGAAATACTCATGCGGAAATAAAATAATATGAGAATGACAAATAACTGAATTCAACGATTCACAATTAATTAACAGGCTGAATAAACCATCGGTTCAAAATCCAACAGAATTAAAGACACGCAAATAAATTTCAACAGGTTTGACATAAGTACTGAATAAAACGGTGAGCAACATGATCGAATAACTGATAGGAAATTTCTACACTAGAAATGAAAGGAATGAGGCGCCTATCAAACTCCCATAACATCCACGTATGCTGCAGTAACGGATCCCTGAAATGAGTCAAGCCTGGCGTCCCTGTGGCTAGACCCCTAAAAGGTTTTTAAAAGTTTTTAAAGCAAGGGTTAGTACCCAAAACATTTGGAAAAGATTTAGCAAATGATTAACTTCCAGTAATAAATAAATATTCATGCTCTCCATATTTTAGTTAGTGTCACACTCCCTTGTGGACATCCTCACCCTCCTCTATTGTGCACTACTACCGCCTTAATTAATTTATCTTGTTATTTATCTCATGACTAGATTATTTAAATAACCCATTTGCAGCATCCCTGCTCTAACTGAGTATGCCATAATTATGATTTCTAAGTTATTTTCAACATTAACTTAATTAATCGTTTCCCTTTTTAAGTTCATATAACTTTCACACCCATTATGTGTAATACAATTCACGGCATGCAATAATTTTACCCGTATATAATTATTTACCTCATTATATACGTATAATCATATTACAACATTATCAAACATGCTGAAATAATAATTAATATTAAACATCCTCCCGAGTAATAACTCGCCGGATGTATACTCTCTAAAGTGCTATCCCACTAGGTATATTCACATAACCTAGTTACCCCAAGTCAGAATCGCCCACTGACTCGGTTAAAGCATACATGTTGGAGGCGGTCATATTCCTTCCCTGAAAGTGAGATGCCCATCACCCATATAACAGACGCTATGACCTGGGAATATACTCACCCTACTCCTCAAGCTAGGGGATTCATCCACTACGCGCAACCTCCCCCTATAGAAATGTAATAATAATATCTAGCCACTAATATTAACGCACAGACCATATATATATATATATATAATAAGTTACAATGGTGTTTTCACTATTCATAAGATGGAGAGACACTTCACGGTTCAGATCGAAGCCAACAAGGCACGAAATGAAGGGCTGAGGTCATTTTGATGCATTTTCCTATTTTACCCTTTTGTTTTTTGTTTCCCCCTCTTTTTTAGCACTTGATTTCCTTCCCCCTTCTTACTCAAAAGTAAAAAAGATGGGTAACATAGTAAATTACACCTTTGGTCCCCACACAACAAAGAAACACACAAACATTACACCCCGTATCCTCCCTCGATCGTTTCTGAACCATCTCTCCCCTCTCTCTCTCAAATCAGCAGGTAGCTCTTTTCCCTTCCTCTCTCTCTCTCTAACTCAGTCGATCATATGGATTTTAAGACTCCTCCTACATGTAATCTCCATCACACATGCACATAGACACACACACATGCACACACACACACATACATTTAATTTCTTTATCTCCTACAATACATACGCACATACACGGGATTTTGGGCTTTGAAAACAAATTTGAGAACATGGGGATTACGATTTGATTTGGGTTTACTTTAGGGCTTTATTCCTTTTGATTTTGGGTAAGATTTATTTCTATTTCATTCATTTTGTTATATATCTGTTCACATGTATGCTCATGTGTTGGGATCTAATAATATTTTTGGTGTTTTGTTGATTATTTTTTCTTTTACAGGTTACTGATTCTAAATGGAACAACCTAAACAGGTATACTCATTTTCTTCTCTTTCTTATGTGCCTATTTATAGATTTTATGTTTTTCCCTATAGTGATGGGATGTTTTATGCATTTTAGGTAATATTTTTAGTGCTAAAATACATGTTTTAGGCTTTGACAGTTCAAAAATTAGGGGAAAAGTTTATTTGACAAGCGTTCACTTAAATGCAGTGGTGGGTTTGGTTTCAATATAGAGCTATTAGGTTTAAGTAGGGTTTCCGGTGTATGAAATTTTGAAGTTATTATTTTTCTTCGTTGTCGTCATCCTCATTTGATATCGGTTCTCACGTGACATCTTTTAGTGTTATCAATTAATTCTATAAATAATATAAGGAAGTTGTTATACTTTTAAAAAGTTTTTCTTTTATTTTTTGTGTGGTCTTTATATTTGTTAGTAATGATATTTCTTGGTCTAGATATGGTCCCAAAGTCTAGATATGGTCCCAATTTCCATTGACTCGACTATACTCTGTTTACTTACCGAATATACTTTTTTATTTGATTGCATATCCTATGTTTTTAATTTTTTTTAACTAAAGAGAACCATGTAAACATTCGTAGATGTTCAACACTTTAATTAGTTCTTTTAGTTAACCTGAATCATTGGTTTTGATTTGATTTGATTTTGTAGATATGACATTTAAACTCAATGGTTTCAAAAATATGGGAGTTCCATTGTTTAGGGTTTAAAATTAGGGCTTTTAGTAACTGTTGTAAAGATTCGAATTTAATTTTGGTTTTGTAATTTTAATCAGGTATACTCTCTTGCTCTCTCTAAAATAGATGTTTTCATTTTAGGATGTTTGGTTTCAGATTTTTAGATGTATATTTTTGTTAATTTTGATTTTACATGTACCATTTGGGTTTTAAATATGGTAGTTTTTCTATTTTCACTTGACTTGGGTTATTCATACATATCTAGGTTTTTTCTTCAAATGCATATCCAGATATGGGAATGAGTCGACGTTGGTTCCAAAACCATTATACATTTTGTATAGGGAAGCTATGTAAGTATTTACTTTTACCAAATTTCAAAAGGTCATTTTTTAATTTACTTCTAATTCTTTGATTACGTCCTCTTATTAATCATATGTATTATATGTGGAACCTAAAATGATTTTTTCAGAAAAAAGGTATTTGAAGATCATTTGAGTCCTTTTGTGTTCCACAATTGTTCATCTACTTGATTTACATCAGTTTATGAGTTAGTTGTCTTCGTGATAAGTGTTACTTTATCCATGTGAGTATTTTTATTATCAAAGTCCATCTCCATCTACGGTGTGCCATTTTAATCATATGTTATGAAATGTGGACTAATAAAAACATATATATGCTCTGTATACAAAATAGGAGTGATCGACATAGACTCTATCCCATAGTACAATAAATTGTTATAAAATTAAATAGACAAGGTATTTTATTGTGCTTTTTGCATTGGCATGACAATACTCATAAGCTCCCTAAGTCGGTCACATCGATGACATTGGAATCAAAGCCACCTGATCTACAATCATAGCTCAATCTTTGATGGCATCGATGACACCGACCCGGCCATCACGGATGAATCTATGTCTCTTATATGATAATTCTTTTTCGCTTATGATGGTGTGAGAAATTTGATACAACTAGAGGAAATATACATCAAAAGTATCAACAATGGATACAAAGAGAAATGAAGAAGCAGAGGTAGTAATGCAAAAAAAGGGGTATTATCCAAATAGGTGAAAAAGCATCCAAGAGGTGCAACCTTTAAGTAAGATGATAGATGCAATCTTCAAACTGAATAGGCAAAGAAAACCAAGATGTAGGAATCTGGAAATATGTGAATGAACAACATCAGAGTAGAAGGCCTACATAAACTTTTATTTATATTTTCAGATTTACTGAACATTGAAACCAGAAATAAGTGAATTGGTGGCGGACGTGAGCCAACTGTCATTTTTATCCCGAATGTTAGAGATTGTATGGCTGGTATGATTTTTCTACTTAAGTATCCTACTTTGACTTTGTATGATTTTGTATTCAAATCTCTATTGATAAACTTTGATTTGTATTTTTAGATTTATTGAACATCGGAATAGTAAGTTCATTGGAGCCAGACGTGAATTAAGACGTTACTTCAATGTGGTTGTTTATTTGTGTTTTTGAGGTATATTCCACTCACTCATATGATCAATGATATGGTTTATGTTAGGTACATTACCAAGTTTGATCACATGAGTACGAGCAATTCTATGGAGATGGTGATTTAGTTAATTACAAATTTTGGAAGCAAGCTACACTTTGAAGATCATACTCTTACTATATTTTGTCATTGGTCTGATTTCCATCAAATTTCTTGAATTCCATATTAAACTTGCTAAAGAAATAGTCTTTAATACATTGAGTTTTCATGGCTTCCTAAACATTGAGTTTTCATACTCTTTTTGGTTAATGATTTTCCAGATTTAATACGGGGCTGCTACTATATAGGGGCTACTGCAGACCTTTCTACCCCTTTATGTCCCTCTTACCTCATCCATCAACTAGCCCTTTATGTCACCCTCTCTCTCAATCATCTATTATCTCAGACCTTTCTTTTTCTAAGCTCAACACGTGTTTTTACTTATAATTAACTGATGTATTATAGGTAAAGATCTGGTTATACGATAGTGATGGGGTTGATAAGTATTATTTCAAATTATAAGTTCTAATTTCATATATTTAATGACATTATATGCGTTGGTGGTTCTGACTGATGACCACAAGATATTCATTGAATAAAATAATTCTACATAACTATAATCAAGCTCCTTCAATGAAAAGAAAAAAGAGCAGGTGCTTTGTAGAGATAATGCTATTAAGACATTGAATGGAAGTAATACATTATCATCCTCGTAGTTCATGCCTTTAGCTTCAGAACATAATACCTCAAGGAATGACATTTTTTTAACGAGAGGACAATTAAGTGCTGACAGTGATGATGATATGGATGTTGAGACAAGGAAAAAGGGCAATCAAGTTCAAGTTAATCGTCTCAAACTCATGCTGCATCAGAAGGAATTGTAAACTAAAGCGGAAATAGAGATAAACAAAGCGCATAATTATGGTGAAGGCGAGACTATAGAGGTGGCAGGTAACTTCAATGGTGGTATCACTGGATTAAAATGGATCCAAAACCATCATCAACACTACTCTTAATCAACTGGATTGGGACAAAAGGATTATAATTTCATGGATGAAACTCATTATGTCCATACAAAGGGACTGTGCAAGATTAATCACTCTCCGAGAATTCAGGTGGTTGCACTGTCCTGTTTTCTATTCTCTTAAAGTATATATAATTTTGTCAAATACTGATAAAATAGGATGGGACTTAACATGCCTCAATGTCGATACTGCATTCCCTCTCTACCCTAATGTCCTTTGATCAAGAATAAGCAGCCCTTCTTGGCAGTAAATGGCAAAGACTTCACAATTGGTCTTGAACACAATATAGCACCTGAAACCATTTTTGAGTAGGAAGTTTGCTCAGGGGACAAAAATATCATTGGGATCTGATACCACGAGAGTATACTGATCATGAAATTATCTCCCCGCCTTCTAATACTTTTTTAGTTATTTGGGACATTTCATTATGATTGCTATAAACTATGCATCTCATTTAATGGTCGTCCCAGTTATAAATGTTTTCGCCTTTTTGGTAAAAAAATTTAAATATGCAGGTTCCTATTTTAAGTAATGGATTTAAATGACAATCATAGCACAATCATCTTAGAATGAGCTCGGGTGAAAGTAACGGACTCCACATAACTAGGGAGGGGTTTGGAAAGGCTCAAAATGGGTGAGGTAAACATAGGATATAGCATCTTTATTTTCACTCTCGATCATACTAACAGTTTGAAGTTTTAAGAGCGTTACATTGTGTTTAATTTTCATGATAAATATGTACAAATTGTACATTCTTAAGGTGTTTGAAAATCGAGAAATATGAACTTCAAAGTTGCTTAATTTCATGAGTTCTTAGGGTCGCTCATGAAGTACTTGTTAAAACACATTACAGATTATAAAGTATAGTAGTACTTAGTAGCTAATTTTCCCTTTTATATATATTTTGTTTTTAAGAGAATCATTTTTATCTCCTAAATTAAACACATTGTCATATCTATGCCTCTCAAATCATCCGTTGAGAGTCTCATCTCTCTTACCATATAATGATTCATTATGTCTTTTATTGTGCCACTCTTATTATATTAACATTATATTCCCACTTTGTCATATAAAATTCGGGAATGTTTGAACGATTAGTTTTAACTGAAATTACTCCTCAAGTTTGTTATTCATTTATAGAATTTTAGTTTTTTTAGACATGATCATTTTCTTTCAATATCATGTTTAGGTTGTATCAACTTAACTTGCACATTTTTTTTTTCATTTGTATATTGCTAAAGGGTCATGTTTTAATTAACACTTTAACAGCCCCGATTAGCACAAAAAATAAAAAAAAATTGACAGCCCCAATTAACACTTTGACAGCTCCGATTGGTCTGATTTACTGCTCCTTCCACACTTTGACGACCCCAATTTACTTTTGTAAGTACTTAGATAGTCGTATGTGATACTGTTTGGTGTATTACAATTCACATGTCGTGTTTAAGTTGTTTGGGCTGCCCTCCCTCTGTTTTACTTAATTTATGTTATTTATAGTCATTGTTAAGTATGTCGCATGTTGTGTTCAAGTTGTTTGGGGTGCCCTCCCTCTGTTTCCTATTTTAGAGTTAGTTAACTGTTTCTAGAGTTTGTTTGGATTATAATAGCCAAATTGTTATTTGTTACTCACCATTTGGTGTATTACAATTCACAGTTTTCATATATTGTATATAATTTTCAATTTTGTTTCTTTTTACAGCTTAACGTGGAATTTGACTTGAAGATAGCATGATATACATGTTATTATGAGCTTTATGTTTTGTCTTATATACACACGATATCTGGACACTTGAAGTTGGCATGATACACCATAATGTACTCCATGTCTCTTTTCCTTATGACCATTTAAATTTGGTCCTTTTTAGTACCTTAATTGCTTAATACTATTAAACATTGTATGTCTCCCATCCTACAGAACTATATGTCTCTTCCACTCTGTGTTGTTGAATCGTGACCGATGATTGTAGATTGACAAAGACCATTATTTTTGGTGTGACTTGAGCTTATGAGATTTGCAGGCCAGTAAGTAAACTTCTTTTTACTTTATTTTTTCTACATTCATCAATTTTATTTGGATAAGGAATATAAATTGGCGATTTAAATCTATGCACTAAATCGCAGATTGCTTAAACTATCAGAGAATTCCCCATACCATGCAAGTCCCAACTTATGCAACTCATAGCAAGTATTAAGAGTGGCATCCCTCTTCAGCAGACCATACGAGTTTCCCACTAGAAAGTAATGAAATGTCATGCCCGACTTGAAGAAATATGGAGGATCCATCCCCGAAGTCCCTCCACTGGCCGTAGAAGCCTAGGCCAAAGCAGATAGAACTCCACCCTCCTTTAGAGGCTGCCTAGACCTAATTCAAGCATCAGATATAAATGGCGCCATCATCCAGGTAGTTATAAACTCCATGTAGTCAAGATATGTCTCTATGATATCGTGTTGATGTTAGAAATTAATCTTATTGTTGTTTATCTTGGTTCAAATGAGTAGAATTGTATTAGTTCGTAACAACGGTCATGCATACTGTTATGTCTCACTACGCCATTGAAAGTGTGGCACACACTTACTCTCTCAAAGAAATAGAGTTGTTCAATATGAAATAATTTCTGCAAATGGATCAAGTGAGAAAGTTAATAAAGTATATACAATTTGTAACTGCTTACTCTCTCACACGCTTATCATTTCTTCAGTTTCAACTTTCGGCTCAGCTTCAAATCTATTGGGAGCAGGAATATCATTCTTGGTTTCATGCGGTTGCACAAGAACAAAGGGATCAAGAACAAGATTCACAACTTGATGCTCAATTTCTCTCTGTGCTTAATACAATGTGTTTGTGTACGCTAAGCTTCAAACTTAAAGTTATAAGTATAGGTATTATTGTATGTTATCGTCAACATTTATATTTTTGACCCAATGTTAACCAAGTAGAATACGTGCAACATTAATTGACCTATCACACCTGATATGAATATGAACCTTTCTGTAAAATTAGGCATTCTCTATTGAAATCGTACTTCCCCATGGTACTAGCACAAAACAAGAAGGATAGAAATCAAAAAAATCATTTATTTGGCATTCATCCATGCAAGTTGGTTATTTTTTATACTAATTTGCTAATTTTGTATACTGATCTTCTAAATTTCATCCATGAAAGTGGCATTCATCCTTTTTGTACTTTTTCTTGCTTACTGACATCTCTCCAGGGAGAACTTTTGTTTCTTGATGACCAATAGCTGCGAGGATGGTGCTGCTGATCTCCCGATCGGTGTGGGGTATTTAGCAATTTTTCGTTAAGATTCACATCATCAGGTTGATTGTTTTTTGCAAACTACATAACCATGGAAAGAAGGTGCCTTCTATTTAGTATTATTATGTCCTAAATAAACTTAGATAATTAACATTCAATACTCTCTTATTGCTTTGTCTACGTAAATGTAAGATATCTATATTTTGGAGTTTAGTAGCTGAAGATTCATTATAACTTACTCGCAAATGTCTGCTGAACTCATAATTTTCTAGTATATTTTTCAAACGGTAAGTACGCACACCTCTATATCTCGCTATTAATGAACAGAGACCAATTTTAGTTGTGCCATATTCATTACCATTAAAACTGCATATAGTCATTAACTATTATTCCTCTTCAATCCTGCAGGTCCCATTTGTTAAATGTAGTTGAATGAGGGTTCCTCTAGAGATAGATCAAGTTACTCTAAGATCAAGGCATAGTTAAATCTGTTTGATGATGTTTTGGTCAGATTGCTACAGTCTCTCTCATGTGCCAACTAGAAGATTTTAAACGAGGAGTCAAACACAAAATCTGTATTGACGACGGATCATTTTGAGTTTAATTCGAAGTTTACTGACAGAATTAAGAGAATCAAGATTCCTCTCCCTCCCCCTCTTATGGATGAAAGAAAGAAAGTTATTGAATATGTTGACAGGCAAAGACGCTATGATATTGGTTTTTTGTTGAGACCTTTCTATAAAAATATAACCGCACAAGGCTTGGATATCATTATTTGCAAAATAATTTTCTTCCAACCAATGTATTTGTCCTCAAGAGAAGAGAGGGTCCAATCAGTTTCCATAGTTGAACCCACGATAAACAGAGACTATGATAAGGATTAAGGAAATCAGAATCCCCAACACAATCAGCTTTATCTTCATGTTCTGCAGCCACATTTTTCTCCATTATTTTGTTCCCATGTCCCTAATGGTCTGTTCCAGCTGATGAAGATGATCAGTCTTATCCACCAGAAGCTATATATTTTCTCCGTGATTTATGGACTTTTCAATATTCTCCATCGTAACACCTTTAACTTTGAAAACTCGAGCCATAACTTTTGCAAGTTTTCTTATCTACTCAGGATGATCAATGAAGTACTTCATATACGCCTTCAACGTCGATCGGAATTCTTTGGTAAGGCTATTAGCAGTAAGCTGTAGAAGCCTCTCCACCTCCATATTTTGACATAGTCATCCTTGATACGCTCCAGAAATGCCATAGGAACCTGCCTTATGGATGATTCATCTCCAACCATACAATATGTGAATCCATTATCGATGAGGTAATTGAATATTTAGCCACACAATTGTCGTTATATATTCAATTGCAACCACACAATTTTCATTATATATTCAATTTCATATCTTATTCCTCCCCTTAAGTCTCCCATGCCACACTCTGCTCCATTGTTGTTGTCCTAATTAGGTTTCTACGGTTTGGTTTGAAATTTTAATTAGGTTTCATTTCGACCACCTGCTTCAGCTTAGTATATTGTTGTGGACATGGTTTATGTTTTGATTGGATATCCATAGATTTTTTATTTATCCTTTATCTTTTTATTGTTTTTTTATTTGGTTTAATATTCACATTGATGCTTTAAGATTAATCCCGTATTTGGCTTAGGATTCACATTGATATTTTTTTTTGACACAGTGGTAGTCTTAGTTCACATAAAGGGACACAAAAAAAATGATAACTAATGCCGACCTTAATTTTTCTTCACAGTTCTGATTTAGGTTTTCTTATTTATATTGTGTTTGTCTAAATGGAACTGGAAATCGAAGGTGTATTAGCTGAAGGCACTGGGTGTGAAGTTTTATAAGAAGACCCCAGATAGTTAAAATACCTCAATTTTTAGGTCCATTTAAACGGTGTCTTAATCGCAAAGGATAAATGAGTACCTATCATAGACCTTCAACGTTGTCAAAATAAATCACATAAACTCACTGAACGACTCTTACATGCACTACTTTCTTGTCAAGTTTTATCGCGCTTGGTTCATTTTAAAGACGGTATTGAAGTGAAAACACTCAACCAACAAGTGATATGACAAGCACAATAATAAAAAAAATATGTGCACGTGTGCAATAAATGAAGTCATGAGTCAAAGATGTAGGAAGTAACACTTAATTACATCTTAATGACTCCACACATTATAAAGCACAAAGATGACATGATGTATTATCTCAAAACACTATCAAATAGTCACACGGATAAATGGAATGAAATTGTGACTTGGTCATCCTAAGTGTTCATCCATAAAAGGTGCAAACAAAATACAGAAATCATTTTGGATTTTCTCACAATATTTTATCAAAATAAAATCATTTTGTACTTAAGAAAAATGGAAAACATACAAAATGATACATACTAGCAATAGATAAATAATTTCATCATGAAAAACATCCTATGATAGTAAACAAGTAAAACCTCAATTGTTAGGTGTGGAGGGCTTTTCCAAAGGTGGTGTGAACTTATGAAAAACCTCCATCAAATTTTGTGAAATTATGAGTAAAAACATAACTTGCTCAGCTAGATGTGAAAACTCTCTCATGTAGTCTCCATGAGCATGAAAAGTATCATGTGTGGGTGCATGTGTGGCAGAAACACATGTAGTATCACAACGTGACACATAACCCAACTTAAAACAAAATTCCCTAAGGTGTCCTCACCTATTGCAATGAGAAAAAACATATATAGGCCTAGGAATACCTCTCTCAAAAACTCTACGACGCACTCTTCTAATAAGAATGGGACGCCTAGGTGGGTTAGGATGAGACTCATGTAAATCTAACACTAAAGTGAGAACGAGCTCGGGTACTACTTGGGAAGTATAAGAACCATCATGACTTATTCCTAAACTATCACCACTACCCAAAATAGTATTGATAACCATCTTTCCAAACTTCTTTGATGCGTTCTCTAAAGGTACTTTGACCTCTCGGGAACATTCGAGATCAATCTCGAGTTGGGATACACATGTCGTCAGACTAGACACCATGTTGGTCAAATCACACTTCCCCCTACCTAGAGCAATCCACTGGTCACTCAAACTCTTTTACACCTTCTCAAGTTGACCTCCTTTGGCCTCAAACTCACCCAAAATCTAAATCTCTGTCTCCAAATTTTTCACCTTGAGACTTAACTCTTTATTCATTTTTTTTGTCTTTAAAGTCTTAGCATACAAATCTCTAAAAGAAATATGGAGCTCACTTCCGTCTCCACTTTCACACTCACCTTCACCCTCACTCGAAACACTCAAATCATCCTCCTTGGGGATCTCACGAAAACTATTCCCCTCACATCCATCCAAACTAGGTGTGCTAACCCGAGTAGCTAAAAACGTGACACACATATTGTGCTATTTTTCATCACCCGAATTAAAAACGTCTATATCGCTATCACTAAGTGTGGAAGGCATAGCCACTTTCTTTCCATCTGTCCTAAGTCTAGTGGCACACTCATACGCATTATGCCACTTACCCCCACACTCAAAACACGTCAAACTTTCTAAATTTTCCTCACTCTCCTTTTCTTTTTCTTTCTCCTTCTCTTTCTCATTGCTTTATTTGACCTTTTTATTTTCCTCAAAAAATCTCGTATTCTAAGAATTATTTTTATTCATGTTGAGAAATTTTTTAAAATTTTTCGCAAACAAGCCCATATCTTTAAAATCAAAATCTTCCTTAGACTCGGACTCACAAACTCTTTCTTTATTTTTCTTTTTTCTCCTATCAGAATGTGTCCTAAGTGCAACTCCACTCTCCTTAGGCTTACGGGTGTCAGGAAACATGTCAATCTCATAGGTTTGAAGATCTCCTACCAACTCTTCTAATTTGAGATTTTTTAAACTACTCATGGAACTTATCACCGTGACCTTAGGAATAAACCGTTTTGGGTTAGATCTCAAAATCTTTTTAATGACACACGTGTTATCAATCACCTCACCCAAATTAAAACTGGTGTTTATAATGTCCGACAAACGTGTATAAAAATCATAAAATAATTCAGACTCAGACATGGTTATAGCCTCAAATTGGGTGGCCAAATTTAGTAATTTTGATTCTTTAACCGTGTTCGTACCTTCATGTGTCTTTTTTAAAACATGCCAAGCCTCTTTAGACGTGGTACATGCCATAATTCGGCGAAACTCAATAGGAGTGACAGCTCAAGAAATAACACTCAGTCCACGGGAATAAAAATTTATCATTTCAAAATCGTTCTCACTCCAATCTGACACAGGTTTTAAAGATGTGATATTCTCAACGGTGACAGTGCGAGGATTTCATTCGTTTTCGCAAAGTAACAAAACACGCTAGTCAATGGATTTTAAACTAGATTTCATGCGAGCTTTCCAATAGGCATAATTTTTTCGATAAAAAATAGGCACCTTACTAAATGAACCTTTCATTGGAAAAATTGCGATTTTTCACAAAATTGATTTTTTTTTAAATCGATATCACACAATTTTGCGAAAATAGGAATACGCCATAAATAAGCGTAACCTGCTCTGATACCAATTTGTAAAATATGAGGGTGTCACAATTAATTAAATTCATAAATTTCTAATTTGGCACACGTATTTAATTATAGTCTATTTTTAAACCAAATGAATTATCCCCTAAACGTGCAACTACGTATCAAACCAAATAAGATAATGCAAGTGACACAAAATTTCAAGAAAAATCCCCGATGGGCAAAACCTTTTATTTGTAGAACTCTGACAAGTTTACAAGACCATTGACTTACATACCATATTTCTTTTGCCCACAATAGTAATGCAAGGTGTCTTCGTTAAATCTCCAAAGCAAGGACAAGAAATAAATTAGCAATGTTTCGAACGCAGCTATACCATCCAGATGCGCAGTCCATACATGCGGTCTAAAATCTTCACAAGAACTCCATCCATAATATCACATAGCTGTCGGTTGTAGAGCTCTATCCACAAAGAATGAACAAAAGTTAAGTGTGTTCTTGAACACCAGAACAATTCACCAAAGCATATGGGATTTTTCTGAATTGAAAATAAAAGGGGTGAAAACCCTAAAAGAATAAGTCAAAAAGAATTCTGCACATTCGCAGTTTTATGTCTTTCAAAATGTTGGGACTTCTTAATGAAAACGAAACCATTTAATGAGTGTTTATAGAAAATTGCACCGCCTCGTTCGTTCGAATGAAAAGGAGATATCTCTCGAACGAGATGCATGTCGTTCAAGCGAATTCGCGAGACAATGCAATGTCGTTCGAACGATAGAGAAAAGCCGTTTGAACGAGTGGAATGTCAGAAAATATTATTTTAATATCCACTCCAACACTTAGTAAAAATACTCATTCTCAAATTTTGACAAAAAAAAGTCCGCTCCAACACTTAGAAAATATTTTGTAAAAATATCCCAAAGCTCTAAGTGCAAAGTTAAGGTATTTAAAACATAACCTTACCAAAGTAAACTTTGCAGAGGCTTTTTGGTGAAGAACCTTGATATATTCGGATCTATCTTGATGTAGATTGATCTTGAACTTCTTCGATGGTCGTAACGATATACGACATAATTAATTGATACGGACATTTATAAAATTATGTCCTTACAAAATTGTATAAATTCCAGAATAAATGTATGTTTAAACCATGTAAAATGATTTTAGAAGATTAAAGTCTACTTTCCCATGCATCTAAACTTGTAGTACATTGATAAAACGAATATATATGAACAAGTTTAAGGAGAGTTTAGTTGGGTGTAAACATGAAATACGACAAATGGGAGTTTTGGTCTTTAAAGAATGTGTGAAGAACGAGATTTTATTATGAGAAGGTGTTATTTAATGTATTCAAGGTGTAAAAGTGTCATGTGTGACCACTGGGTAATAATGTGGTATCGAAAAAGTGTTAAAGTGGCTAAAAGTGTTTTAAATTCTAATTGGAAACTTCATAAACTTTTTTAGAAATAAAACATGTGAAAGGATTAATCTGTAAGTTTGGTAACAGGGGTAAATTGGTAATTTACTTAAAGTGGAACTTTTTAATGGAGTAAAACTATCAAAAGAGCATATTACACTTCTTTGGGTAAAGAATGAATTATGTATTAAAGTGTGAACGATTTTAGTATAAATCACATGTGTGTGGATTAGGGACTTAAAGGAGAAATAAATAATTTTCCAAGGGTTAAGGGAAAAAAGGATGGTTAAGTCCGAATTTTGACTTCGGTGGATAAAGGTTACAAAGGGAATAAAGTGAATATATGTAAAATGTTGAAAACATTAATAAGGACTCGGATGTAATTGGGAAATAAGTAACAAGTGCCCGCGGCCATTGGATGAAAATCCCTAAATCACTGGCTAGAGCATATGGTGCACATAGCCGGTGATGTGGAGCCCGTTAAAGTATGTGGTTATTCTGATTGATTTCGAGAAAAGAAAATGGAATACAAAACATATCAATAAATGAGTTGTGTGGTAAAATGTGTTAATACAACCTAACTCTAATGGATGTAATAATTGTTCCCGTAAAAGTAAAATGGAGAAGTGAATCCATAAATCTATTAATGTTCATAAGATAAGGTAAAAGGATAAAGTAAGTGGGTAATTGGGTAATTATGCAACCCAGTTATTAAACCCGTAATTGGAATAATTATGCATGGAAAGAGGTTTTCGAATGACAAAAAAGTATTTTCTGTCTTTGCAAACACATGTGTTGAAATGGTTATATCAATAAAAATACCAAAGTGTAATGAAATAAGTGAAAGGGGTTAAATTATGATAAAGAAATAGGTTCCAATAAAATCAAGTGTAATGGTTTCAAGTGTCTAATCGGGTGTGTCAAGGTGAAAATGCTAAGTGTGAATAAACGAAGTCTTTACTAGATTAAGGTAAATTAATGTGGATAATAAGATTTTTCAAAAAGTAAAATAGTTAATGCATTGTCATGTGTATTTTTCAAAGGTATACGTATGTAGATATATACGTAATTTCTCATGCATGTAGTTGTATCGTGTGTGCATTCCTTTTAGTCGTTCATTTCTATTCTATTCGTACAAATTCCACTGGGCATAGGCTCATATTCCAACTTTGTTCATGGCAGTTGGGAGAGGTTCTGTAATTTTACGAAATTTTGCAGGTAAGTATAGTTTATTTGTGTTTACGTTCGTAGATCTGTTTACTTAGACCTCAGGGTGCTCCCCATGGGTCCCTCACGTAATTAAAATAAAATTTGATTAGTAACATTATATAGGTTGTTCCATTGCACTTCTCGCCTAATGCTCGGGTCGGACTGGGTTGACTCATGAGTAACCCATAAATCTGAACTGGGGCATTACAAATGGAATCAGTGCTTAAGGTTCAAGGTTCTTTTTGGGTGTGGCGTTGTGAGGTCGGTAATGGATCTTTCGATGTCGGTGTGGTTCGGGCCAGTCATGCTAGTTAGATGATGGTTTAGTTCGTGTCCTCAATGGTAAAGTCAAAGAGGTTAGCACGATAAGTGAATTATTTCCAGGTGTCGTACGTTTTAGATAGTTGTATAAATGGCTTTCGCATTTCTGATTAAGTGTGTTAATAATTTACGGGAGTCCATGCAAGCCAAAAATTAGTGACATCATGGTTCGTAGTGTGAGGTGTTTGTGTTCTAACCTCATTAGGGTAGAGTCTTTGGAGATATCGATACACTGAGATGAGGCCCATTGGGAAAGTGGCACCAAATTATGAATAAGCAAAAATAGAGACTGATTTTAAGAATGCTACAATTATACAGCGTGAAATTGTGATTTAAATTATATGTAGCCTTAGGTGTGCCACATATGATATGTCAACATCGATATGATAAATAGGAAATTTTGATCCTTAGGGTAATATCATGTCTGATGGTAAGGCTAATGATCATATAAATTGATGTAGACCTAGGCGAGAGGATAAGTCGTTCTTAGTTGATAGGATGTTCTCCTTATGAGTGGGCACCTTGGTGGATATTGATTGATGAAAGTATTTGCAAGTGTTATCTACATGGAGATGAAGTATTAGGCCCCTTGGTTATGGGCTTGGGTTAGTATATTACGATTCTTGTATCTCGGATATAATGTAGATTTAGATAATCTTGATGATTGAGGTAACCTGGGAGTAAAACCAAAGAACCACGGTGACTTAGTGTCAAATAAACCAGTTTTGATGTTTTAGAATAGGACCTTTTATGATGTCATTAGCTTGGGCCTCAGTGTTCATAGGTAATACACGATGTCTTATGTCCTGCCACTATCTAGATGTTATTAATTTAGAGTTTGGTGAATTCCATTGGGTATTGAGAAATAGGATCCGTTGTGGCATTTGTGTCCGTGAGCCTTGGTGTTTATAGACAAAACCTGACCTCACGTATCCTACCAATAAATGTATAGATATATATAGTTGTGTAGCTCGGTAAGTTAGCACGTAGTATACGATTGCATAGTAAGACCATTTAGTTATAATGATGTGGCGCTCATTAAGGATTAAAAGCTATAGGCGTGTGAAATCGTATTGAAAATTTCCTTGGAGAGATGTACCAAGGTTTATCTGATGAGATATTAATGGTAGTGATGCCATTCCCTAATAATAGTGAATTGAGGTTGTGTAGCACGGGTCATGGTATGACTCGTGGTTTCTTGTAATAGACATGTAAACCTTGAAATAAATAATTGAGTTTGGTATACTCACCCATGAGTCATTTGGAATTGTTGATGTATTGGAGTTTACGTATGTGTTGGTAGACCAGTGATGTTTGTAGTATAGTTAGATCATATTGACTTGTGATGGTGCCTTTGAGTTAGTGCTACAACTTTTATTTATAGGCATATGCCACTATATGACCTTCGAGGATGATTTCGGAATTTGGTTGATCAATGCGTGGTGGTGAACCTAGGAGACTTCGAACACGATGGTGTTCATCATGGATTCAAAGATAGCACCAGGAATATAAGCATTAGACTTGATTATATCACCTATGTCTAGTACCTATATGGTTACTAATGACCCTGTTGAGGGAAATCATCGGGCATGAATGATTCGTAAAGGTTGAGATGCCATAATAACGATTATGATTGGTATCATGTAGAAGGTACTAAGGGTGTTATCAATGGTTGAGGAATTTAATGTTTGGAATTAGGTGAGCATTTTGTTCACTTGATGATAATTGACCTAAAAACAGAGGATAACTACCACATATTGAAATTTTCGAGACATGGATGTGATAGGTAGGTGACTAATGATGAGTGATAACAGAAGTAAATTTGCCTTGAATGAGGATCTTCATTATTACCATTGATGGATAGGTAGTATTAGTCCTAAAGAGTTAAGCCCAGCATTTTAGCTCCTCGAAATTTTTTTTATCTTCCACTCCTTCGGCAGGGACAGATGATTATTAGTAGAACTCGTCAGGGTTAAGGGGTCAAGACAGGATGCATTTCAAGGACATGGTACTTGACAATTTCCAGTTGGAGTTAGAGTCTTTGCGCATATGTTATGGGTTCATACTTTGTATGGTTAAATTTTTCGTCATAAGTTACATTGCTTTTTTGGCGTGGTCGTCGCATAATTCATTTCCTTCTTATGCCTTTTGAGATCGTGGTAATGTGAATGTTTTGATTAGTTTTAATTTGGGTGTGGCACTATGTAAGCTCAGTAGTGATGTGGGTTAGGCATGTTGTGGCCGATGCATTACGATATGTGAGGGTACCCTTCTTTGGATGCACCTTTATTCTACACTACTTTATGAGTGACCGTGTTCTCATTCTCCTACATATAGTTTGCATGTGTTACTTTATTTCTTTATATTAACATGTTATTGGTTAGCCGATATAATTAGTTACGACTTGGCAGTGCATTATAAGGTCGTGACTTGAGAATATTATGATTTGGGATCTTAAGAGATGATCGCTTGTATGTGTTCGTATACTCGTGCCTAAGATGACCCTAGGTCGATATAAGGATCTCGTAGGAGATATCGGTCAGGTAGAACTATGTGATAAGATGATTTTCTTAGAACTCATTGATATGTGTAACAACAAGTGTTGAGGTTCTATCAGCCTAGGCTTGGCATTATCAGAGAAATTATTTGAATAAACAAAAGTTCTAAATCCTAACATAGATGTGTTAATAAGTTCGGTGGTTATTTTTTATGTACTTGATGAATATCGACCATCCCGATGTCTTTATTAGGTAGACATAATTAGATGTGCTTGAGATTTTGCAATAAGACCATAGGGTGTCAAGACATATTTACCATTATAGGTCGATGAAATTGAGGTCCATGGGTTTGAACCGTGACGTTAAGAATACATTAATAATGAAACTAGTCACAGGTAACTGGCTTAGAAATTGTGATAAATCGAGAATTTCGAGGATGAAATTCCCTAAAGAGGGTATTTTCTAATATCCCGCTTGGGAAAACTAATTAAATAATATATGTGGATTATATATAATGAGGTATAAATTAGAGTCGAAGAAAAATATTGTATTCTGGCCTAAATATTAATTTTATAAGGGTTATGAAATTCTTAGGTAATAAATTATATAACCCTTCTTCAGATTTTACAAAACTATGTCGGGGAAAGTGCACAAAAATCCAGAAATAAGGTTAAGGACTAAATTCCCATTCTCCCATTTATTCGACTACCTTCCGACTTAATAAAAGGGATATATAGACATATATCTTGTGGGAAAAAAAAAGAGAACGGGAGGAAAGAAAACTTCAACCCCATTTATTACATCATTAAAACGAGGTATGTGATCGCTCAAATAAGGAACAATTGTAGTTCGACCGGCGCTGATAAACTATAGTCTCCCAGTTCACTACTAGCATTTGATTCGCCACCCACATTTATGTGTCAACTAAGCCTAACATTCTGAGAAGGGGCAGGTGGGATATATATGCATATTTGGTTTTGGGGATTTACCTTGAGTACAAAAGAAAGAGACGCATGATTAAAAATCTAGAAAGATCAGTTCGGCAAAACTTCTATCACTATCAGGGACTTTGATCAAAGTCGCATGCCACTTTGGGGCTTAGAAAAACTCGATGAGATCAAATGTTAATCCCTTATAATGTTTATAATAGAGGCATGAGTTAGGAAAGTTGGGAGGTTTTCTTCTTTAAAAAAACTCTCAATTCTCTCTCTCTCCCCCCTCCCCTACTTTGACATTATCAACCATTGGAGCCTTAACAATACACTCACCCCAATAGATTCCTAGTTTCCCATTGATAATATACGGCTATGAAATATTAACGTTATTTCTGGAGGGTTGTTAATGTGTCATTGGAGACATTATTAGATTAATATAAACATATAATAATGGAGGTTTATAGAGGGTTTTAATGAGGTATTCTTGGAGAAAGAAGATACGGTTGTGCAAGAATTTTTGGAGTGTGATGGAGCTCCCATGAAGACCTATTTAGTGGAGATTTTGTGTCTCTCTTTTAGGGCCACCATTGGAGTTGGGGGAGTCACCCACTTTCATCACCACCACCATCTTTGAGTAAACTGACTTTGGTTTAAAGTTCAAAGAGTATTATATTTCATCATATTATTACATACATTAGATTAAATATATGTGTGTAGTTTATTGATTCGCATCCTATTGCGGATTAAATAAACATGTTAATATTTGTATGGAATGTTATGACAAGGATGATGTAAAATAGGTCTTGTAAACAGAATAAATTTCAGAATATAACAATGGACATTTTTCTCGAATAAAACTGTAGAAAATGTTAGTCTAGTATATTTTCTAGTAAAACAAATAATGGACATTTTTATGGAATAAAAATGTAGAACATGTTATTCAAGTATATTTTATAGTAAAAGAAAATAATAGACATTTTTATGGAATAAAAATTGTAGAAAATGTTACTCTAGTACGTTTTCTAGTAAAAGAACACCATGGATATTTTTATGGAATAAAAATGTAGAAGATTATTCTAGCACTTGTAAAAGAAAACAATGGACATTTTTATGGAATAAAAATATAGAAAATGTTATTCTAGTAAAAAAAATAATGAACATTTTTATGGAATAAAAATTTAGAAGATGATATTCTAGTATATTTTCTAGTTAAAGAAAATAGTGGACAATTTTATGGAATAAAATTGTAGAATATGTTCTTATAGTATATGTTCTAGTAAAAGAAAAGAATGGACATTTTTAGGGAATAAAAATGTTGACAATGTTATTCTAGTATATTTTCTAGTAGAAGAAAATAATGGACATTTTTGTGGAATCAAAATGTAGAAGAAGTTATTCTAGTATATTTTCTACTAAAAGAAAATAATGGACATTTTAATGAACTGAAAATGTATGACAATATGATTCTAGTGTACTCCTAGTAAAAATAAATTATGTACATTTTTTACGGAATAAAAATGTGTGAATATATTAATTTGGTGTGCTATCTAGTTAAACTAATAGTGGGCAATTTTATGGAATAAAAATATAAGGAATTATTATTCTTTTTTAGAATAAAAGGAAAATGCATGTTTGTTGAAAATGGTATAAATTCCAGAATATGTGTATGTTTAAACCATGTAAAAGGATTTTAGAAGAATAAAGTATACTTTCTCATGCATCTAAACTTGTTGTACATTCATAAAAAAAATATGAACAAGTTTAAGGAGTGTTGAGTTGGGTCTAAAAATTAAATAAGTCAAATGGGAGTTTGGGTCTTTAAAAAATGTGTGAAGAACGAGATTTTATTATGAGAAGGTGTTATTTAATGTATTCAAGGTGTAAAAGTGTCATGCATGACCATTGGGTAATAGTGTGGTATTGAACAAGTGTTAAAGTGGCTAAAAGTGTTTAAAATTGTAATGGGAAACTTCATGACCTTTTTGAGAAATAAAACTTGTTGAACGATTAAAGTGTAAGTTTGGTAACAAAGGGTAAATTGGTAATTTACTTAAAGTGGAACTTTTTAATGAAGTAAAATTGTCAAAAGAACTTCTTACACTTGTTTGGAAAAAGAATGAATTAAGTCCTAAAGCATGAATGATTTTAGTATAAATCACGTGTGTGTGGATAAGGAACTTAAAGGAGAAAAAGAAATTCCAAGGGTTAAGGGAAAAACGGACGGTCAAGTCCGAGTTTTGGCTTCGGCCAGGTAAAGATAAATAAAGGGAATAATGTGAACATATGTAAAATGTTAAAACACATTAATAAGGAATTGTATGAATCCGTAGAATAATCAAGAAGGGCTCGGAGCCCTTAGGTGAAAAGCCCTAAATCACTGTCCAGAGCATATGGTGCACATAGTCGGCAGTGTGGAGCCCGTTGAAGTATATGGTTAATGTGATATAATGGATTATGGATCATATCAAGAAATGGTTTTTGTGGTAAAATGTGTTAATACAACCTTAATTTAATGGACATAATAAATATTTCGATAAAAATAAAATTGACAAGTAAATGCGTAAATCTATTAAGGTCCATAAGATAAGGTAAAAGGATAAAGTAAGTGGGTAAATTGGTAATTAAGCAACCAAGTTATTAAACCCATAATTGGCATAAGTATGTATGGAAAAAGGTTTTCATGTGAAAAACAAGTATTTTATATCACGACCAACGCTTGTGTTCAATTGGTGATTTTCAATAAAAATACCAAAGTGGAATGAAATAAGTGAAAGGGGTTAAATTCTGGTAAAGGAATGGAGTCAAATCAAATCAATTGTAATGGTTTCAACGGTCAAATAGGGTGTGTTAAACTAGGAGAAAATGCTAAGTATGAATGAAGGAAGTCTTTACTAAATTCAAGTAAATTAATCTGGATGAGTAATATTTTTCGAAAGTAAAACGATGAATTCATGGGCATGTGTATTTTACAAAGGTATACATATATAGATATATACGTAATTTTTCATGCATGTGGTTGTAGCATGTGAGTATTCCTTTATGTTGTTCGTATAAATTTTACAGCGAATGGGCTCATATTTTATTTATGTTTACGTTAGTAGCTCTGTTTACTTGGACCTCAAGGCGATCCCCATAGTTCCCTCACATAGTTTAGCTTGGACTATAATCGCATGAAAATAAGTGAAATGTAATGAAAATAAAAATGGATTAGTAATATTATATAGGTTGTTCCATTTCACTTCACACCTAATGCTTGGGTCGAACCTGGTTGAGTCACGAGTGACCCATAAATCCGGGTCGGGGTACTACATCTTTACTAAGGGTCAACCACGGGTGTTTATAACGAGTATCAATATCTTAGTTTCTTATAAGTGGAAAATGATATACGACGACAGTTGGGGATGGTTCAATGCATGGAGGTGCACAAACAGATGTTAGTTTCATTCCAACTGGTGGTATGAGCATTACAGTTGTGGGAGTCTGTCACAATAGCTAAAGAGACTGATGCTTTGAAAATTATTGAATCATGCTAAGTACTTCCCACCCGTAATGAGGATCGAGAAGACAAGGGAGTTTATGGGCCTCAAGCAGGAGCATCACACTATTTTAGAGTACGAGGAGGTGTTTACCATGCTCTCACTATTTTTTTAGATGGGGTCATTATTGAAGAGAAGAAGATGGAGAATTTCATCTATGGATTTAATTCAAACGTCAAGATGGACTTTTTAGGCAACTTGACTTTTACTAATTACACACAACGGATATATTCCAAACTACTTTACTATCAGGATCATCATGGATTTCTAAAGGAAAGGGTGAGAATCGGACTAGTTTGGATTCCTCTATCCATCAGGGAAAGATGAATGAAGTTAGTATTCAGGTCACTCACTAGCCTAAGGGGCCTCAACCTCATCAGCTATATCCAAAGAATCATAAGGGGTATGCCAATCGTGGGGGCCATCAAGACTGACCACATCTGTTCTAGTGGGGCCATCCGGGCCAAGGGAAATATTCTAGAGGCCATCAGGGCCAATGGCAATGGGGTCATGTCCATTAAGGACAATAGTGGAATTAATGTCATTTTAAATGTCAATTGTTGTACTTGTGGTTAGGGGGCATAAGACTAGGGAAATTAGAGAGAGTACTAGGCACCACTAGGCGATGTCAGCAATTTCCATCCCCATTATCTTCAACAGTCTCAATAGTTCTAGCACCACCAGCCTAGCCATAAGGGCAATACATGTTATATTCTAGACATGTATATACCTTCGCACGCGGGGATGCACAAGGACCTACACAGGTAATGAAGGTTATCTTTCTTAAATTTGGGCATTTAGGATAAATTTTATTTTATACATGTGCATTACATTCATTTGTTAGTACTAGTTTTTCTAGGTTCTCGGGAATGGTATACTTTGCTTCTGACATAATATTATAGATCGACTCACTCGTTCGTAAACGGTACTTATACCTACCATTTGTAGAAGGATAGAGGTAGATATTCAAACACATAGCTTTGTGGATGACTTTCTTGTGTTAGATATGTAAGAGTATGGTGTTATACTGGGGATGGATTATTGTCCCCTTATAGAGTTTGTATGGATTGTTATGGGATATCCATCATCTTTACCATTTTTGGCAAGGAGATGTACTTAGTTGCGATGTGTCTCCTGAAATGAGGGTTAATCACATATTTGTACTACATAGAGGAAGGTATATTTAAGGAAATCACTATGTATCTAGACTCTATTTTGATCATTATGAACTTTTCAGATGTATTTCCGAAAATTCAGAGTTTACCCCCAAGAAGAGAGATGGATTTAATGTTTCACTTGGCAACATGTATGAGACTTATTGTCTGAGTAATGTAACATATAGCTCTATCAGAGACAAGAGACTTAAGAAATAAAATTCATCATTTTAGGATATGGATTTATTCGTAGGAGTACTTTAACCTGGGGAGGGTCAGTCATATAATTGAATAAGATGTATAGATCGTTGAGATTGTGTACTAATTATCGAGAGTTGAAGAAAACCACTATACAAAACAAATATCAGTTACCTCATATTTATGACTTGTTCAACTAGTTCATAGGTGATTTTTATTTTTCTAAGATTGATTTGAGATCGGGATACCAGCAGCTGATGTTTAGGGAGGAGGATGGTTTGAAGACCACATTTTTTAAGAGGCATGGGTCGTGTGAGTTTATGGTTTTTCCATGTGGGATAAAAAAAATGCACTGACAATATTTAAATACATGATGAATATAATGTTTAGGTATTTCTTGGATCAATTCTTCATTGGGTTCATCGATGACATCCCGATCTATTCCCGAATAGAAGACGAGCACGCGCAACAATTGGGGATTGTCTTACAGATGATCTATATGCTAAGGATGATACCTGTGGATTTCGGTTGAAAAAGGTACAATTCTTGTGGAACACTATATCTAAGTTATGATAGTTATTCAGTTGGGATAGTCCACAACTCCTATGGAGGTGCTCCATTTTCTAGGTTTGACAAGATATTATCATCGGTTCATTTAGGGTTTTTCAAAGATAGTTGATCCTTAAACAAGCTATAACACCCCGCCCCGCCCGGGGAGAGCGAACGGAGCGCCACTATCGATAAAACTAACTAAATCCACAAACAACAAAGTATAGAGCATCTAACAACCCCAAAATATAAGAGAAACCACTAATCTCAATTTCTTTAAATTAAATACGACCAAAAGACTCTCGAAATAATACAACTATCTATCTTGAAAGAATATAAATCGCCAATGCTATATACATCAAAATAAATACAAATTTTCTCATCTTGAATATTCTTCCTAAAATATTCAAACTAAAATCATCCCAATAGGTCCATAGCGCTCAAATTCGCGTTAACCTGCCAACTAAAAGAAAATATTGGGAAGTACACAGTACGACAGGAAAGATGCTCAACAAAAACATTAGCAGTGAATAAAGAGTAACAATACGAGTACGAATATTCAAATTAAATACGAATCTCATAAGCATTTTTATCAATATAATTTCTCCATAACACCTAAATCCGAGTCACCGGGCCTCACCATACCGCACCATACTTTATCAAGTAGCCGGAACATAACTCTTAGCGGGTGCTCAACATCAGTATATTAAAATCTCATAACAACATGCTCAACACAATAATAAATATACATGAATCAAAATCAGATTCCAACAATAATTTTTCAGATTTCCAAATCAATTTAGCAATTCAAATAGTTCAATAATCACATGAAGTCAAAGGTAATAACACTCGCTAGATTAAGAAGCATATTGTTTAAAACCCCATACCTTAAACCGCTAAAAGAATCCAACATAAATCTTCCCAGAAATCATATTACACCATCAAAATCATCTCCCAAGAATCATCACAATTCCTCCAAGAACAAACACCAAAATAGTCCCGAAGATCTTCTCCAAAAACTGAGATTTAATGCGTAAATATAAAGGCCTAAGTTTGTATTAAAATGAGAGGAAATAAAATATGTTGGCTGCCAAAAAATTATGCCAAAAGTGGATTACAAATGGTCAAAAAGGGTTGCCCACTATCCCTTTAAATAAGACAACAAAATGATTAAAGTTTCAAAAAAAGAAGTCTGGTCGAATCGAAAAATAGCCTAAATCGGGTTTAAATCACATTTTTTGGAAATATCGAAGAAGGGAAAGCTGCTCAAAATTAAATGTTGAGTCGGTATCATGATTTTCAGAATTTTCTGAGAACTTTATTTTTTTGAATAAAATAATAATATTTTATTTATTTATTGTTTTTTTTTTACTTTTGACCCCATGGCACTCTTAGGCCTATTTTTAGCATCCAATAAATATGGTCAAATTATTTTTAACCCAAATAAAACGTCCTACAAAAATCACGCAAGTTCGCGTCCTGTGTGACACATGATGACAAAAGTCGCATTATATGAACCATGACCGTGCCACAATGATTCCTTGGAATTTTTGCATCAAACTTAACCAACATATTTATTTAATCAAAATCATTAAATTTGAAATTTTTATTTTTCTTGAATATTCCAATTTTATTTAAAAATACCCATTTAAAAATTCGGGTTTTTACATACTTCCCCACTCACAAGAAATTTTGTCCTCAAAATTTGACGAAAACCTAACTCTCAAAATCAAGCCACAAATCTCCAATTTAATATCTTCACCAAAAATCCAATACCTCACATCTAATCTAGATGCCTAACATGAAACGATCATCTAAAATTCTATCTTCAATTATGCGCTACAAAAACGCAACAGGCCCAAAACCCAAGACATGGGGGTTGTCGTATACCTAGGCTCTAATACAATCTGTCACACCCCGCCCACTCGGGGAGAGAGGAGCGGAGTGCTACTATTGATAAAATAAATCCAAATCCACAAGTAACAAGTAACAAGGTATAGATCATCTAAAATAAATCCCGCAATATAAAAGAAAATCCACTAATCTCAAATCTTCAAATTAAATACAACCAAAAGTCTCTCGAAATAATACAACTATCTCTCTCGAAAGAAAATAAATCTCCAATGCTCTATACATAAAAAAAATAATTAAAAATCTTCTCATCTTGTTGTAACAACCCTCGATTCTGGGAGGCTCATTTTATACTAATTTTACAGCATAAGGAAATTATATAAAATGTGGGGACTGGAGTAAATATTAATTTAATGAATTGAAAGTTAATATTTACTAGATTTATGCATATTTATTGTATGTGAAAGTAAATAACATCAGGTTGCATGTCTGTAGTGTCATGTATTTTAAATGGCCTTTTTGTTTAAATGATTTTGGAACTCGAAATAATTTATAAAATTTTCGGATGCCAGTTTAGAGGGTGTAGTTAGTCTCGGAAGGTGCGAGACAGTCAAAATAAGTGCCATATTGTATTTTTGTGTTTCGGGCACTTTTACCTGGTTTTAGCTTATATGCGTATTTGCGAGTCATTTTAATGTGGTATTAACCACTTAAGTTGGGAGAATTATGTTAAGCCACGATTTTTGGTCTTGCCCCTTATTTCATTCCCTCATTTTATGTCTTAAAACATAGAGAGTAAAGGAGAGAAAGAGAGAGGAAGAGAAAGAATGGAGAAAGAAGAGAAAATGAATATTGAAGAGGGATTGATGCTCCTACTCAAAGAAATCTGATATTCCCTACATCAAGGCAAGTTTTCTACTTGCTAATATGTGATTTAAGGTGCATAAATTGTATGATAGTTGTGTATTTACATTTATGGATTAAATGTGGAATTTATGGGATTTAAGCCCTAATCTTAGTTTTTGGGGATGAAATCTTGGGTTATAGTTGTTATTAGACATGTAGGATGTTTTGGGGTAGATTATTGTTGTTGGACGTGTATAAAGGGAGAGAGTTGGAGTTTGGAGAAATTAGGGTTCATAACCCTTCGTAGCCATTTTTGGCAAATTTGCAGGTCCGAATCGATTCGGCCCCTTGGGCGAATCGATTCGCTAATGGAAATTGGTAGGTGTGTATAACCCGAATCGATTCGGGTTAAGGCCGAATCGATTCAGTCAATTGAAGAAAGTTGGTTTAGTAGTCCGAACCGATTCGCTTTTTGAGCGAATCGATTCACTAGGGCGAATCGATTCGGCCCTTTGGGCGAATCGATTCGTTTTCCTGCTGTTTTTGAGTTAATTTTATAACTCAATTCCAATTCTTTTCTTTAGATATAGGGATTAGGAACCTTCTTGAATGAAGTAAACTTAGAGTCCTAGAGTGTGAGATGAGTTAGTCGTGTGCCCACATTAGGAATGGGTTTTGTGGGGACTTTTTTAGGGTTATGCCTATTGAAGTTAGGGCACCTTTTCTTCTAGTTGATTTATGTAAAAACTAGGAGATGTAGTATCATGTTTGGAAACCTTAGAAGCTCAATTGAGCTATATTAGTTTTGATGGTTTATATTGTCACCCTAAAAGAATGTTGGGAGATTTAGAAGCTCAATTGAGCTATGTTAACCTTGATGGTTCTTAACAACTCCATAAGGGTGAGTTTGGAGAATAAATTAAAAGTTCATTCCCTCCTTTAAGGGTGATAATCCTGGGATTCTAAATAACACCCTAAAATGTTTGGAGTTAATTAAGAGTTTACTTACTCCTTTGAGGTTGTAGTAACGACATAGTTCATCGTATGACTCTGGATAGTAAGTTAGATTATTTACAAAAGTAAATGGTAGTGGTTTCGGATAAAATGAAACATATACACGGAATTGAAATGAAATGGAAACGGTATTGAGATTAGTATATGATAATTTACTTAATCATGAAACCGGTAAATAATGATTTACTTGATTTTGTTATGATAAATAAAATGGCTTAAACACACCTCTCTAAATGACATCATAAGGGAAGTCCGCACGTGAGGTGAAGCCCCCTGGCTAATGATTGCAGGGTGGATATAGTCCTAGGCCATGGGAGCGCTTATTGTTGTATATTTTTCTGCGATGGGTAGGAGATTCTGGGTGTGGTCTTGACTACCCCGCAGGCTCATGGCCGCTTCCCGACGTCTTGCGATATAGGTGCCCATGTTGTCTAATGATAGGCCCTGGAAGATGATGGTCATTTAGGGGCGCGCACAGTGGGGAAACCAGGACGGGCGGTCTTAGAATTCATTATATGTATATAATTATAACAGTTCATAATCAAGTGGGACTTGATGTATTTAATATGCCATAAGAGCATGATGGACTGCCACAAAGAGCACATGTAAATGCCACATAGAGCATTTGAGAATGATTATTTTCCTGATAAGGAAAGGATTTTTTTTTACAAATGGTAAAATTGAGATAAAATCTCCTTAAAGAGCAAAAGATTTTGATTATATATATATACTTCCTGCTAAGGAAAAGATATATGAAATAGTTGGCACCTTTGGTGAAGTTTTTAGTTTAATGCTTCTTATTTCTCTTTCTTCACGATTTATCATACATAACTGTCATACTCTTTATTCATCTGGTAATCATATAGAACCGGGCCCTGACCTGGTTACATTTCTTGTTGCATATTCATCTTGTCTCTGCTCAGGTACTCCGCCGCAAGGATGCCTGATTTGAATTCCTATTTCGATGTTTTCGACGAGCCGTGATGCATTGCCGGTATTACGGGATGCATTTGGTATAGACGTTTTCATTTTATTCTAGTTAAGATCAAGTCTTTTATTCGGGCGAGAGGCCCAAGCTTTTGTAAATGTCTAATGTAATGTAATAAGTAACTTATTGTACTTGTGTATTGTTGGTGTATCAGTTAGTGACTGGTTACCTATTCGGTCTTTTTATCGTATTCTTGTTATATTATTTATATATGTCTTGGGGTTTCCCTTATCTTTCAGGAATTGGTTTGTTTGTTTTCATTTATTTACTTTCAAATCAAAATTTTTGGGAACCCGTTTTTTGAAATATTGGGTGGTTATCCTGGATACTCTATATTTTTGTTATGATGCTGAGAATGATTCCATCCATTATTCCGTTATATTGGAGTATTGGGCTGGCCACCCCTTATTTTGGTGAGCGGGTTGTCACAGATGGTATCAGAGCATCAGGTTCTAGAGTCCTTAGGAATTTGTGTGGATGCCTTAAGTTTTCAGCGTTGCTCTTCATTTGATGTAAAGCCTTAGGATTAAGATCGTTGATTTCTCTTGTGAGATTTCGTTCTTCTACCATGAGGTAGAATCTATAAAATATTTTGCATATTCGTGTGAGAATAATAGGTCGATAGAAGAAGGGCGTTATGGGAAGGTGTGGAGAACTGTAAGTTATGGTCTGGGATGAGGACCGCTTTAGAGGCCGCTCCCTTTTTTTAGCACTTTCTTGTCTTGCTATTACGACTGCAAATTTCAGTTGATGTAGTTTCCCAAGTAACGCTAGAAGTAAGAAGTGGTACTAAACTTGAGAATTCAAGCGATGTTATATTGAAGTGGAGAAGTGCCCTGTAGTAGAATGGAGGAAAATCCTTCACCCATAGAAGAAGTGTTGTGGTGATGAAAATGTGGTCACTATATTCGTGGGTGCCAGAAGTTTGACCCATAGAGAAGCCCGGTGGATACTTGCAATGGCGAGTTTCTCTGGGATAATTGGACTGAGGAGAAGGTGGATTCCCGAATGTTCACAAAATGTTCGGTTAAAGACCAATGGAGAATAAGGTGTTGTACGGTTGGGAATTCGAGACCATGCACCATGAAGTGATAGGCTCCAAAATAGGTGCTGTTAACACTTCTGATGGAGTGAGAATCGTGAAACCCCATTGGTGGACACCCACCTGGGGAAGTTTCATTAAACTGAGGAAGAGGAGGCCAAGAGCGTGTCCTCTTTTACTGAGAAAGTAAGAGGGACTGCATGGGCAATTATTGTTAGCCAGAGTCGGGATAACGGTTATGATGTGGAGTGTGGAACCACTCATTTTAAACTTCGTTGAGTGGAGAGCAAGGGCAAGAGTAAAGTGCCTGGTTAGGGAGTTGGTGGAGATAATGTTGGTATGTGTAAGGCTCGAATATGGAGTCTGAGAACCATTAGTATTGACCCGGAGTGCTTGGCAAATTGTGGAGGGAATTCTACCTTATAGGTGGGTAGTGTATATTCCTTAGGATAAGATTTAGTAGTATTGTGTCTACGATAGACTCGGGTGTGTATATTGAGCTTGTAGTAGTATTTATGCTATTATAGAAGGGTAATTATATGACTTCCGTGGTATGGAAGTTCTGTCTTTTCTTCACTCATTATGAAGCGAGTGATGATATTTTTAATGTATATGTGTCATATGTGTTACCTGGTTTGAGTGTTTTATTGCTTGTTTGCATTGTATGTGGATGTTATGATTTATCTCCAGGACCAACAAAGTTAAGTAGTAATGCATAGGAGGGGTTCCTTGTTTGGATTCCGCTTTTGCGGGACGCTCCACGTGTGAACCTTAACGACGTTGGGAGTGAAGAGATGCCATATTTCCTTTCTCTTATTTCATATATAGAATGCTAAGGTAAAGTCTAGAATTAGAATCTTATTAGGAGAATTGTAAATTAGAATGGTACAGATCCCGATCATGTGTCTTAGACCGTCACATATTAATGACCGACGATGCGAAGTAGTAGTGTAATGGGAGGGTTCCTTGTCTGGATTTCGCTTCGGCGAGACGTCCCACGCACGAACACGAGCGAATGTCGGAAGTTGAGTAAGATCTTGGGCACTAGGTATGTACTTGGTATTATATGCTTACGATTTAGGTAGGATATACATAAATAGACCTTAGGATTTTTAGGATGTAAGACCTTGAGGGTAGGTGGTGTTAGTTTAGGAAAGCGTTAGGGAGTTGACCACGAATAAGTTGTGGGTTAACTCTATAAGAGATTAGATCCTTTAGGAACGAGATTATGGGGTCTCGAAAGGTTTGGTAGGTTCGGCCGAAGGAGATGAGGCATTTCTTAGAAATAATGTTACGTTGGTAACTTCATTTCCGGGGAGTTAATAAGGACGGGTGGATCCTCACTCCTGAGCCATGATTGTAAGCTCGAGAGTGAGTTTAATGAGTAAGCTCGGCCAGGATTGGGGAGTAATAATGATAATGGATCATAGACCTATTGTTTATGCGTCTCACAAGCTTAAACTTGTGGAGAGTAATATCCTGTGCTTGAATTAAGATTCACCGTGGTAGTGATCACCTTAAATAGATAAGGCACTACTTCCTGGGCAGGAAATTTGGTCCTTCTCGTAGGCAACAAGTTGTTGCAATATGTTGTGGGAGGAATTGAGTTGGTGCTCGGAGTTCAGAAGAACTAGTGATTGGATATTTTCTCATTCGCTAAGGAAATGCGATTGGGGTAGTGGACGTGTCAAGTAGAGAACTCATCGGAGATAATGGTAATGGCATGGAAGGCCAAGTAGAACGAGCATGAATAGGAAGACTCGGTAGTAAGAGCGTTTATGTCTGTGATTGACCATTTCACCTACTCGTGTAAAGAGAGTAGTAGTGGAACGAAGAAGGGTATTCATAGACGTCTGCATGGAACTACCGGCATCGAACTGGTCATGATCCCATTTGAGAAAATGGTTAAATCGTTTGATCAGACTGTTGCATTCCCGGCCATTATGGACGGACTACTTGTAGAAGAGTATGCCCCGTTATCAATGGAGGAATAGTAAAACCTTGGGAGGTGCCTATTATTATAGGGTGGACCGAGACTAGATATTCGTGTCGAAGGTTTAGCAAAAGTTTCCACGAAGTAATGGGAACCGTATGGAAATGGCGTATATCCTACCACCCTAAAGTGGATGGATGAAAGGGAGAAATTTATTTATGCCGAAAGGCATATTACGAACGTGCGCCTTAGTATACCTAGTAGATGGGAGCAGAAATGGTATGGATGGAGGTTTTCGTGCAACCATTAGGTTTTGGAGTGGTCTTATGGATCATTTCCTAAGGCATGGTACCGTGAGTGGCCTAGCGTGGTCAGTAGAGTAATTCGTATACTCGATGGATGGAACCAATGGGTAATATGTTCCTTGGACTTGGAGTGGTCTGGGAACATTTCTTTAGAGATTTGGCTTTTAAGCCATACGCCTCGATGAGATACGTCGATGCGGGGGATAGTTGAGTAGCGTTAGGGCTAAGCCACTTAGAGTCGGTATGGATGCCCCGAGGTGAGATGTAACATAATTCTGAAGATTTGGCAAATTGTGCCAAGTCATGTGGGCATCGTGTTCCGCCGTAGGAAGCTAGAATCGATAGTTAGTGAAGAGCGCCTTGTGCTACGAGAGAACAAAAGATGATTGACTGAGATCGACAGGGTCGACCTTAGTCCGGGTCCATTTGGGACGTTGTAATAACGAGGAGTTTGTTCAGGATGGTAGAATCCTTGTTTAGAGTAGTATACCCTTGTCAGGTTTGGGTATGCCCAAATTTTGGGGGCAAAATTCCCTCTTAAGGGGGGGAGTATGTAACAACCCTCGATTCTGGGAGGCTCATTTTATACTAATTTTACCGCATAAGGTAATTATATAAAATGTGGGGACTGGAGTAAATATTAATTTAATGAATTGAAAGTTAATATTTACAAGATTGATGCATGTTTATTGTATGTGAAAGTAAATAACATCAGGTTGCATGTCTGTAGTGTCATGTATTTTAAATGGCCTTTTTGTTTAAATGATTTTGGAACTCGAAATAATTTATAAAATTTCTAGATGCCAGTTTAGAGGGTGTAGTTAGTCTCGGAAGGTGCGAGATAGTCAAAATAAGTGCTATATTGTATTTTTGTGTTTCGGGCACTTTTACCTGGTTTTAGCTTATATGCGTATTTGCGAGTCATTTTAATGTGGTATTAACCACTTAAGTTGGGAGAATTATGTTAAGCCACGATTTTTGGTCTTGCCCCTTATTTTATTCCCTCATTTTATGTCTTAAAACATAGAGAGTAAAGGAGAGAAAGAGAGAGGAAGAGAAATAATGGAGAAAGAAGAGAAAATGAAGATTGAAGAGGGATTGATGCTCCTACTCAAAGAAATCTGATATTCCCTACATCAAGGCAAGTTTTCTATTTGCTAATATGTGATTTAAGGTGCATAAATTGTATGATAGTTGTGTATTTAAATTTATGGTTTAAATGTGGAATTTATGGGATTTAAGCCCTAATCTTAGTTTTTGGGGATGAAATCTTGGGTTATAGTTGTTATTAGCCATGTAGGATGTTTTGGGGTAGATTATTGTTGCTGGATGTGTATAAAGGGAGAGAGTTGGAGTTTGGAGAAATTAGGGTTCATAACCCTTCGTAGCCATTTTTGGCAAATTTGCAGGTCCGAATCGATTCGGCCCTTTGGGCGAATCGATTCACTAAGGGAAATTGGCAGGTGTGTATAACCCGAATCGATTCGGGTTAAGGCCGAATCGATTCGGTCAATTGAAGAAAGTTGGTTTAGTAGTCCGAACCGATTCGCTTTTTGAGCGAATCGATTCACTAGGGCGAATCGATTCGGCCCTTTGGGCGAATCGATTCGTTTTCCTGCTGTTTTTGAGTTAATTTTATAACTCAATTCCAATTCTTTTCTTTAAATATAGGGATTAGGAACCTTCTTGAATGAAGTAAACTTAGAGTCCTAGAGTGTGAGATGAGTTAGTCGTGTGCCCACATTAGGAATGGGTTTTGTGGGGACTTTTCCGGGGTTATGCCTATTGAAGTTAGGGCACCTTTTCTTCTAGTTGATTTGTGTAAAAACTCAGGGATGTAGTATCATGTTTGGAAACCTTAGAAGCTCAATTGAGTTATATTAGTTTTGATGGTTTATATTGTCACCCTAAAAGAATGTTGGGAGATTTAGAAGCTCAATTGAGCTATGTTAACCTTGATGGTTCTTAACAACTCCATAAGGGTGAGTTTGGAGAATAAATTAAAAGTTCATTCCCTCCTTGAAGGGTGATAATCCTGGGATTCTAAATAACACCCTAAAATGTTTGAAGTTAATTAAGAGTTTACTTACTCCTTTGAGGTTGTAGTAACGACATAGTTCATCGTATGACTCTGGATAGTAAGTTAGATTATTTACAAAAGTAAATGGTAGTGGTTTCGGATAAAATGAAACATATACACGGAATTGAAATGAAATGGAAACGGTATTGAGATTAGTATATGATAATTTACTTAATCATGAAACCGGTAAATAATGATTTACTTGATTTTGTTATGATAAATAAAATGTCTTAAACACGCTTCTCTAAATGACATCATAAGGGAAGTCCGCACGTGAGGTGAAGCCCCCTGGCTAATGATTGCAGGGTGGATATAGTCCTAGGCCATGGGAGCGCTTATTGTTGTATATTTTTCTGCGATGGGTAGGAGATTCCGAGTGTGGTCTTGACTACCCCGCAGGCTCATGGCCGCTTCCCGACGTCTTGCGATATAGGTGCCCAGGTTGTCTAATGATAGGCCCTGGAAGATGATGGTCATTTAGGGGCGCGCACAGTGGGGAAACCCGGACGGGCGGTCTTAGAATTCATTATATGTATATAATTATAACAGTTCATAATCAAGTGGGACTTGATGTATTTAATATGCCATAAGAGCATGATGGAGTTCCACAAAGAGCACATGTAAATGACACATAGAGCATTTGAGAATGATTATTTTCCTGATAAGGAAAGGATTTTTTTTACAAAAGGTAAAATTGAGATAAACTCTCCTTAAAGAGCAAAAGATTTTGATTATATATATATACTTCCTGCTAAGGAAAAGATATATGAAATAGTTGGCACCTTTGGTGAAGTTTTTAGTTTAATGCTTCTTATTTCTCTTTCTTCACGATTTATCATACATAACTGTCATACTCTTTATTCATCTGGTAATCCTATAGAACCGGGCCCTGACCTGGTTACATTTCTTGTTGCATATTCATCTTGTCTCTGCTCCGGTACTCCGCCGCAAGGATGCCTGATTTGAATTCCTATTCCGATGTTTTCGACGAGCCGTGATGCATTGCGGGTATTACGGGATGCATTTGGTATAGACGTTTTCATTTTATTCTAGTTAAGATCAAGTCTTTTATTCGGGCGAGAGGCCCAAGCTTTTGTAAATGTCTAATGTAATGTAATAAGTAACTTATTGTACTTGTGTATTGTTGGTGTATCAGTTAGTGACCGGTTACCTATTCGGTCTTTTTATCGTATTCTTGTTGTATTATTTATATATGTCTTGGGGTTTCCCTTATCTTTTAGGAATTGGGTTGTTTGTTTTCATTTATTTACTTTCAAATCAAAATTTTTGGCCACCCGTTTTCTGAAATATTTGGTGGTTATCCTGGATACTCTATATTTTTGTTATGATGCTGAGAATGATTCCATCCATGATTCCGTTATATTGGAGTATTGGGCTGGCCACCCCTTATTTTGGTGAGCGGGTTGTCACACTTGTATTCTCGGATATTCCTCCCGAAAATAACCAAGCTTAAATCATCCCATTTGATCCATAGCGCTCAGATCCACGCTAACCTGCCAACTAAAAGAAAATATGGGGAAGTACACAATACGACAGGAAAGATGATCATCAAATATTTTTTAGTTGTGAATAAATCGTAACAACACGAGTACGAATATTCAATCAAATGCAAATCTCAATAGCATTTTATCAATATAAACTTCTCAACAACACATTAATTCGAGTCACCAGCAGGCCTCACTATACCACGCCATACTTTATCAAGTACCCGGAACAGGATTATTAGCGGGTGCCCAACCTCAGTGCCATATTAAAATCCCATGAAAACATGCTCAACACAATACTAAATCCACAAGCAACAAGCAACAAGATATAGATCATCTAAAAATCCAACAATATTAGAGAAACCACTAATCTCAATTTCTTCAAATTAAATACAACCAAAAGTCTCTCGAAATAATACAACTATCTATCTTGAAAGAATATAAATCTCCAGTGCTCTATACATCAAAATAAATACAAATTTTCTCATCTTGAAAATTCTTCCCAAAATATCCAAGCTAAAATCATCCCAATAGGTCCATAGCGCTCAAATCCGCGCTAACCTTCCAACTAAAAGAAAATATGGGGAAGTACACAGTACGACAGGAAAGATGCTCAACAAAAATATTAGCGGTGAATAAAGCGTAACAATACGAGTACGAACATTCAAATCAAATGCGAATCTCATAAGCATTTTTATCAATATAGTTTCTTAAGAACACATTAAGCCGAGTCACCAAGCCTCACCATACCGCGCCATACTTTATCAAGTAGCCGGAACAGGATTCTTGGTGGGTGCCCAACATCAGTGTCATATTAAAACCTCATTACAACATGTTGATCACAATAATAATACCACATGAATCATAATCAAATTCCAACAATAATTTTTCAGATTTCCAAATGAATTTATCAATTCAAATATGAGTTCAATAATCACATGAAATCAAAGGGAATAACACTTGCGAGATTAAGGAGCATATTATGTAAGACCCTGTACCTTAAACCGCTAAAAGAATCAAACATAAATCTTCCCATAAATCAGATTACACCATCAGAATCATCTCCAAAGAATCATCACACCTCCTCCAAGAACAAACACCAAAACAGCCACAAAGAACTCCTCCAAAAACTAAGGTTGAACGCATAAATATAAAGGGCTATATTTGTATGAAAATGAGAGAAAATAAAATGTGTTGGCTGCCAAAAAAATGTGCAGAAATTTGCTTCAAAAATGGTCAAAAAGGGTTGCCCACTATCCCTTTAAATAAGGCAACAAAATTATTAAAGTTTGGAAAAAAAAAGTGTGCCCGAATTGAAAAATGTCCAAATGGGGTCTAAATGACATTTTTTGAAAATGTCAAAGAAGGGAAAGTTGTTCAAAATTAAATTTCGAGTCGGTATAGTGATTTTCAGAATTTTCTGTGAACTTTTATTTTTTGAATAAAATAGTAGCATTTTATTTATTTATTCATTTTTTTGACTTTTGACCCCATTGCAATCTTAGTCCTATTTTTATCATCCAATAAATATGGTCAAATTATTTTTAACCCCAATAAAACATTCTACAAAAATCACGTAAGTTCGCGTCCTACATGACACATACTGACAAAAGTCACGTTATATGAACAATGACCATGCCACAATCATTCCTTTGAATTTTTGCAGCAAACTTAACCAACACATTGATTTAATCAAAACCATTAAATTAAAAAAAAATTATTTTTCTTGAATATTCCAATTTTATTCAAAAATACCAATTTAAAAATCCGGTTTGTTACACAAGCATGATAAGGAGTGGGGTTTCATTTATTTGAGATGAATTTTTCTAGTTGTCTTTTGATGAATTTATGGTCAATTTAACTTCATCTCCATTGCTCGCCTTACCTCTTAGTAGGTTTGAGTACATGGTATATACTGATGCGTCTCTACAGGAGCTTGGAGGTGTGAAAATGTTGAAGGAGAGGCCGATAGCTTATGCTCCCCACAAGATAATGCCTCACTAAGGGAATTACCCCACACACAATATAGAGTGAGCAGTGGTGGTCTTTGCACTCAACATTTGGAGGTCCTATTTTTTGGGGGCGGGATTTTATCTTTTCCCGTACCACAAGTTTTTAGACTACTTGTTCACACAGAGGGTGTCTAATATGAGGCAACATAGGTGGTTTGAGTTCGTGAAGCAATACTAATTTATATTGTATATCACCTAGGTAAAGAGAATGTAGTGGCAGACGCATGTAGTCTCCGATCAATAGTTTAGCTTAAAGGAATTGGGAAGGCGAGGTGGGGGTTCAATCAGCACGAAAGATTAGTTGACGAAAGGATTCATGGAATTGTTGACTCTCGCACCCAAGTTAATCAATCGTGTTTTGAATGTAAATGCGGGGGATTCTACTTATTAGGTGAAGATCCGACAATTTTTTTAGCAAGGAGAAGAATCGTACTCAATAGTATCTAATTGATGTTTGTGGTTCAATGACAGATTTATAGTTCCTGAAGTGGAGGAGGTGCGGCAGGTAATTATGGCTAAGGTGCTCCTGTTGTGTTTTGCAGTATATACCGGTGGGGACAAGATGTACTAGGATATAAGGTGAAATATTGGTGGATTGACGTAAAAAGAGGCATCAAAGTATTTATTTCCATGTTTGCCACTTGCCACATGGGGAAGATGGATCACCAAAGACCAGCAAGAGTTCTTTCCAATGTGGGAATGGAAAGCATTTCCATTGATATTATCATTCGGTTACTTATGTCATAGTGAGGACAAGATTCCATCTGGGAATTTATGGACTGTTTGATAAAGGTGGTTCAATTTTTAATAGTTCAGACAGATTACATTTCAAAGTAATATTCCAATCTCTTCCTTACAAAGATAGTTAAGTTGTATGGTGTACCAGTTAATACTATGTTAGATAGGGAGAAGACATTTTTGTACCACTTTTAGAGAGGCTTCTAGCAGACATTAGGAGTGGAGTTGAGGTTGAGTACCTCATGTCATCCACAAACAATAGTCATATGGAGAGAGTGATTCGAAATTTATAAGATATGTGACGAATGTGTATCTTAAATTTCAAGGCAGTTGGAAGTGGTAATTACCACTGACAAAGTTTGTTTACAACAAATATTATCAGTTCACAATTGACAAGGAACCATTTAAGGCATTGTATGGTAGACCTTAACTCTCACCCTCTTATTTTTTAGTGTTGGGGGACAACAAGCGTTTCAGACCAGTTTTTATCAAGGACACCTCAAATAAGGTGGAGATGATTAGAGGAAGGATTCCCATTACCTAGGCTAAAAAGAAAGATTCACGAAGATGTGGAGATTAGACACCTAGACTTCAATGTGGGGAATCAACTACTACTTAAGGAATCTCCAATAAAAGGATGTATGTGGTAAAAAAAGAAGGGGAAGTTGGTTCCCCAATATGTGAGGCCATTTACCATTATTGAGAGGATCAGACTAGTTGCTTATTGATTAGCCTTATCAGATCACATATATAGGATCCATGATTTTTTATTCATGTCTTGACATTACGGCGAATCCATAGAAACTGGGTAGCATGCCAACATATTCATCTTGGTGTGATACAGATTTCTCCCTACATGAAATACAAGGAGAAGCCAGTCAACATTTTGGATCATAGAGAGCATAGACTTCGTTCCAAGGATTTCCTTTAATGTGTGTCGAGTGAGGACACGAAAACAAGGACGAGACGACGTGGGAAATGGTGGATGACATGTGAACAAAATATCTATAACTCTTTTAGTTAGGTGCATGTCGAATTTCAACCAAAAAATTCCTTTATTAGGTGGAAGAATGTAATACCCCTTCTTTTATGGCATTTATTACTTTATTAATTGTGAATTAAACTATTATTTGAGATAAATTGGTAATGTCAAATGCCTATTTAAATGATGATTAAATGTGCATAATATGTGATTTAATTGTGTTTTGCATATAAAGTAAATTATCTATGCTTTATGTTAATAATTGTTAATGGGTGTATTTAATTATGTGGACTACATGCAGTTTTGCACAAGTAATTACTATGAAATACAACGTATTACAAATTCGAATAAAATCTAGAGTGATACAGAGGCACAGTTATGTGTTTTATCATCTTAGGCTAGACTCGAAGTGTAGGTACACCCATATGTTAAGTTTCAGGTTATTTCGTGTAGTAGTCTAGGCCCATTAGGGGGCAGAAATTAGGTCTTAAGTGGAATTACATAAATTAGAGTGATTAATTAGTATTCGGAGTCTATAATTAGTCTTTATGATTAGAAAAGTAAACTCTAGAATAAATAATACTATTGGGAGAAGGAAATAAAGCATGGAGAAGAGGAAATACAAGGACTCAAGCCTATATTATGTGTTCTTTAGTTTTAAGGAAAAAATATCTTGCATTTCATCTTTTAATCTATAGTTCATTTACGATACTTGTTTTCCCTTTATAAATATTATATTAGAAGCATGTTTAGGACCTAAATTAATAGTTCTTAATCATTTTATGTAATGGGGTTTAATTATAAGTTAATATAATCATATTGTGACTTATACAACTTGTACATTAGTGGACGACTATGAAATTGGAGCAAATTTAAGGATGAATCTCAATGTAAAATTCATATCTAAGAAATTTACCCTTCATAATTAGTTAAATCCATATATGAAGTCGTAGGTCATTTAGATTCCTTAATGGTTAAGTGATGAACAATGCTTAATGATGAAACGTTGGGAATTATCCATTGTTTTGATATTTAAAACTCATACTAAATGTTGGAAATCGATTATGATCATTTCTATATGTTTAGGTTTGAGTTTGGTAGTGTTTGAGATGATGGGGTAAAGGTTTTAGACCCTTTCATTGAGGTTTGGAGCTAATTTGTGAATTCTGGGATGAAAAATGGATTGGGGAAAATCTCGTTTAATAAACGTTCAAGTGAGATTGCTTGGTTAATTCAAACGAGTATTTATTCTGATTCGAACGAGATTATTTAGTACATTCGAATAAAGACTTTTCCCATTCGAACGAGATTTATCTTTTTTTTTTAATTTTATTTACTTAATTATCGGAGAGTTGTTCCGATTTTATTCTAGTGGTTGGATTATTTTTGGATGCCTGGGCAGAGCGTTGCTCGATGTTTGTAAGTATGTGTTATGTGTTTTACATGTATAAGTGGGTATTGTTAGTTATGTAAACAAAGAGCATTCTCTATGAATATTCCGATTGGGGCTTGTGTTGGAATTTGCACGATCGTGTACCATATACCTTGTTGCTGATGTAGGATGTCGTGAGGTCATATATTATCATGTGTTTATTCGGTCATGAATTCGTGATGATGGAGGTATACAGTTTGGCGATAGGTGGGTTCTTGATATGGGACTACTCGAGATTGTGACTGTGTACTGATCCCCCACTCTTTTGTTTATGATTTATCTCAGTTATGTTTATTATGCGAGGCACTCTAATGAACAGGTTGATAAAAGTATGATATAGTCTGCGAAGCTTGTTGCCTTCGTGTGTGACACTAATTGAATGAATATGCTTCTCTAGTGGTAGACAATAATAAACTGAACCCTATGTAACTTTTATTGCGCTATTGTAAGTTAGGTGTACTCTATTTGTGAGTGGCATTGCAGGAGGTTATTTTATAGGTGCACTCTCATATGCGTAGTTAGAAACATCTTTATTACACTTGGTATGGATTAAGTATTCATCATTCTAGATATTTGAGACATGTATTGTAGTGATTAGCTTGGGTTAGGGATCTGCGAATTGTATTTCCTCTACACTATGGGTGAGATACATATTGCATGAGAGTTACTATGAGTGTCATGTTATTTTAAGTGAGTTGTGTGATTTATATATGATGTTATTGTAGAAGTTCCTTCCAACATTCAGTACCTGATCCAATATATATAAAAGTATTTTTCGAGCATTCTTACAACTAATCTGCAGGCTTGAGATGATATCACCCTTGTTGTTCTCGTTGTTGCATTCAAGACTCGATATTTGAGTTGATTTTAGCACATGATGCTATATAATCCATTTCGTTCATTTTTTCATCTTAGATGTTTTATGGACTTAAGTCCTACTTAATTATTTCAGGTTAGCAGTTGACTCAGATTTGTAAACTAATTATTATTCACTTGGGATTTATGCTTATTTTGGAGGTGAGATATAATTTTAGCTTCTACATGTTTTTAAATTAACTTGCATTTATTTATTTCTTTATGCTAAGACTTGTATATATTATTTTACAAACCCTATCTTCGGCATATTAGCGTGGATGACTATTATGGGGAAAATAGGCGTTGTTACACCGGTGTTATGTATTTTTTTTTATTATTGCTTATCATTTTCATTGCTTCTCTTTGTGGTTGTATGTTTGCAATTCAATAAGATCAAATTGAGATTTGAAAATTTACTTAGATATAGGTTTTGTTTCAAAGTTAAAATTTTAAATTGGGAAAATTTTTTAGAGGAACCTCTTCACCACTCCTCTAAGACTATTTTAGTATTTCACACACTTGCATTTTTAAACCCCACTTTGAGTTCCAAATAGTCGAATGGGTCAAGTCGTCTGCCACTGTGTTGACCTTGCCAGGGTGGGGGCCTGAATATAAAACAAGTAATTATTCACGAGCTCTAGCCATCAATCATATCTTATGTTCAACTCCCTCTACGTGAAGAGATAATTTAAGATTTTATGGTCCATGGATATTCGAAATCTCTCCTGCAATAAGTAGTGCCTCCACACTCAAAGGTCAAACACAATTACTTCTAACTCAAGGTAATGGTTGGGGTAATTCCACTCATTATGATTAACCTTTCGATAGGCATAAGATATAGGCCTCTCCTCTTGCTTGATTCCACCCCTATGTTCGTACAGAGAGTCATCGGTTTAAACCATGTAGTCCACTTCACTATGAGGTAAAACGAGCACCAGAGGTTAAGTCAACATGACATTTAACTCATTAGATGCCTTGTGGTAAAACTCATCCTAAAAAAAGGGTACACCCTGCTTTGTTTGTTTTTTGAATGCCCCGACTATCTTTGACATGACTTAGATGAACCAATAATAATAACATGACAACCCATAAAAACTACGCACCTTCGTATGTGTCATGGGTTATCTTTATTCCAACACTTTTGACACCTTACATGACTTCATTGAGATCCCTGACAATGTCATAATATGACCTTAGAATTGCATTGCTTTCAACCAGAATTCACATGCCTCTAACATAGGATAAAGATGGTTGTCTCGTAAAACTATACTTAAGTGAAGTGCGTCCTTGACCGCAGTCCGAGAATATATCTAAATATCATCTATGGACATGATGAGAAATTGATTCAAAAACTCTCTAAATACTTAGGTCATCAAGTCCGTGAACATAATTGGTGTGTTGGTAAGAATAAATTAACTAACGATGAACTCATAAGATCCAAATCGTGACAAGTTAAGATAAAATTAAATTTTTATGTATGCAAATATCATTTAAAGTAACAACCAACTTAAGACAACAAACATCAATTGTGCAAAATCTGAGAATAAAATCACGCATGAACATAAAATATTTAATCAAGACTCGGTCGTATAAATTTACAATAACAAGTAGTAATAAAATTATATATCAAACTCAACCATCATCTCAATTAAGTAATTTAATACACCAGTGTTCAACATATATTATATGTGGAATTTTCATTATAGTTTTACAATTTATTTTTTAGATTAATGCATTCACGGTATTGTATGTATTTTTTTTAGTAGCATTTATTTTTTCATGGTCATGCATGACTTTTCATGGTAAGTACGTTGCATTGTATGAGCCTACATGCGCCTGATTAAATAATTTTTGCGTAAAGTTTTTTATATTTAAAAAAAAAGATTGGCAGTATTTATACTATTTGATAGTATTATCTAAATGTTTTATAATTTTTTTAGAAGTTTTTATAAAGGTTGATGAACAAATACATTTATGTAAATATTTGCATAAATAATTATTAATTGAAGCTTCTTGTTAAATTTGGATAAGTTTTGCAAATAAATAACAATAATGTGTTGAGTTGGTATTATAGGAAAAAATAAATTATGTCGGTGTTGGGTTGAATTATTAAGTTAAATAAAAACATTTTTGTGTGTCCATTTCACTATTTTGTAAAAAGGGTAAATTTTTTTGGTAAATTAAAATAATATATTCAATGAGTTTGTCTTATTTATTTCGGTATTATTAAGGTTAAAAGGTACAAAAGATGTGCGCGTGTGTGTGTGTGTATGGTAAAACTTTGGGAGCTGTTTAAGATTAAAAAATGAAAATTTAAGGAGGCGGACAACTCCAAAAGCATTGGGGTGAATGAGAGTTATTTGGGGCATTCTATTTTTTCTCCTTTATGTCGTGTGTTGTCACCATATGGGTGGATTGTGTGAATAGTTGTTCGCTTCGCAGTGGCAAAAAATATACCTTTGTATCATATTTAACCCAATTTAAACACAACACACTCATAGTCTCAACACAAATACAAAACCCTCCATACTACCACCCCAAACCACTACACAAAAATGATGCCTTTATACGCAAGACATCCATTAAACCAATGTATTTTTAGCCAAAATTTGTGTCTTCCAACCTAAATAATTTTGTGAGTATCATTAAATATTTTTTTGATATGTTATACATGAAATTTTTTTATTGTTTTAAGGAAATTTTTAGGGTATTTGGAGTTCATTTTTGGTGGAGTTTAGGGGGGGTCGAAATGGATTTATTGGAGTATTTTTTTCATTGGAACATATGAATTTGAAGATTTATTTTTGGCATTGAATTCGTGAATTTAATCCTATTGAGGTAGGGGTTAAAAAATTTATTTTTAGACTAAAAATAAAGGGCATACGAGACTAGCTATTTTTATGTGTACATTCTTAGCATGTTGCTTACTTGTATATAATTAGTTGGTTAAATATGTATTATTTATGATTCAAATATTGTCATCTCTTACGTAGAAAATGAATATTAAGTTGCAAGCTTAGGATATAATTATGTTGCAAATACATGTCGTTTATGTAACTAAAATCTATGATTTTTTTGTGAAAACGTAGTTGAACAAAAAAACTGGTCTTTTGGATAAAATATTATATAATGAAAAAGAAATTTATTATATAGAAAACATTTATACTAGTATTTTCAAGATGTTTTTTATAAAATCTAAAAATAGTACATTCCATTTTTAAAGTCTAGTATTTTCAATATGTTTTAACACTTCAATGTATAAGTTTTGAAGCTTGATATCATAAGTTATATTTTTCTAAAGGAAGAGCATATTTTTGTTTGAAAATGGTCAAATGGTTATTTTGTAGGGATAAATTTCCAATCGAGTTAATTTCTATGTATTTTCTTAATTTCGGAGAAAATATTTTGAGGAATAGGTTAGGCTTTGTATGTTGAACTTTCAAGTCTATGGTGAGTTTGATTGAAGACATAGCGGCAAAACTTCATAGATTATATTATCGTGCCATTTTTTGTGGCCCTTTTTGTCTTCGGGTTTTCAAAAATTTATCGGGTATGAATGCATTTAAAGTTTGTGGATCTACTTTTAAATGTTTTTTAAATAATTATTTTTTCATTTTTTATCGTCCGAATGACTTAAAAAGTTACATTCGAAAGAATTTTGTAGTTCTTTCAAATGAACATCAAACAACATTACAAATGTCATTCAAACCATATTTGAAGCAAGTTTAAACAATATTTTCTATTCCTTAGAACGAGTTTTGAGTTGGTTCGAATGAGATTGTATTTTCATTCGCAAAAATCCTTGTTTGGGTTCAAACAAGTTTTCCCAAAAAGCGTGCCACCTCCAAAAATCTTTTTTCAATATAATGGGATTCTGGAATTTGTTATTTGCGTGACTTTCAAGTAATACCATTTTCCTATATATCCAAAAGTTCACAAGACCTATTTCGCTTAGACGTTTGAATATCCAAGTTTTAATCTGTATAGTCTTTGTGATCTTGTTTGTGGCCATAATAGTTTGTTTCTCTCATTATCTTCAGAGAGAAAAGTTTCATGCGTAAATTCCATATCTCATTTTCTATTTATGCATGGTGGATTCCATGTTGTTGTGTTGCGGTGAAAAAGTGATGGACTTCGTGTTTCGAACCTAGAAAGTTCTTGAGCCTTGTTAATAGATACAGAGGCAGGTGCAGACTCACACATTATGAAAGTTTTACGGGTGGGATCCTATGTGTGATTGTGAGGAGGTAGAGAAATGAAAATAATCAAGTCTTGCGAGGGTGTTGAGTCTTTGTTGTTAGTTTACTCTTGCTCCTTGTAATTCTATAAGTATTGAAATTTTCATAGATGGGCCATCCGAGGATTTTTTTCGTTGTGGGTTTCCCTTATACATCGGCATGTTGTGTTGTATCTCTTATTTTATCTTCTATCACCTAGTTTCACATTTTAAGAGAATATAAAATTTGAACAGTCGTTTATCATAACAATCGATTTAAAGTTAGTGAAAAGTTTTACTCTGGGATTATTCTTTTTAAGTTCAATAATTAATTCTTTAAAAGGAATAAAAATTGACTTTTATTCTAACCGCCCTCCCTACTCCCCCAACTTTAAAGTTTGTATTATATCGGGGAAACTAAGTTTTTTGTTAGATCCACATTTAAGAATGAGTTTTAGTAGGTTTTATTCGGAGGTCAAACAGTTTTGATGGCTCCGACGTTTGATGGGTCTAATTATGCATATTAGAAATGGGTATGAAATCAAAACTTAAAGATTTAAATGAGTGGGTTTGGAAAACGGTTATTAAGGGTAGGTCCCCACCCACAACATTATCTTTTAATAATAAGATACCTAAATACATAGAATCATGGAGTAGGGAAGAGCATAAGTTATCAAATTCTATTTCCCAAGAGGAGGTGATGAGAAAACTCTAAACATGCCTTGAATGTACTCCAACTCACCCGTGAAACTACTAGTGTTGTTAAGGATTTTAGACTACAAAACCTCATCATTTAATTTGAAACCATTAGAATGGAGGAAAGTGAAATGTTAGATCATTTATATGCTAGACTATTAGATATCGTAAACTCTTCTTTTTAATTGGGAGAGATAATACCCCAAACCCATGCACTCAATAAAATCTTAAGGTGCTTGCCTTAAATATTTAATTCAAAAGTAACAATTTTAAATTCCTTGGTTACTTTAGACTCTACTAAACATGAAGAGCTTGTAGGTGATCTTCAAAATTTTGACCTCGACATATTTTCCTCTAAAAAGATGAAGAAAGACAAGGGCATTGCTTTGAAATCCCGGAAGAAGGAACCACGTTTTTCGAATGATTAGTCTGACGTCGATCAAAGAGGTTTAGAAAATTTCTCGATTTTTAAAAATAATCAACAGATGTAAAGAAATTTGAGAAAAATAAGTATAACAAGGCCGATCAATTCCCTTAAAATCATAACGATAATTTTAAGAAGGATTAGTCAGATGTATGCTTGATTTGTAAGGGTGATGGCGACAGGGAAGGTGAGCGTCCAACTAAACTACGGAAGGAGGATAAGAAATTGAAGGGGTATAATACCACCCTCAATGATAGTGATTTGGAAGAGGGACGCAATTCCCATAATGAGTGTAACTACAATATGTTCATGACTATTCATGGGAATATATAACATGATCAGTACCTTAATGAATTGGACTATGTTTTTATTAATGGTATGTATACAAGATAATTTTGTACTACTATTGACATGGGTTAATCTCAATGGAATTCTAATATGTAAAATTATTTTCACTTTATATGTTAGACTGTACTTTAAAGATCCATGTTGGTTTGTTGTATGTTGTTATTATAATTACGCTTAAATGGACAATCTAATCTTAGATGACTAATATTTATACTATCGAATTAAAAAGAATGAAACTTTTCTTCCGTCTGTCCAGCTAATGTTGAGCATAGAGTGAGCCACCATTTGGGTTTCTTATTCTTTTTCCGAATACAAGATTTAGTACTATATGCTATTATACACTTCACAAACTCTCATATTAGTTTCAATGTACTTTCCTTTTTCAGGTCACTCTCTCACGTTATATAAATTTGTATACTTTATGGATGGTGGTGTAATTACACTATTGCACTAATAGAGTAAACTACTGTTGTACAACGTGATTATGGCCGTGCATATTTGAATATGCTTTGATATATGTGTTGTAATATATCTTCACCACATTATCGTGTTCTGAAATTGCTTTTGCATGTGTGAGGTAAGGGTGAGGGTGCATCTGTAGCTCTATGCACGTGTTGATTTATGTACCGTAATATTTCTATCTATGATTCTTTTATTTTTATAGAAATTTTGATGTTTACTTTGTCAATTAGGGATATTTGGAATATAAAATAGCATTTGGTAAAAAACATATTGATGTTTACATTTTTAACTATTTGCGTCCATTTGAGGACTCTTTTGTTGTTAGATTGGTAACTTTTTTTTCCATTTGAGGCAGTGCTCTTTGCCATCTAGAGATCTTAAGCTTTTGTATCATCTGTCATATTATTCAGTTGAATAATGTTTCGAATATATTAGATGTAAAAATGTTCATTGTAGATAACAATGTTCTAATCTGTTACGATTCTCGGTCGAATACTATTCATCAATTGGGAATAAAGTGAATATTCATTCTCATCTTAATCTTAATCATTTATTAAATATTCATTCTCATCTTAATCATTTATTGTTATTGATGATACCAAATTTAATCTGCTAACGTGAAACAATCACTTGAAGCCACGAGTCAACCTACATGGAAAATACAAATACCTTAGACGAGCACCTTAAGCGTACCGAGGAACTCAGGCGCCCCGAGCAACTTAAGCGTACCGAGCAACTTAAGTGGTCCGAGATACTTAGCGTGCATAGCAACCAAATCAAGAGAACCAAAAGACAACCATGCATTAAATGCTCATTATTATCGTACAGATGTATATGTCTACTTGATAACGACGTATTATCCTTTCATATGTACAGCCTCAAGGCTATAAATACATTGTAACCTCCTCATAAAAGGAGGACTTTGAATCTCTTGGTAAACCTATTATCGAGATTCCAAATAAACAGTCAAGAATACAAGAACAGTGGACGTAGGCCATTTTCATCAGGCTGAACCACTTTAAAAATCCTTTGTCTTATTTATTCATTTTATTTGTGATTGATTAATTAGAGATAATCTAGTTTTTACATCAACAGATTAGCACCGTATGTGGGAAACGACTGTACTTAGTATTTTTCACCAAAACAATTCATCATCTATGGCTGATAATCCAGAATCAAGTAATCGAAACACTGAGGTCCCTCCAAACCCTTTTACTCCCCCAAATGTCTCAGATGTAGTTGTTATAGTGGATAATTTAGCCCAAGGGAAAACTTCCATGCAGGAAACTATGCGTCAATTTATACAAACTGTTCAAGGTGGAGTGCCGACCCAATCAGGACAAAGAAGCGTTTAGAGAAATACCCATTTGCCTTATTCAAGAACTAGAAGAACGTTATTCCCGGAGGTCTCTCAATCTAGACGTATTAACTCATATCGTACTGAAAGGTTCTATTAATAGGTTGGAGGATAGATTAGGGGAAACGGCTAAGGCCAAGAATCCTCTGCAAAGAACTTTTGTCCAAGGAACACCATTCGTACAGGTAATTGTGGATTTTCTCACACCATCAAAGTTCAAAGCTCCTATGGTGACGCCTAAATACGATGGAAAAACTGGTCCTATCCTTCATATAGAACAATACCAAGCTGTTGTCGATATCTATTCGGTTCCAGATAAGATGAGATGTAGGGCGTTTTCAGGCACTCTCATCGGGTCAACCCAGATATGGTACAACAACCTTCCTCAGGGGAAAATTGTGACTTTCTTTCAATTGGCAGAGCTCTTTATAGGGAATTTCTATTTTGGAGCGAAACTAGTGAAACGAGTAGCACACTTGTTGAATATTAGACAAAAGACAGAAGAAAGTATTAGGGACTACATTACTCGTTTCAATAACGAGAAGCTTGAGGTAATTGATTACGATGAGAAAACAACAATTACTACTTTGATGAGTGGGTTTTTTCCAGATAAGTTGTACTATACTCTGGCCAAAGATTCGCCTAGGACCATGGAAGAACTAATGGCAAAGGTAGCCAAAATCATGAACGCTGAGGAAGACATGGCTACAAAGAAGAGTACAGACACTAAGGAGACCAAGGTTGAGGCCAGTAAAACCGAGAAGAAGGATCAAAAGAACAATGGTGGGAATAGGCAGTCGAAAGGTAAGCAAGCGCTGGAGCAGATGAGGAAGTATGGAAATTATACTTCTTTAAAGGTGGACATAAATCACATTCTGGAGGAGATCAAGAACAGCGAAGAGCTAGCCTGGCCAGGGAAAATGAAGGCAGATCATAACAAAAGTGACAAGTCCAAATATTGTGAATTCCACAAAGACCATGGTCACACGACCAAATGTTGCATAGCTCTCCAGAATGAAATTGAAGCACTCATTAGGCGAGGAAAATTGGCTATGTATGTTGATTGCCAAAATAGTGGAAAGACCAACGAGCGAGGAAGGCAAAGATAAATCTCCTCGTCGAGCAAAAGAAGAGAAGAAGAGAGACCAAGAAGATGATCCAGAAGATGACCCCGATCTCCCCAAAAGACCGAAACAGCCAGAATGTGAGGTATTTTCAATACATTTTGGGTCATTTGAATGTAATGTTATTACAGGTGGAGATGCAGGAGGTGGAGATCTGACTGCGGAGAGAAAAGCTTACCTAAATGAGGCTCAAGCTTGCTTGTACATACAATGAATAAACTTGGCTAAAGATGATCGCCCAAGGAAGGTGAATAAGGACAAACTAGTCATTGGTTTCTCTATAAATGACTTAGAAGGTGTACTATATCCTCATGATGACCCACTGGTAATCAAGTTGTGAATGAAGGAAGTGGTGATTTTACGGGTACTGGTGGATAATGGTAGCTTGGCAGACATCATATTCTACCCATACTTTGATAGTTTAAATCTGAAGTTAGCCCAGTTGGAGCCCTATTATAGGCCCATCCTTGGCCTGCTTGGGACGATCAAGTTGGATATGCTTATTGGTACTTGGCCTGCTTGTCGAACAGAAAGGGTACGCTTCTTTGTAATGGATAAAAATGTCCAATCATCTTACAATATCATCATTGTAAGGGTAGGTCTTAAGAAATTCGAAGCAGTGCCATCTACTGTACATCAATGTTTAAAATTCCCAACCAACTTTGGAGTGGGAGTGATGAAAGGCGACCAGAAAGTAGCTCGGGAATCCTACTATTCATCTGCCGAACGGGAAGAATATGAAGAATCCAGGAAGAAGTCTATAACTTATCAAGTGGATGAAATAGAAGATGCAGAGATTGAAACATTAGACCCTAGAGATGAGTCTGAGCTCGTAAAGGGCCAGGTCATGGAAGCTATCGAAAATATCATTTTGGATGATGAAAACCCAGAACGAACAACCCAAATTGGTGCGTTATTATATGAATCGATAAGAAAAGAAGTGGTAGCATTTCTAAGGCACAAAAATTAGTCTTTTTCATGGAGTCATGAAGACATTCCACGAACAGACCCGAATATCCTGTGTCATGATCCCAACGTGAATAAGAAAATCAAGCCAGTAAAGCAGCGAAGAAGAGTGTTTAGCCCTTAAAAGAACAAATCTATACAGGAAGAAGTAGACAAACTACAAAAAGCCTTATTTATTGAGGATGTCAAATATCCTGATTGGCTAGCAAATGTGGTGATGGTAAAGAAGAAAAATAACAAGTTGATGATGTGTGTAGACTTCATTGATCTTAATAAGGCATGCCCAAAGGATCATTTTCCTTTGCCCCGAATTGATCAACTGGTGGATTCTACCTCGGGACACGAATTGTTGAGTTTCATGGATGCTTATTCTGTTTACAACCAGATTAAAATGAAGCCTGAGGACAAGGAGAGTACCTCTTTTATCAGCCCAAGGGGAACTTATTGCTATAATGTTATGCCTTTTGGACATAAAAATGCAGGTGCGACATAGCAACGACTGATGAACAAGGTGTTTACGGAGAAAATTAGTCACAACATGGAGGTTTATGTTGACGATATGCTAAGGAAGAGAAAGAAAGCTGCTGATCATCTAGTTGACCTAGGTCAGACCTTTGATCAAATAGTGAAATATCAAATGAAGTTAAATCCCACCAAATGTATATTTGGGCTACGAGAAGGTATGTTTCTGGGATATATTGTTAACCAGCGAGGTATTGAGGTGAATCCTGAGAAGATCAAAGCCTTATTGGAACTACGATCTCCAACTACGAAGAAAGAAGTACAAATTCTCACAGGGCGAGTTGTAACATTAAAACAGATTTATGTCACGAGCAATAGTGATTAGAATACCGAAACACTTCAAAATATGAGTGGAATGATGAATGCGAAGAGGCCTTTCAAGAGTTGAAGAAATATCCGAAACCTCCATTGTTATCCAGACCAGTGATGGGAGAAAGATTATACTTATATCTGGTGATTTCAGAGAATGAAATTAGTTCGACATTGATAAGAGTGAAAGACGGAGTCCAACAACCGATCTATTACACTAGCAAAGCTTTCCGAGGAGAACAGATCAGATATCCAAGGTTGGAAAAGTTAGCACTGGCACTAATCGAAGCAAGCAGAAGGATGATGCCATACTTCCAAGCCCATACTATAGTAGTGTATACTGATATTCAATTGAGACAGGCTTTGTATAAACCGAAGAAATCAGGAAGATTGATGTACTGGGTAGTAGAACTTGGTGAATATGATATAGTGTATGATCCAAGATCATCACTTAAGGGGCAGGCAGTAGTGGATTTTATCGCAGAGTTTACTTAATCTGATGCCTCCGAAGAATAGGAGTTTAATACAGACCAACCCGTGGATGTTACGGGATCATCAAATTTAACCCCCGACAAACCTCCATCCTTGGAAGATCAATAGTAGATAATCAACGAGCAGTGAGAAGTGTTGGGTGAAGATAAAAGGAAGCATCAAATATTCCACCTAGGAGCTCTGTCTGATCAAGAATTTGATAATGAAGTACATGGGTGGAATCTGTATGTGGATGGATCTTCGTGCACTACAGGTAGTAAACCAGGAATTGTTTTAAATGGTTCAGATCAGATTGATATAGAGTATGCTTTGCGCTTTCAATTTAAGACTTCACCATGAAGGCAGAGCAGGTCGTTGTATTCAGTGATTCACAGTTAATCGTAAATCAAATTCTGGGGGTATATAAATCAAAAGGAGAAGTAACGATCAAGTATCGTGCAAAAGCAATGGAGGTTGTATCGAGTTTTATTGCAGTTCAGTTGATTAGAATACCGAAATTGGAGAATGCAAGAGCAGACGCCCTAGCTCGGTTAACATCGGCCACACGCACCGAGCTATGAAGAACAATCTCAATAGAAATCCTTACTAGTCGGAGCATAGACGAAGATTTAATGATGAATTTCATTACCCTTGACTTGGGACCTTCTTGGATGGATCCCATCAGGGCCTATATCGAAGAAGGAACCTTGCCAATTGATAAACTCGCAGCCAAGAAACTGACATTTAAAGTTGCTCGTTACGTATTGGCCAGTGGCATTTTGTACAGAAGATGAGTTATAGTAGGATTACAGAGATGTGTCCATCCCTCCAAAGTTAAATACTTGATTGAAGAGATTCACGAAGGTTCCTTTGGAGCTAATGCAGCAGGTCGAATGCTTTTGTAAAGAATAACAATGCAGGGGTACTACTGGCCAATGATGAGAGCTGATTGCGCAGCTTATTCTAAGAAGTGCGAAAAGTGCCAACGTTTCTCTTCCACCGAAGAACTCCCCAAGCATTGTTAACACCCATATCATCCCCTTGGATATTCTCCATGGGGGTGATAGACTTGGTCGGACCACTTCCAATAACTAGGGGAAGATTCAAATACCTCGTGGTTGCTGTGGATTATTTTACTAAATGGGTGGAAGTTGAGTCTCTTATTGATATGACATATGACAAGGTCTATCAGTTTATTTAGAAGAATATTATTTGTAGATACGGTCTTCCCCATGCATTCATCACCGACCATGGAACCCAATTTGATAACGAGGAGTTTGTTGCCTATTATCATCAATCTAACATATTGAAGATCCACTCTGCGCCAGTCCATCCCCATTATAATGGGCAAACTGAGGTGACTAACAAAACCCTATTGAATGGTTTGAAAAAATGGTTGGATGATGAAAAGGGAAATTGGATCAACGAGCTACATTCTGTGTTGTGGGCTTATCGCACCACACCACGAACAGCGATGGGAGGGTCTCCATAAATGCTGGCAAGTGGGAGTGAGGCTATCATACCTACTGAATTGGGTCTACCTATGCATAGGGTGCTTAATTTCAATTCTCATATCAGTGACTTGATGAGAAGATTAGACCTGGATATGATCGAAGAAGTTAGGGATGAAACAGCAATCAGGAATGCAACATATCAATAACGAACAACTTTGTTCTACAGCAAAAGAGTGAAGAAGTGTGATTTCAAGGAAGGGGATTATGTGTTGAAGAAAGTGATCCAAAAGCATAACAAACTAGAAGCCAACTGGCATGGACCTTACAGAGTAACATAAGTTGTTCTTCCGGGGACATACAGAATTGAAACTTTGGAGGGAGAAGAATTCAAGAATGCATGGAATGCAGAACATCTGCTCAAGTATTATCAGTAATTGAAATTCCTATGTAATGCAGTTTCTTCAGTACGAATAAAGAGATATTTCTCCCATATTTCCTTCTTTGTTGATTTTTTTTTTAATATTAGTGTTAGACACTACACAAACCCAATAACCACCAACTCCGGTTGGTCGAAAAATCAATTACCACCAACTCTGGTTGGTCGGGAACTCATTACCACCAACTTCGATTAGTCGGTAACTCATTACCACCAACTCTGATTGGTCGGTAACTCATAACCACTAACTCTGGCTGGTCGACCGGGAACTCATTACCACCAACTCCGGTTGGTTGGTAACTCGTTACCGCCAACTCTGGTTGGTCGATAACTCATAACCACCAAGTCCGGTTGGTCGGCAATTCAATTACCACCAACTTTGGTTGGTCGGTAACTCAATACCACCAACTCAGGTTGGTTGGTACCAAACTAGGCAAGAAGCTAGACGACCTCCCGGGGCATCCACTGTCTAGGCAACCAGGTAATCCATACGAGATTAATACAACTAAGAAAGAACATGGGATGAAAATCATTCCATTTCTTAGTCCCAAAGAGTGACAAGTCACTATAATTAAACAACAAATGAGATAAGTATAGTATGTATATTTACCAACCAACAAACAAGGATATTGTACAAATTATTTAGAAGAAAATAAAATGGCAAAAGACAAACTTTTTTTTCATTAAAGCAAAGCAGATTACACAAGATATGAAATCTAAATTCATTACATCAAATATCCTATTCTATAGGTTTTTTTCCCTCTGCCTTGGAAACAGGGTCCACCCCAGCTGGAGGATCATCTAATGCATAAGGGGAACTTATAAAGTTTAGATCTCGCAGCATTCTGACATTCGTTAGGGATGGACAATCAAGCAACTGTTCTGGAAGAGCTATCTCAAAGTTTGCATGAAGACTCTAATCACCGAGATACTTAGAAATCAGGCATCGAGGAATTGCATGAGCAGGAATCCAACTAATATCAAGCTTAAAAGGATGCACGGGAAAATCGAGCACTCCAGGCTCATAATAATCCCATAAGTATTGTCCTTGTTCCAATTTTAGCACACACATAGCGTTCAACCATCCCTTCTTATACCCTTCAATATTAGATTGCTACAACCGAGCATCAAGATGGTACAAAGCTTCATTGTACCCAGCCATCCAAAATTCCCTAGGCTGTTTGTGAAATTGGTAAGCTAACCTCTCAAGTTGCTTCACCAGGATTTCTTTACTTTCCAGAGCAGAACTTTGATTAGAGAGTTGCTCAGTGAAGGTCAGAATCTTCTTAGACATTTCTGCCAAGGCTTGGTTCTTTGCTATCAACTGAACGGCTTCATTCTCTAAAGTCGATTGAGTTCTCGCTTCTTCAATGGTGACCCGACCAGCCCTTTCTCATCCATGAGAAGATATTTCTCTACCACGAGTACATGTGGAGGGACCATCTCATTTCAAAGTTTCTAACTCATCTCGTAAGTTAGCATTTTCTACCTCCAAGAAGGAAAAACCATCATCATTAATGGGGACCAAGGCTCCCGAGTAAGAGGCAGCAGATTTGAGTTGTTTTATTTCCTCCTGTAAAGCAATGTTTTCCTGCACCAATAATTTGGCGATATGTCTATGCTCTTCAACTTCAAACTTCAAAAAACTCTCCTTTTTCTCAAAAGCAGAAATGAACTTGTCATATCCCTTGTCAGCACTTAGTTGTAGGTATTTTTTCTCATAGCCTTGATGCAGAAGTGTGGTAGATTCTTTGTACTGTAGTTGGAGTTCCTTGATTTTTCCTTGGAGATATTCAATCATTTTGTAGTAGGCCATATTGTTGGCTACAGCACGATCAAGCAGGCACTTCAAGTATTGGTAAGCTTCAACTACTCGATCAGAAGCACCTGATCCAAGGATGTCAATTATCTGGGCCTCATTAAGATCTGCATGATCATCTTTGAAATAGTCATTGCATTTCTTCATCAACATTGTATTATGAGATGATAAGAGTTCCATCCTGGACATAAACTAGCAAAGACAAAAGGAAAAACATAATCAAAATCAGCAATGATGCGAACAGAGCAAGTAAGAGGAATTCCAGACAAATAACGAAAGTTCAAATTTTTATTCATCATAATCAAGAAAAACATAGTTCAGAGTTAAATTCCAGAAAAAAATAAAATAAAAGACCCAAACAACTTTAAACCTTCTCCTTATTTCCTACAACTTCTTTAGAGGGTTTGGATGAAGGGGTTGGTTGCTCGGAGAGCAATGAAAGATGTTCGACAGATGTGCTGGCTGGTTGGAGTTGCTCGGAAGGTTGAACAACAGGAACAATAGGGACTAGCTCTCCTCTCATCATAGAAGACTCATCTGAAGCTGCTTCATCTTCTTCTTTTTCTCCAGGAGAGGGAGGAGGGCCATGAGTGTGCTGCTAGAATAACTCATAATTCTCAGCAACCTTCAACTCCTGTAAGGCTGCTACCCATCCATCCATAAAATATTTGACACGGGCATACTCCATTTGAGAAGACTTGACAATCAGACCCTTGTCCCAACCATCACTGAAGGATTTTTTAACTGCAACTTTCATTTTTGCCGTTTCCGAGGAGGTTCTTTCCTTAAGGAGCTCTTCGGTAGACTTAAGCTTTTCTTCTACCACTGCCTTATGTTTCTCAACATCTTAAAGCTTAACAACATTTTCCTCAACATATTTAAGCTTGACCTCAAGCTCCTTATTGCTCTGTTCATCCTCCATCAGTTTTTTCTCCAACTCCTTGGAGGCAGTCATAGCCGGGTCTCGATCAGCCTCAACAGACTTGAATTGCTTCTCCCAAGAACCTTTTTCCTCCTTGTACTTCTGATGAGAGTCTTTTAAATACTGGGTTAGTCCAGCAAAAGCTTCTTTTACCCCACCCAAGGAGCTAAAAGCCTTAATGGCTTCATCCTTCTTCAAAATGCTCTTGAAACACGTCACGAGCTGAAAAAAGAAAGAACTTTAAGTCAATACATGAACATGGTATTAAAAAATAAAGGGGTGAAGCTAAAGATACTTACTGAAGTAATGTGTTGAGTAGCCAGTGTAGTAAGTTTCTCGTGAGAAAAGGTGTCTTCAACACCTTGGGATTCTAGAACAGTCCAGGATTTTACCAAGCTCACATCAGAGCTCGTAGCAATAAGAGATGGAACACTACCTTTAACATTTGTAGGTTGAGAGATAGGTTCAGCAGGTCTCTCAGAAGAACTTATTTTTAATCTTCTCAAAGGAGCAGGAGCATTTTCAATTAAAGATATTATCTCTATTAGGCAGATGACAACAGTCGTACTCAGAGGCACAAGGGGCTTCTCGCCAACTTCCTTGGCAGTAGTGGGAGGGGATACATCTATATTCTTTGTCCCTTCTTCTGGGACATCTTGTTTACTCTTTTTTGCTTCTAAAGTGGCAATGGAAGACTTATCAAAAAAGACAGGAGCTATTCTCTTCTTCATCAGATCAGTGATGGAAATTCTTAAGTCAGAAGAAGAACCTCCCACACTAGTTTCAGAGGTTGGTACTTGGTCAAGATCAACCACCATAGGACGAGGATGAGCAATAAAAGATGAGGTGCAGCTTTTGTATTGCAACAAGTAAGAAGCAGATCTAATATGCTCCCCAATAATAGATTGATGCAACCCCCAGATAAGTTTCAAATGCCTTATATTAACCTCGTTTTCCTTTAGAGGTTTCCTTTTACTGTTAACTGTAAGAAACAAAATCAAACGTCAGTGATGCATTTTATCAAATACAAAGAAAATAAGATTTCAAAAATAAAAACAACCTATCCCATTGCCATAAGGAGGACATTTGGGACCTTGGTATACATCATCTCCATTTAATGGAGGGTGTTGCCAATTTTTCATCACAACTTGTTCAAAAACCTAGTTTTTAAATTGAATGTGGAATCACTGTAACCCAGCTATAGCAATACATAATTTATGGAATCCCCAAATGAGTTCCATGAAGATGATTTAACCTAAGTACGTCGTTAACTACCCTCCATGTATTTGGAGCTACTCTTGTAGGTACAAAATCAAAATATTGGCAAAACTCCAAACACATGGGATTTTACGGGAAAGAAAAGCCACATTCGGCTATAAAAACACTTGGGAACCAATGTCCCTCAGCCAAAGAAAAATAATCAGAAGGGATAGAAATTTCTTCCAATATAACCCACAAAGGGATTGAAAACTCAAACCGACATTTGTCAAACGATTCAATAAGATAAACCATGGCGAATAAAGAAAATAAAGAAGAAGGAAGAAAATCTTACAGAGAAAATAGAGATCAGTTGTCAATGAACGATGGAAAGAACGAAGGCACAAGATAGAGAGAAGATGAAGAGTTCAAAGATACAGATTTAAAAAGTGAAAAATGATAGGATTTTTGTCGCACTTAAATACTTTACCTCGGGAATAGAGAAAACAATGATTATAAGGAAAGACGTTTGCGTTTTCGACCGCTAAAAGAAGATAGGGGCACAAATATCAAAGCGATTGTGAAAATTCAAAATATATATGAAACTGGAAATTGTGCGCTCAAAAATGAATTATGTACAAGGAAATTTTTCCTAAAAATCATCAGGACCAGTAATCCAAGTAGTTTTCAAGAAAAATGTTCCACACTCTCCTTCAACCTCAACTATGAAACATTGGGTGCTTCTGATGATACCAAATTTAGTCTACTAATGTCGACCAATCACTTGAAAACACGAGTAAACCTATATGGAAAATACAAAAACCTTAGACGAGAAACTTAAGTGTACCGAGCAACTCAGGTGCCCCAAGCAACTTAAGCGTACCGAGCAACTTAAGCGGTCTGAGCTACTTAGCGTGCAGAGCAACCAAATCAAGATAATCAAAAGACAACGACGCATTAAATGATCATTATTATCGTACAGATGTATATGTCTACTAGATAACAACGCATTATCTTTTCATATGTATAGCCTCAAGGCTATAAATACATTGTAACCTCCTCATAAGAGGGAGACTTTGGATCTCGTGGTAAATCGATTATCGAGATTCCAAATAAACAATCAACAATACACGAACAGTGGGCGTAGGCCATTTTCATCAGGCTGAACAACTTTAAAAATCCTTTGTCTTATTCATTCATTTTATCTGTGATTGATTAATTAGAGACAATCTAGTTTTTTACATCAACAGCTATGAACTACTGCTATTTTACTCATTGAATAGGGTCTAGGGTTCGAGACAGTTTGAAATGATTTGAATATCAAGTTTTAAATAAACAGTTTGAATAAAGATTTTAAATTGGTTTGAAATAATTTGAATCAGGTTTTGAGGTTTGAAATAGTTTGAATCTCATGTTTTAAATGGATATTTTGAGAAAAGGTTAACTAAGTTTTTAATGATTTAGGTTTTTCTTCTTCTTTCATCCCTTTTTTAATTCTTTTCCTTTGTATCAGGTTCTGGCCAGTTCACCAAATGAAGAATGTTGTTCTTAGGAAGCGAAAACCCTATTATCTCCCCTGCTTCTACTTAAGTTTTAATTCTAATTGTAATTGATTTTTTTATTTTTTATTTTAGTATCAAACTATAGAAGGTTATGAATCTCAAACTATATGTTTTTATAATGTTTCAAATAGTTTTTAATGAGTTCTTAACAGCGATCTATATTTGGTTAGTTTTGAAAAAAATGAACTCGGTAAGGATTTCCGTTTTGGTGTGGTCCTCGTACGTGTGGCATAACCAATTCAGTTTAGAGAAAAAGAAGTGGAAGGGGTTATATTGGCCCTCTCACGTCTGTTTTTGTATTTTTTTTATATTTTGTCACACTATTCTAAATACAATTTTCCATTTCAGTGAAAACGATACTAATATAGATATTCAAAATTTACACTTTTCCTCATGAATAGGCTATTGGTGTTCTCTATGGTCTTTTAAGTAAAATATATATTAGTTTGGTTTATAATTTATTTGATGTTTCTTTGTACAAGATTGCACCATTGTCGTTTGATCCATATCTATGTTTCTCCATTGCTTATTGATTTACAAATGATACGGTTAAAACAACCACATGTAGGTCAGCATTCAAGGTGAAGGATGTTTGTCCAGCATGGAATAATGTTGAGAAAGTTTTCTCGCAAGGTTATCATTCTTTGATCCGTGATCTTTGAAACCGCTATAAAGGTAGACAATGCGAGCATGCCATGTTCAGGGGCATCACTCCCCAATATAATGGCTAAGACATCATCATAGTTGAGCAGGCTGTAGAAGTAGGTTTTTGAAAAACAAACTAAGATTTAATATTTACGAGACAATTTTGATAATTAAAGCATCCAATTAACAAATCAGTCCATGACAAGAAATTGTCTCGTAAATATAAAAACATAACCGATCTAGAAACCTCTCACCATTCATTTTTTCATGGATTCTCATGGGACTAGATTTTTGCATTGCCAAAGGACAACGAAAATGGAAGAGGTGAAGCACAACATAAAGACATTAGAAGAGGATAACGCTATCCAAGAAGATCCAGAAGAAAGGCAGAGGGAAAATCAAAGAGAAAAACATTCAATGTGATTTAGAAAGGAGATGGATAGAGTTTACAAGCGTGTACAATGTTTAAATAAAGGGTAAAATCAGCAAAAAAGGATATCAATTTTTATCAACAGTAAAAGGAACTGATCACTCGGAGAAAGCTTCAATTTCATGGTTATATTATGCTATAGTTTTGGTTATGATAGTATTTACTATTTACTAAAAGGTCACCAAAACTTCTTAAAAGAGTGGTTGGAAGAATAAATGGGTCAATACCGATAGATAAAACACACTTCTTTAGGTATGTATGAGTTTCGAAAACATTTACTGCGTATGTTTTTTTTTGAAATTTTGATCGACTAGATCCTTAAGGATATTATGGTACATCTTTGTTTACTATTTTAGTTCATCGTCTTAATGATTCTCTTATTCGGTTCATTATAAATTTAAAAGCGTGGTTTTGTAACTGTGTTGTGTCTAAACACACTATATATACCATTCATTCATGTGACTTTTTCATAGTATTTTGAGATAATTATTTGTTGTGTTAGTGTGCTTAATATTGCGATGATAAACTTACGTTGATCATTGATGATTACTTTCTTCATGCTAAACTCTTTATCAGCTTTATTGAAAACGTGCACAGACTTTTTGAACATTTTACTTGCTTGTCATGTGTCGAATACAGTGTTGTCATCTCAAGGCTATTAAATAATGAACCAAGTTGAAAATTGGTTTGTGCTTGTAAGAACCCTTGCCCAAATTTTGTTTCTCGAAAAATATTAATATATGTTAGGTAATGGAAAGGGGAAAAGAAAGAGCAATATTGTCTTTGCCTTAAAAGCCACCATTTGCAAAAACATCCTAAAAGATTAACGGCGCACAAAAATAGGAGTGGCAAGGAAATTTATTTTTTATTCCTTGAGGCTTCTCTACATGTGAGCATTATGATATCTTCAAAATATTTTTACAGTGAATTCTTATATACGTCAGATATTGAGGCTATTATGTAGTATAAGATCAATGAGTTTCCACAACAAAGTCTCTTGAAATGAATTATATAGTTTGGCGTTATTTATTTGAGAATCATTAAAATTCATGGCATATTGCATAAGTCGAATCAATTTCATTTATGTTCAACATATTTGTACCTAAGTTTAAAATTGAGTTCTCCCTTTAAAAGTGTCTCATGACTTCATGAACCTATGTTATGAATTCTTGTGTTGATTTGCCTAGGGATGTTTTTCATACAATTAGATTCCATTTTCAAAAGTCTGTTACTTTAATGTTATTCATGGTATTATGCATTTTTTACATATATGTATCTTTTATTTGTATACTTGTTATACTTGAAAATTTTGAAAAACTTCAAAAATAGTCATTTGACACGGGGAAAACACATTATTCCTTTTTTTAAATTCATCACATCTGTTTTTATTGATTATTATCTTTATGATGATATATTTACTTCTTCATGTGATGACTATTACCTTTTTTCTAATATGGAAAAAAACAGGGATAATAAATTAAGGTTGAGTTTCTTTTTACTTTAAACTCGTATGTGTCACGATATTTATTTTGTTTCATGTGTATAGGTCTTTTTTTCTTTGATGATGAATTCATTATCATTATTTCATGGTCTACACAAGATGAAGACAAAATTGGCATCGAGGAGAAAAAATTAAGATGAAGACAAAGTTTCAACTGTCGTTCTATTTTTGGGTATGGGGGGACATTCAGATACATTGTCATATGGGTTTTATTGTAATTTTGGTTTCAAATTTATTTTGTACCGGATAGCCAAAGCAATAGATTTATAAGAGCAAGGTTTTATAATTTCTCATAGATTAGGTGTAACAAACACCTCTAAATATACCTTTAGTCCCTCTAGAAGGTAACAATTACAAATAAACTCTACATTTTAGAAAATTACCAAGATACCCATATGTCTATCCTAGGGGGAGTGTCTCTTCGAGGGGTCGGGAGAAAAATACATCTCATAGGGTGAATCCCTTCTTCCTTCCTCTTTTTTCAACGTGTACATAGATTGACATCCTTTATCGGGGAGCTCAGCCATCATCGATGTGGGGTGGTAAGTAGTGATAGATTCGCTAGCCTATTTTGTACAAAATAGGAAAAAGAAATATTTTTGCCTTCAGAGAATGAGACCAAGGACAAGATTGATTCTTGAGAAACCTATTAGTTCAAGGGCCCGGGGACTAAATTATGGAATGGGAAGGTGTTAGGAACCCATCCCATCCTGTCGGTCTCTCATGGGCATGTGTTAATCTTCTCCTGTAAAACTTCGTGATTTGTGTGCTTATGTGAATAACATAATTCTTGGATGGAATCAATCGACTCTCAACATAGATATAAGAGAGACATCATCCTTAGGAGTGTTCCCAAAATATCAACAAAAACTGTGATGTAAATGTTTGTTGATTCTCAAGTCATTATAGAAGAATGATAGCACATATCAGACAAGAGACAAGCAAGCAAGCATATAAAATATATACATCTTGAATATATGACAATAATAAGGTAGCAAATGTATGTTCGAGGAATCGAGTCGAGGGATTTATTGAAGACTCATACATAGCCCGCGAGGGCATCAAAATCCACATAGTTAGAAGAAAATACGAGGTGGAGTTTAACCCATAAATCTAATTAGGGAATTTATTTATATGTGTGTGTAGCAAAAGGTGTTTTAGTGTGGTATAATATGATGAGAAATCCATGCTTAGAATTTACATCTGAACCCTCTTTTTCTTGTTTTTGCATTTTCTATGAACATAAAGTATGTGAAAATAATAACAATAAGATGTTTGAAATTAAGATGTGTGATGTAATGAAGTAACGTACTAAAGAAAAAAAGTGAAGTCACTAATGAAAAAATAAGAAAATTTAACGACAAAGTTGAAGAATTAGACCTCCTTGTGAAAACTTGAAGTAGAACTTGATTGTAGATGCGCTGATCTCAAGATGAAGTGATGACGATTTGAGGAGGTGGGTGGGAATTTACTCAAAAGTGTATATAAAGGATGGATGGAATGCGTAAAATTGACTTATAAGGAAAGAACAACTCTAAATTTTGAGGGAATTCTCTTTGAATTTTTGAGAGGGATGCTAAGGGGTGCCTCTCAATGTGAGGTCATGGCCTCTATTTATTGGGCCATGGGAGTGACGATTGACATGCTCTTAGTCCTACCTATCGGCATAGAACCCTAGACACACTACTGATAGGAAGGGTACTAGGGTTGCCAATTGGCAGTCTGAGACAGGTTTTTTGGGAAAAAAGGTTGAAAAATGTAAATCGTAAGTTACAATAATACACGGGGTTGACCATTGGAAAGTGTATTCAAATCCATTTAAGAATACATTTATCCACTCCAAAGTTAGGGATTTGAGAAAAGTCAAACGAGGACCAGAAGCACTGATTAGTCACTAGATAGAAAATTATCGAAGGAGAGCGTATCATTCGTCCGAACCACAATGAAAATTTTCACACGAGACATATCATTGGAATGAACATTCATTGCCTTTCACGATTTCATTATGTTCGGCGAGTTTACCTATGTCAAATGGGACCCCGAAGAGCCCAGCGATCCTTTAGAGTAAAAGGTGTCGTTCATCCATACCATAAAGATTATTTATGCACAAAATGCACTATTGCAATCAGTATTTTTTTTGAGATTCCATTTAGTTCCTACGAGCTGAAGAGTTGACATAGGTCAAACGGAGCTTGGGAGTGCTTAGTGGCTTCCAGATCAGTTTTACAGTGAAATGGACTGTTTATCCGAATCGTAAGGTCAATGCGTGCATGGGGAGGACTGTTGGAAAGGGGATTCAAAGACATTAGAAAATTAATTGAGATTATGCTCAGGCGTGGAAGTGGCCAGAGTTAAAATGGGTCCCGGGAGAACCCAATGGCATCTAGATGGGTTTTTGAGTGAAATGATAATTTGTTCAAACCTTAAGTGTGAGATGGTCCACCCCGGTCGGCATCGGGGGAGAGATATATCCCCCCGAGAAGGCTACACCATGGTCTCGCCCCCTATTTGGAAGATGCTTCGACCGTCATCCGTGTGGTGGTAAATGTGAAGAGATGGAGTCGCGAGCCTATTTTGCACAAAAAAAAGAAAAAGAACATGTTGCCACTTCAAGATAACGGCATCAAGGACAAACTGATGCATACGAAATATATAGTTTGAAGGTTTGGGGGTTAAGTTAGGGAATGGAAAGGTGTTAGGCACCCATCCTGCCCTTTCTATCTCTCATAGAATAGTGTTATTATATTCCTTTATATCCCCATGAAGTGTGTGAGTGTGTTTATATAATGGAGATCGGAATCATTCAACTCGTACCATGGACAAGGTAGAGTGAGGTCATCTATAGGAGTGTTCCCAAAATAGCATGTGTAGAAAGTATGATTTTTGTGTTTATTATGATATTCACGATTATTAGGAAACGATAATATGTTTTGGATGAAACGCAAACAAGAATGATACACACACACACACACACACACACACACACACACATATATATATATATATATAAGACAATGGGAGATTTTAGAAAATTGGGGGATTGGCGAAATTGAGAAAATTGGAAAATTAGACTCGAGTCTCGAATTTTAATCTTAGATGCCTACGTAGCCTATAGAGGCATCAAATTCCACGTTGTTCGAATGTAGCATACGGGGTGGGGTTTATCCCATAGATCCGAGCGGAATTTTATTACATGTGTATGTGTAGAATAAGTGTTTTTTTAGGTTTTGAAAAAAAGTGTGATGGATAGTTCCGTTCGGATTTTACGCGTGTAACCCTTTTTTATTTGTTTTTTTTAGAAAATAAAGTATGTGAAATATACTAATAAAATTGTAGATATAAATGTGTATGAACTAAAGTAAGAACTAGATTATGAATCTAATGTACATTATGCAAAAACAAGGAATTTAAAGAGAGGGGGATGGAATTTGACATTCTTTTAGAGCTTGATCTTTGATCTTTGATTAACTTGCTTGAGTGTTGATGAATGTTTGTAAGAGAGAAGGATATTTTGCCAATTTGGGTATGAAAAGTATGGCAATGTAAGCTTGGATTAAACTTCACACGAGGAACTTCACTGATTTTGAGGGAATAAGGACATGGCCTATATTTATAGGGTCATTAATTCTAATGGATATGTTGTGTGTCTCATTTGGGAATGAGGTCATGGCATATATCTATAGGGTCTGAGGGTTCCGATCGGTATGTGATCCTAGACACTATGCTGATAGGCAGTCTCGTGTAGAATTTTCTGGAAAAATGGTTTTAGAAAACTAACCGTGGATTCGAATCACAAATGGGTCCCATCGTTAGAAAGGTATTTCAAAAACCTTCAAGAGTCCTTTGGACCGCTCCCAGGTACAGGAGTTGACTTTAGGTCAAATGTGGATCAGAAGTGCACGTTCGTCTATTGGACTATTGATTGTCGGACAACAATGGACCGTTCATCTGCAAGGTAAGTCAGAATCTCACACAGGGTAGACCATTGGAAAGATTAAGAGATGTACTTCAACATTCAAAATAGTTTCTCTCAGTTCGAAAGGTTGACCTTCGTCAATCGGGGCTTGGAAGTGCCCGAGGACCTCTCAGAGTAAAATTGATTGTTCGCCCATATTATAAGTTAGAATCGTGCATGGAGTAAACCGTTGGAAGGAATATTCATTACCATTTGTAGATTCATGTAGTCCCGTTCTATCTTAAGAGTTTACTTTGGTCAAACGGAGTCCCGGAGCGCCCAGTGGCCTTCAGGTTGATTTTCGAGGGAAATTGATCATTCGTCTGAATGGTTATGCTATTTTGATGACAAAGAGGACAGTTGGAAACGGTTTTCATTGCCCTTCATATATTTAACGAGATTTCACTTTGATGGTGAAGTTGATTGGGGTAAATTCGGGGCCCGGGAGTGCCTAATGGCCCCCAAATCGATTCTCGGTAGTAAAATAGTCCGTTCGTCTGAACCGTTATGTCGATTCATGTACGGGGTAAACTGTTGAAAAATTTATTCATATAATTTCAAATATTCAAAGAGTCAAACGGGGACCACGAATGCCCAGTGGTCTCTAGATCGATACTAAGAGGGAGGCCTAGGATTTTCCATGAGATCAGGAGGTTTTAGGGACCTAAGGGGAGGCTTAGGTGGTCTTAGAATGTTGTGTCTACAAATACCCTCGATGGATCAGCTTGGAACAAGTGATAGCATCAAATAGACACAACATGATAGAGGTCGGTTATGGGGACCTAAGGGATGAGGATGACCAATTGAGAGGGTCGAGGTCGATGTTGTGGACCTAAGGTGATGTTGGGGGTGGTCGATTAGGAGGACCTAAGGGAGGTGAGGAGTAAGGAGGTGATCAATTCTATGGTCCGGGGTTAGTTATGAGGATTTAAATTAGAGAGGGCAATTCTGCAGGTCGAAGCCAATTCTACTGGCTTGAAATGGGGTGTACAATTTTACGGGTCAAAGACAATTCTGCAGACTTATGTAGAAGTGACCAATTCTGAGGGTCAAAGCCAATTCTGAGCGATTATTTGGGATGACAAATTCTGCGGGTCAAAGACAATTCTGCGGTCCTAAGTAGAAGCGACCCATTCTGAGGGCTTATTTGGGGTGACCAATTATGCAGGTCAATACTAATTCTGCGGGCTGAAGTAAAAGCGACCATTTCTGAGGGTCGAAGCCAATTCTGAAGGCTTATGATAGGGGTGACCAATTTTGCCAGTTAAAACCAATTATGTGGTATTAAGTGGAAGCGACCAATTTTGAGGGTCGAAGATAATTCTGAGGGTTATTTTGGGCCGACTAATAATGTGGGTCATAGCCAATTCTGCGGGCTTAAGTACAAGCAACCAATTCTGAGGGTCAAAGCCAATTCTGAGGGCTTATGTAGATGTGACCAATTTTGAGGTTCGGAGAAAATTCTGAGGGCTTTTATGGGGTGATTAATTCTACGGGTCAAAGCCAATTCTGTGAGCTTAAGTAGAAGCCACCAACTCTGAGGGATTGTTTGGGGTGACCAATTCTGCGACCAATTCTAAGGTTTGAAGCCAATACCGAGGGCTTATTTTGGGTGACGAGTTATGTGTGTCAAACCCAATTTTGAGGTCTTATTTTTCCTATGGGAAGTTTAGGGACTCCACTGGGGATGTATGGTCTTTTTATGGGGATTTGGGGAGGCATTTGATTTTAAATTCCGCTGGGAAAAAGGGAATGATCCAAGCATTTTTAGCGGGGAATTTTTTTTTGGAATTTTGTAGCGTCCACTAGAGACATTTCTTGGGGATAATTATTTTATGGAATTCCAGTGGTGATATAAAAAGATGTTTTTCTTGGCGAAAAGGTTCTAAAATTAATTTGGTAATTTCAGGAATTTTTCAGGTATTTTTCGGATTTTCTTGTATTTTTTTGGACTTTTTGTATGAAATTTTAAAGGGGGTGCCGAAAGGCATAGATGGAGGGGTGACAAATGGCATTGGAACAATATTTGGGGTGCGTCGAGCAGGTGGAGGGTCAGTGTTGATCGGTTATTGAAGGGAGATGCCAATCGCCAAGCCCCTTAGACTCCTATAAAAGGGGGCAGATTCTCCTCATTTTTCCTAATTTTTTGACTTCCCCTCTTCTGTAATTAACTTCTGGAAATCTTTCTAAAGTCAACAAGTCAGGAATTGGTTTAATTTTTAAGTAGCATTACTCACATGGCATGTCTTAATCCCTACGATTGGGAAGGGTCAGAGTGGAGGGCCAGGGTACCCCTTGCACTAGGCAATGGTAAGTCATTCAGCTCATTCGTGATGGTAGTGGATGATTGGATTCTTCTATCGGATCCCTCGCATCATCGTTCTTCTATGGCTGTGAATCATGGCATCTATGTAACTATTGAATGACCTTTTGTATTCTTCTCCTTTTTTCTTGACGAGATTTATTTATTTCTTGAATTTGACATTGGGTTTCTTTGTTTCTTCAACAGTCCAACATCTTCATGTCGACTATGCATGCTCGAGGGACGATGAGGCATAAGGATGTTTGGGATCACCTTTCACTTGTTATGCCCCGGATGGTTCATCAGCCAGCTTTGGGGACTGATGTATTTTCTTAGATGACATGACCCATTCTACGTCCGTTCTGTGTGCTTTGGGGGAGAGGTGGTTGGACACTATCTACACCTTAAATCTTGTATTTGGGGAGATGCGGGTGACTCCCATTGATGTGGGGCAGCTTCTGGGACTGGACTGTGATGGTTTACAGATTGAGGTTGATAGGACACTAAGGGTGACGATAGAGGTGGTGATGGTGACATTAGGTGATGTGCAGATGGTTGTTCTTGGGGACTCTCTCGATTTCTCTCTATTGAGGGAGATGTTTTTGAGGAGTAGGATCGATGAGAGTGATGGGCAGTAGGTGCTTCATATGGCTTGCTTGTTCATTATGCTGGTGTTCAGAGTTTTTCTGGTGGCGATGTTGTGCACTTGTGGTTTTTACCATTTTTAGGGTGTTCTCGGACATCCGTCTTTATGATTAGGGGAGCCTGACTATGGAGACCCTTTATTACTCTCTTGATGCATTCATCTGGCATTATCGGCAGTCTTTTACTCAAGTCATGTATATTCTGGAGGTATTCTTTACTTTCTTTTTTTCATTTTTCCTTTATGCCTTTGCATTTTTCTTCATGCGTTTTATTCTTGATCTCTTAAATGGTAGCCTTTTCCCTTTGCAGACGTGGTTTTATGAGGTTATTGGGTTAAACACCTAGTTTATATCTTTGAAGGATGACTCTATTGGGGACTTTTGTCGGATGTACCGGTGGAGGAGGTCCAACCGACAGTTGAAGAAGTCTCTCTATCTAGAGGTGATGCATCAGGTCTTGAATGGCCTGTCGAGCGAGCAAGTAGGATTTTTTTTTATCTTGAGAATGTCCTTTCCTTTGATGATATTTTATTGATGTTGATATTTTTCTCTTACTGGTGATTTGCAGGTGAACTTTTATCCCTAGGGGGTGGCCATTTATCACACTGGAGTGATTGGGGGATATGCGCAAATGCGACATCTACTGGTTCATGAGTTTTGCTATTCTTGGTATCTCGGGGAGATGGTAGTTTGATAGATCTTAGAGGATGAGGTTGTAGTGCCTCTAGTAAATCCCCCTATGATCATAAGGCGAGTGCGAGAGATATCAGAGGATGCTCGAGTTGCAGCAATGATGGGTGATCCTTGCTCATTATATACCGACATGGTTGTAATGTATGACTATATAGATTTCGTGTTGATCCGATTGATGCCTCCTAGTATATACGATGTGATGCCTCTTCTTCACGTAGGTTCGAGTCGGCAGGTGGGTCCCTCCCATAACGCGGGCGGTATGACGGTGTCAACAGTGTTGACGAGTTTAGAGGCTCCCTTTGTACGACTATTTTTGACTGGTTACAACATTCGGTGAGCTAATAGAGGGTCGGTGCATTTACAGCACCGTCCTAATACGATGACCCCGAAGAAGTTGGGACTAATAGAAGAGGTCCTTCGACGTGAGTTACACTTTATGTTTCTTTATCTTTTGCTTTATTGATTCCATTCTTTTCTTTCAAAATCGACTGATTTGACTTTTCAATTTTCCCATGCAGCACATCTGGGTCTCCCCCACTTGGTTGAAGGATATTAGGTATTGGATATCTTTAGAGACTTCCCATATTAAGGATGTGATTTTGATTCCATTTGTTTGGTTCCGTCTTCCTCATTTAGGGAAGGGTCAATCTCTATAAGTGGTGCCACGTCGTCTCGCATCAGGGGGAGAGGGTGCGTCATAGGGATCGAGGCTCTTGGAGAGAGAGAAGGGAGAGAAAGAAGATAGATAGATAGATATATATATATATATATATATATATATATATATATAGAGAGAGAGAGAGAGAGAGAGAAAGAGAATTGGGTTCGAGTTGCGTCCCATTATTTTTCTATTTTTCCTATAAGATATCAATGTAACATAGAAAAATATATGAAAATGAAAATGAAGTTTTTATTAATTATTGCTTTAGTGATTAATGCACACTCTCTTTTTACTTTGCTGCTGAGATCGTAAAAAGAATTTAAAAATTGATTTAAGATTTATTTTATTGTTTTTTTAAAATGGGATAAGTAAAATCATAAGGAAATTCGAAATTCTCTTAAGATAAAAACAATTTTTTGGGGGTTTTTTTTATTTTGACAAAAGTGGAAAAGGGGAATTTTCCCAAAATCGGGGGCTGCCGATCGGCATGGCCTCTATCCTGCTTGTTGGCATATCACTCCAGTCCAATCAACCTAAGGCCTTGATTGTACGTTCTTTAATTTCTTGGCACTTGGTGGAGAAATTTTTACTCCGATTTCTGCAGGGTTTATTATCTTTGCATGAGAGTTTTCAAGTATAAATAGGGGCGTGAATGTGGATTTTCTCCTCAAACATTCATTTCCTTTCTTTCTCACATTCTTACTCGCCTATTATCTTCTTATTTTGCAACATGGTGCTCCCTAGTAGCATTGAGTTTGCCAACTATCTTTAAGCCTTGTAAGAAATGTGTTCTTACAATGTTGATTATGACGCTTTCTATATGTGGTGAGTCTCTTTGTGGCATAATTGGCCCATTGATTGGCCTATGCTGAGGCGGTAGTGGAATTTTGGTATGAAGAGGACCATGTCTTTCACTTCGGGTTGGATGAAATTTGTCCTACCTATGAGGAATTCTTTGCCATGATGGGGATAAATCCTAACATTGTTGCACCTTTGCATGAGTTTTCTGCTTCTCTTAGGGAATTGTTTGATGTAATTATCCATATCTCGCATTAGGCAATAAGGTCGTTGGTTACGGGAGGAATGATCTCTCTTTCGACGGTGCTGTTGTCCATGCATTCGCAGGATGTGGGTGATTCTCGCTATGCTGGGGCTGTTATTCTGGGCCTAGTTTCAAAAACATTGTTGGTGACTGGGGAAATGCTAGTTGACCCCCAACTTGGGGATTTGAATGGACTGGATGCCTAGTGGGAGGATCATTATGACTTTCTAGGGGTAGCCCTATAATGCTATATGGAGGTCCCACCTGAGTATCCTTTGCCGAAGGTGCCAAACTTCTTCTCGTCCCACTTGAGAGTTAGGGGAACTAGTTTGTAAAGAATTAGGATCGAGGCTTGCGCTGGTAAGTCCCTAGGTGGGTGGAACTACTACATATTATAGAACATGGGGGTACCAATATGTCTGGTTAATAGGCCTTAGGCAGACTCTTTTTACTTTCCCTAGCCGCTATTGCTCTAATTTCGTTGGCAGCAAATTATGCCACTATGAACACTAAACTTCTCTCTTATGGAGGACCTAACGGAGCATCTGTGCATGCGGGTTGGTTCTCTATGGGAGAATCATCATTTGTCGACCCGTCCTTCTTAGTGTACTGGACTTGTCTGTCATGTCACCAGGGACTACATGAAGCGGTTGTTGAAGTAGGTAGTGACCAAGTTACTTGCTGTGGAGACTGGGAAAAGGTGGTTTACTATATCTGATAAAATCGAGGTAGGTGTCATGGTTTTTCTCAAACTAGTCCGACCTTAGCATTCTATGGAGCATCAGTGATACTCCATTCATGAAGGAAAGGTTTATGAACCTCTAGACACAGGTGATGATAGGGTTGGTTCCTCTGGCAGCTGCGGGTAGGATTTTGTGAAGCTTTTGTAGTGGGTTTGGTTTTGTGGTAAGAATTGGAGGGTTCTTTTTAGGAGTAATGGGGATTGGTTTTATTTTGGTTTTCAGAAGGTAGGAGTGGACTTGACAAGGGAAGTCATTTGACTCCTTATGCTGATGTAATCGTACTAAAATTTCAAATAATTAAATAAATAAGTTTTTGATTACCTAGTTGTGCCTCTTGATGATTTTCACATTTTGAATTATCCATACCAATCATTAAGGCATACATAATCCTTTTGTTCATGTATATGTAAAAATTAACTCTCATTCTGCGGGATAAGAAAATAATATCATTTTGTTAAAAAGAAGGGGGTCGTGCTCATATAAACAAATGAGCTGCCTACGTACCTCAGAGGGTTTGAATCATTTTTTAAATTCATTTTTTTGGAAGCCAACATATTTTTAGAGGATTATACCCCATGTAGTTTTGATTACAGGGACATGAAGATTCTTTATTTTTTTAGAAGAGAAGGGAGATGAGAAGAGTCGTAATGCGCTGAGATTTTGTACTTTGGGTAGAATTTTTTGAGATAGTCCAGGTTGACTAGACATGTCATTTCTTGACCATCTAGTTCAGTGAGAACAGTGACGCCGCATGACAAGATCTTTTTTATGATGTATGGGCCTCTGCAACTGGACTTGAATTTCCCTTTCGGGTCCCAGATGGGCACTAATATTTCTTTGATGTCTAAATACTCTTCTCGGTCACCGCGGCCCGTAACTCATGTTGAATGATTGCACTATACGATGATGGTACCCTTGTATGTGATACAAAGCTCTCAGCCTCCTTTCATCCAAGAGGGACGTCTCATCAAGACGGCTTTGGTGCCAGACTTCCTCGCTCACTTTGCTTTCAAGCATGATATGCAGTGAAGGTATTTCCATCTCAATGGGTAGGACTACTTCCATGCCATAGAGTAGAGAGTAATGGGTAGCCCCAATAAAGGTTTGAACGGAAGTGCAGTATCCCCAGAAGGCGTAAGGGATCCTGTCATTCCAATATCAATAACACTTGGTCATCTTATTGATAATGGCTTCGAGGTTCTTGTTGGATGCTTCGACTGCTCCATTGGTGTGGGGTCGATATGGACAATATTTATGTCTCTGAATTCCATAATCATCAACCACCTCTGTAACTTCTGCCTCAAAATGTAATTGGTTGTCTGACATCAGCTCATGCGGGACCCCTTATCGACAGATGATGTTTTTATTGATGAACTTGGCCACTTTCTTGTCATTCAAAACTATGTATGACTCGGCTTTGACCCATTTGGTGAATAAGTTAATGGCGACTAGAATGAACTCATGCCCATTGGATGCTTTCGGTGTAACTTTCCCTATGATGTTGATGCCCTATATAGAGAATAGCCAGGAAGATGTCATGTTGTACAATTTCCACAGGGGAAAGTGATATAGGTCTAAAAACTGTTGGCATTTGAGGAACCTTCAAAAATCGATTGTACAATCTTAGCGAGAATATGGTCATTCATGTGGGGTCCACATTCCCCGTTATGAATTTTCTGCATCTTTTCTTCAATGTTAGCCCCTGCGATGCAATGCAAATGGGTTCCATAAAAGTTTCTCTTAAATAGTTCTTTATCACAGATAATGTATTGGGTAACTAGTCTGTGTAGAGTTGCTCGGTCTTTCTTGTTAGATCCTTGGGGATACCTACCATGTTGGAGGAGGAATAAAATATCATAGTACTAGTAGTAGTCTATCTCGGGATCTTCCTTTGTGCCAAGCTCAATGTGGTAGCATTGGGTTGGTTTGTCTATTTTTTGGATAAGGAAAGGGTCCATGGTTATTCCCTCGAGCATGTCAATCATGGAGGCTAAGGTATCAATGGCATCGGATAGGTTATTCTCTGCTCCGGGAAGGTAGTGGAAGTTGATTAATTGGAATTGGGAAGCCAACTCTTCTATGTGGGCATGGAAGGGTAAGAGTTTCTAATGCTTAACTTTCCACTTTCTAAGTACTTGATCGATGATGAGGGTTGAATCCTCATAGACATCGAGGTACTGAATTCCTTTCTTCAGGAAAACTTTGAGGCTTACTGTGCATGCCTCATATTTAGTCATGTTGATGGGGTAAGGAAAGTCCAATTTGATGTAAATGGGAGTGTGAGAGTCATCAAGGGCAATTAGTAGGATCCCAATGCCATACCCTTTCTTGTCGGCAACATCGTCAATGAACATTTTCAATCAAAGGTCTTATTGGGACGCACAAAGGATATTATCATCAGGGAACTTGGAGATCCAGACATTGGCCTAGTCCATAGGGTAGTCATCAAGGTAGTCAAATATGGTTCTTCCTTTCATGGCTTTCTGTATGACATAGGTGATATCAAATTCAATTACGAGCATCAACCAACGAGCCATTCGGTGGATAGGTTCAGCTTCTCGAGTAGGTACTTAATGGGATCCATTTGGGATACAAGCTTGATGGGAAAAGCGAGCACGTAGTGCCGCAACTTTTAGGTAACCTAGACAAGAGTGACACATGCTTTTTCCAAGGCAGTGTAGTTAACATCGTAACCGACCAACTTTTGACTGGCATAGTAGAAGGCTCTCTTTTTATGTGTTTATTCGAGGTATTGGACTAGAAAATCCCCAGCTATAGTATAGGTTCCGGTTAGGTATAGGAGTAAGGGAAGATGAGGTTGTGACGGCATGAGCACCGTAGTTTGGGTTAGGTATTGCTTGATTTTGTCAAAGGACTACCGGTAAGCTTCATTCTAGACTTTGTTTGAATCTTTTCGAAGAATTTTGAAGATGGGTTCATATATGGAAGTTAATTGGATGATGAATTTTAATTTACCAAGTAACCCCCATACTTCCTTCCCTATTAGAGGTGGTGGAATCTCAAGTATAGCTTTTATATTGGAAAGATCTTATTTTATCCTTTTCTCACTAACAATGAATCCCAAGAGTTTTCCTTTAGTAATATCGAAGACACATTTATAATGGTTGAGTCGCATCTGGTATTGTCGTAGTCGTGCGAAGAACTTTCGGAGAGCGGGAATGTGTTCTTCCCTAGTCTTGGACTTGATAATCATGTCATATAAATAGACCTCAACCTCCTTATGTACCAGATTATGTAGAATGGTTGTGGCAGCCCGCTAGTAGGTAGCCCTTACATATTTAGACCAAAAGGCATGACAATGTAGAAAACGTTTCCTCGAGAGGTGATGAATGAGGTTTTCTCATGGTGATCAGGGTCCATATTTATTTGATTATATCCGAGAAACCCGTAAATGAATGACTTGAGAGCGTGTATGGACGTATTTTCCATAATCATGTCGATGTTGGGTAGTGGGTAATCATCCTTTGGAGAGGCCTTGTTCAAGTCTCGATAGTCGACGCACATGCGAACCTTCCCTCCTGATTTCAGTTTGGGTATGATATTGCCTAGCCATGTGGGATATTTGTTCACACAAATGAAGCCCACATTTAGTTACTTGAATACTTCTTCTTTGAGTGACCATTTGGTGCGGAGCTTTCGCACTTTCTGTTTGATCAGTTTGCATTTCGGGAGAGTTAGAATCTCATGTTGGGATATCTCATGGTAAATGCCGATCATATCATCATAGGACCATGCGAAGACATCTATGAATTCCTTTAGTAGTTCTTCGAGTAATGCGTGCTCATGCTCATTAATTATGACCCCTATCTTAATCTCGCGCATTTGGCTGCTAGAACTATGATTAATAACAACAGTTTCATCTTCATTAACCTGAGCGCGGTTACGTTGTTTGTGATTAACCTTATTTAGATTAGTTAAGAATTTTTCATATGAAAAATCATCATCATTAAGACTTTGATTAGAATAAAGACAATTAATGTAAAGTACAACAAGATACTCAAGATCTTCATTTATTTCATTGGTAGGAAAAACAGCATTGAGAAAATCATCAAAGGAGGTCTTGTTTACATCAGAACGAGGGGAAACAACTAAAGGTGAAAGTGGGTAAACATAGGGGTTAGGTAGAACATTATCAGGTGCCACAGGTGCATCATGCCAGTTAAAAATAGGTGCATCAGCATCTTTGAAGATGCAGGATGGATTCGATGATGTAGCCCTGAGTGGTTCATGCAGAGTATCAGCCCGAGTGTCTTTAAATTGAAAGAATCTTCGAAGTCACTATCCTCAGAATCCCTGGTATTAGCTATGGTACCTTGAGTTAGTGTTTGTACACATTGATAGGAACTCTCAGCCCATGGGTAGCTACCTTGAAAGAAAATATCCATTCCTTATTTCATCTTTTTATCTACATGGTCACACAATGGTTCAGGGAAGTTGTAGAAGGGGAAATCCCCAACCTCTCTAATGAATCTTTCATTTAGGGAATCTCTCGACACAGTTCTGGCGCATTCTAACCTCCTCTTTAGTCGAAGCTTACGATCAGTATGAGTTCTTCTTCTGATGATTGGCATCCTAAGCCACAGGGAGGAAAGGCCTCCTACAACAAAATAGGTTCAATTATCCCTTTTCACTATTTCATAGCCCCAATCCGAGTATGAAGTGCATATTTTTAAACATCTAGATTACATTGACGTTTCCATAAGGGTCATATTCCAGACAAACCCCTATCTTTGATGTCATCTGCTACTGGGAATAGGAGTGGCTCAACTTGGAATCTTGACAAAAGCATATCATTCACCCCGTGTTGTATCTCAAGTATTGGATTACTGGTGCTGGCATTCTCAGTGTTATCATCTTTTCCCAAGATGGTGATGACTTGCTCATTGGGGAAGTACATTAATTTTTGATGGAGGGAAGAAAACACCCCTTTGATGCTATAGAGGGATGGTCATTTGAGCAGCAGATTGAAATAGGCTGGGATGTCGATGACTTAGAATTCAACAACGGGATTTATAGGCCATCCCCTATTACAATCTTAATAGATACCATTACTTCTCGATGGGTGTTGTCGTAGGCACACACGGCAGTAGATGTGGGAGCGAGGTCATTCACTTTTAATCCCAAACAATTGAGGGTCCTCAACGGGAAAACATTAAGAGTTGATTTATTATCGATAACAGAGAGTTGGACAATTTTTCCATAACTTTAACAGAGATATTGAGGGCATGATTGTCGTTAGGACTAATCTTAGGTATTTCTTCTTACTAAAAGGAGAGAATTCAATTAGAGGTCAAGGATTCGACTAGGTTCACCTCTACTTATGGCATGGTTGAGTTAAGAACTGTGGGTATTGTGAGTAGCTTGATTAGGGAATTTCAGTGTAGTTGGAGAGACATAAAACTCCCCCATAAAGTGATGTTGTCTTGGGTTTTCAATAATTGATCGATGACTTTACTTTCTTTTAGGGTCATTTCTGGCATTAGGAGATTCTCGGCACCCTTGCCTTTATCACTCGGTAAAGGTTGTAGTATTGGGATTTGGTAGTGTCTTCCTAACCTGGTCATGTGGTTTATAGAAGGCGGGAATAATAGAAATCCTATTTATTCATCAATATTGGGTTGTTCATCCACCTTGTTTATTTTTCAAAATAACTCCTCGAATGATATCCCCCAATATGTGGGTTATCAAACTAGTATTTTCTGAATTTCGCCCTTCATCTAAATCTTCAAAATCTTTCCCCCATTTAGTGGCAACGATATTGTCTTTCCAGTAAAAGTAAATGCACTCCATAACCTCTTCATATAATTCCTCCCATTTGATAGGGAAATGCGAAACTGAAGGGACCAGGTGCCCTTGTAATTTCAAATCATCGAGTAGCTCAGATACACAAAAAATATCACTAATCTGTCGAAACAAATATGTCATGATCAGGACCATGTCCTCTAGGCTGACTTTGTCAGTTGGAACCACCTAATTATCTGACTCTCGGGCCCATTTTTAAGATTCTAAGATCAACCCACTGAATCCATGACAATCGATGGTCATATGAGAGGGAAACTTTATCCCGAACTCTAAGAGTTGGTTAAACACTTCTGACAGTTCCATATCTATACCTCCTGAACGGGTGTGGAAAGTGATGCATGCTTTGGTGAGGATGAATAAGGCTTGATAGACAAATATGGTAGGGTGTAAAAGGAAATATGGGTCTGTTTGAAGAGGTTTAGGAGAGTATATGTGCATGATTGGTGATTTACTCAGCTTGATTTGGATGAATGAGTAAAATTTTGAGTCTTCTTCTAGGAAGATGGTATTTGTATGATTCGAGAGTGGATTATGAGTAGTGTTTGGTTTGGTATCAGCTGGTGGGGTGATGACACCCTGGTCAATCAGGTCATGTATTATATTTCGAAGATGGAAGCATTGGTCGGTGGTATGGCCAATAGTTTAATGAAAGTCACAATGGGCATCAGGTTTAAATTTTTTTGAAAGTGGACTTAGTAATGGATGGTGGTCCAATGGTTTGATCATATTTTGGCTCAATAGGGCTTGGTAGACTTTTGAGAGAGGAGAGTAAAGATTAATGTATTCCTTTCAGATTGGGTTTGGGCTATTTTCTGGTGCCCATTAAGCAGCTGGATGAGAGATGTTGTTGATGGTAGAAACCATGGTACTAGAAGGTTTTTAAAACATTATTAGGAAACTCTTAAAAGTTATTCCTTGGTTCCACTTCTGTTTTGGTAAGACTTTCTTCGATCTCCACTCCTGCTTCTCGGAGGGCTCGAAAATGAAGGTAATACTGTCCTCCCATTATCACTCGGACATGGGATAGGAAGTTCTTCTTTACAATACTAACCTGTTCTTCTTTGGAATGACGATTAATTATGGTAGATTCGTTTTCTCTCCACCTTGCTGTGAAGTTAACGATTGATTCCCCGGGGTTCTTTTTAAGAACCTCTAAGTCATGGAGGGTAAATTATCGCTTTAATTGTACTTGTATTGTGACATGAACTCATGGGCAACATCCTCCCAACTATGAATTCCGGATTCCTCAAGGGATAAAAACCAACGGAGAGCGCTATCTTTCAAAGTTTACTGGAACATCTGTCCCATTATTTCTTGAGAATCACCTAGAAGAGCCACGGCTCATTGGTAGCAATGGAGATGAATGATAGGGGGTTCACGACCTCAAAACTTTATTATATTGGGCATTCGATTTTTGTTTTCGATAACCTGTCTTTTGTATAGGGAGACATGTCTGTGTGGTCCATGTAGTTCCTACAGAGTCTGAATTGATCGAATTTCCTGGTCAACATCTTGAGGCCTTCCTTTACCTTGTTCAATTATTCCTCTTTCGGTTCAACAGTTGCGGGGTAAGTTAGCCCCAGGCTAAGCAAGTTTTCGCATGCGAAGCTGGGCTAGCGGTGGCTAGTATTAATAGGGAACCCAAATAGGCTTGGGTGAAATCGAACCCGTAGCGTGAGGGAAGAGGACCTCGAGCTCTTTGGGGATAGGGGCCCAATTTCTTTGCAACTTATGAACCTTGGTTTGAAGGTTATCAATTTTGGTAGTGAGCTGAGCAAGAACTGTAAAAAAATCCGATTATACATTAGGCACTTGATCCGTATTCTCCATGGATGGCGGGTGAATCTCAGACTCGAAAGAAGCAAGGGGACTTACAGAACTTTTGGGGGGTTCGACTGAAGATCATAACCTACAGGGAGCAAGAATATTTCATATACCTGAGTGAATGTGAATTGCCTCACTATATACCTCGTGGAGATAGTACGTGTGAGAGAAAATTCAATATACTCGATGTACATGAATGAGTTCCCTACGATATGCCTCCTTCCATGACTTCGGTTAAGTGGTACAATGCGGGGAAACCTTTCGATATACGTCGAAGGTACTTGGCCAATGGAAGGTGAGAATCATATCGCTTAGGCTAATTGCGACTTTCCAGACAGCGTCCATAACTAAGTGAGTCCTCAGTTACGAGACAAAATTTTGTCAATTGCAATGCTCTTTGGTGATGTCGTGTGTATCATACATGATTCTTAGATTAGTATCTTATGGAGAGAGTATCTTTCTTAATCATGCCAGCCGAGAATAAGGTACAAGTATAAACACTAGAGCAGGGATAACAAGTGAGAGTGGGTGATGTGTAATTATCTCGAACTGAGTGTGTGATGAGCATAAGTAGAGGTGTGTGTTAGTGAAACATAAGCATGGATATCTACGTGGTGTGTGAAACATGTGGATATACGTGATCCTAGGTGTACATTGTGTGAAGTGTACATGGAAAATTTCTACAAGTGTGTGAACAGTGGCATAAGCATGAGGTACATATATACAAGGAATAATAAGGGGAACATAAAAAATAGGGGGTATATAAGAAAATAAAACACTCATGAAAATTGAGTCTATCCCTCATAAAAATATTCCCCAGCAGAGTCTCCACTGTGGCCATCACGGGCAGCGTCCAAGGTAGATATATATTCCCTCAACAAGGCTGGGCCGTGGTCTCGTACGACTCTTTGAAAGGTGCTTTGGTCATCGTCGGTGAGGGGATAAATGTGAAGAGATGGATTCGCCAACCTATTTTGCACAAAACAGGCAAAAAAAATGTTTCCAATTGAAGAGAGAGGCATCAGGGACAAATCGATGCATTCGAAACCAATAGCTCGAAGGTTCGGGGGCTAAGTTACAGATGGGAAGGTGTTACACACTCATCCCGCCATTTCAGTATCTCATGGTCCACTGTAATTATCTTCCTTTATATGCCCGTGAAGTGTGTGAGCATGTTTATATAATGGAAATCATAATCATTCAACTCGTACCATGTACAAGGTAAAGTGATGTCATCCATAGCAATGTTCCCCAAATAACATATGTAGAAAGTATGATTTTTGCGTTTATCACGATATTGAGATTTATTAGGAAATGATAATATGTGTTGGACAAAATGCAAACAAGCATGATATATATATAAATATGAAAATGGGAGATTTTAGAAAATTAGGGAATTTGGGAAATTGAGAAAATTGGAAAATTGGACTTAAGTCTCGAATTTATATTCGAGATGCCTACGTAGCCTATAAAGGCATCAAAGTCCACCTAGTTTGAATGTAGCATAGGGGGTGGCATTTATATCACAGATCCGAACATAATTTTATTATATGTGTATGTGTAGAAAATGTGGTTTTTAGATTTTGGAAAAAGTGTTATAGATAATTTCGTTAGGAATTTACGGGTGTAACCCTCATTCATTTGTTGTTGGGTGTTTAGTAGAAAATAAAGGATGTAAAATATACTAATAAAAGTGTAGATATTAATGTGTATGTACTAAAGTAATAACTAGATTATGAATCTAATGTATATTATGCAAAAATAAGGAATTTAAAGAGAGAGGGACGGAATTGGACCTTCTTTTGGAGCTTGATATTTGATCTTCGATGAACTCCCTTGAGTGTTGATGAATGGTGATGACAGAGAAGGATATTTTGTAAAATTGGGTATGAAGAGGATGGTAATGTAATCTTGGATGGAACTTCACATGAGCCACTTCGCTAATTTTGAGGAAATGTTATTGAGATCACTAATACTGATGGATTCATTGTGTGTCTTCTTTGGGAATGAGGCCATTGCCTCTATTTATAGGGTCAGGGGGTGCCAATCGGCCTACCCCAGGGGGTGCCATCAACATGTGATCCCAGATGCTATGGCGATAGGCCTATGGACCAGCCAATTGGTAGTCTCGTGCAGATTTCCCTGGGATAATAGTCATAGAACATAAACTCTAGATTCGAATCTCACATGGGGCATACCATTAGAATGTTATTTTAAATACCTTCAATAGTCCTCGTGATCGCTCCCAGCTCCAGGAGTTTCTTTGGGTCAAATGTGGCTCGAAAGCACACGTCGATCTTTTGGATGGGAGATTGTCTGACGAAATGAATTGTTCATCCTCATGGTAAGTCAGAATCATGCATGGGGTGGAATGTTGGAAATAATAGGAGATGTACTTCGACATTCTAAAGAGTTTCGCTCGGTTTAGAAGGTTGAACTTGGTCAACTGGGGCTCGAAAATGCTCGGGGACCTCTCGAAGTAAAACGGTTAGTTCGTACATACCGTAAATCATAATCGTGCATGGGGGGGAGCATTGGAAAGGGTATTTATTGACCTTAGGAGATTCTTTCAGTATTGTTTGAGCTGAAGAGTTGACTTTAGTTAAATGGAGCCCGAAAGCGCCCGATGGCCTCTAAATTGATTTTTGGGGGAAAACTGATCATTTGTTCGAATGGTTATATTTCCTCTCTGATGGTGAAGTTGATTGGGGTCAATTCAGGGCCCGAGATTACCCGATTGCCCTCGAATCAATTTTTCGGTAGTAAAATGGTCTATTTGTTCGAATCGTTATGCCGCTTCATGCACGGGGAGGAATTTTGGAAACAGTATTCAGATACCTTTAAATATTCACAGAGTTTTTACTCTAACGACGAAGTTTACCAGAGTCAAACACGGCCTAGAAGTGCCTGGTGGGATTTAGATCGATACTTGAAGTGAGACCTAGGGTTTGTCATAAGATGAGGATGTGCTAAGGATGTAAGGGGATAGTAAGGCGACCTAGGGTTTGTTGTGATAAGAGGAGGTGCTACAGTAAGTTTGATTTGTTCAAGGGGACAACCATTAGAAAGGGAATTAATATCCCTTAAAAGATTTATTGACCTTTAAGTCTGGAGAAGATGTTGACTAGAGCCAAATAGGGGTCGAAAGAACCCGATGGCATCCAAATCAATACTCAGAGTATGACCTAGGGTCTGTGGTGAATGAGTGAGGCATAGGGACCTAAGGACGTTATTGCGGTGTCCTAAGATGGGGTGTCCCCACCACATCAATGATAGAAAAGAGGTTTTTAGGTCAGTTTTAAGGACATAGATGATGAGATAGAGTAGTGGGTCGAGGTTAGTTTTGAGGTCCTAGGGAGATGAGGATGACTGATTCAATATGCCAGATATGCGCTACGATTGGGTCTAAGGGACTAGGTAGAAGAGGATGCCAAACTTAGTGGGTCAAGGTTAAATTTCGAGTTGTGCTAGCAATAACCAATTTAGTGGGTTGATTACTATTCCTAGGACCTTGAGTTGTGACGTCAAATTCTGAGGAGCGATGCCATTTCATAGGGCCAAAGTTTTGATGAACAATTTTACAAGTCAAGGTCAAAAAATGGGGTGACTGATTATGGGGGTCAGTGTCAATTCTGAGGAATTTAAGTTCTGATGACCAATTTTGCGGGGAAAGGTAAATTTTTAGGGCCTTAGGTTGTGATGACCAATTATCTGGACCTTAATCTATAACGGTCGCTTTTGTGGGCAAAGGTCAATTATGCAGACCTAGAATTATAGTGACCAATTCTAGGGGCTAAGGTCAATTCTGAGGACCTAAAGTTGTGACAATGATTCTATAGGGCGGGGTCAATTCTGAAGACATAAAGCTATAGTGATCAATTCTGAAGGATGAGGTCAGTTACGAAGATCGAAAGTTGTGACGACCGAGTATGTTGGTCGAGGTAAATTTTGAAGACCTAAATTTGTGACAAACAATTTTGAGAATGGAGGCCAGTTCTGAGGACCTTAAGTTGTAGCGACGGATTCTACGAGTTGGTGTTAATTTTTGGGACCTAAAGTTGCAGTGACAAATGCAGGGTCAAGGTCAGTTCTGAGGACTTAACGTTGTGATGACCAATTATGTGGTCCGAGGTCAATTCTAAGGACCTAAAGTTTTGACAACCGATTATGTGGGCTGAGGTCAATTATGAGGACCTTAAGATGTATCGACCAGTTCAGTGGGCCAAGATTAATTCTAAAGACATAAAGTTGTAGCAACCAATTATGAAGGGGCAAAGTAAATTCTGAGGACCTAAACTTTTGACGACTAATTCTATAGACTGAAGTTAATTATGAGGACCTAAAGTTATAACACACGGATTTGTTCTCTTGGAAAATTCTTATATTATCTTAGGGGTGCAAATGAATGAGTGGTTCCACTAGGTATTATTTTATGTTAAGACTCCAATGGGGAATTCTAGTAGACTTGGATCCGGGCGTATTGTTCGTTCTGCTTGTGGAATATGTTAAGGATATGTATGTAATATTAATACACCTAGGGATTATGCTGAGGATAAGAGAGTAAGATCAATAATATTAGGGATTCCGAGAGTTTAGTAAGGGGCTTAGTGTTCCAAAAAAATATTTTCTTTGGAAAATTGAGGTTCCATATTCTTTTATGATTTTTGATAATTTTCTTGGGAATTTTTAGATATCTCTAGAATTTATTTGGCATGTTCTTTTTTACAAAATTTGAAAGAGGGTGCCGATAGGCAGTCTTAGGAGAGTGCCAATTGTCAAGGGCATGGACTATTAGGCTTCCTTGCGAAAAGGAAAAGGCGGCTGTCAATCATCATGGTTAGGGGCTTTAGAACTTTTCTTTTGGATGGATTATTGAATCTTTGATGGGGATGTAGGTGACCTTCTAACCTTGGAGTTTGTTGGAACATAGCATGATGTGTGGGTTGACGGGGTTTACGAATGATATGACAACCATTTATGATTCTTTCCTTTCAATATTTTCTCTTAGATCTGTTGTTTTGACATGAGGAGCTTCGCATTGTCCATGTTGTATGCTTGATTTGGCAATCTTGTACCTAAAAAGATACTTAAAAAGGTACAAATATATGCACCTTTTGTTGTTTGATTATATTTATTTAGTGGCTTTATACACATGAACTTTAGTTTGCTGCTGAGATTTCATTTTGAGAAATAGTAGGAAAAGTTAAGTTTTTTGGATTGTTTTAGTAGAGTAAAGACTTAGAGGCTTGGTTGGGAAAAGTTTTCCTTTGAATGGACTTATTTTGTGAAAAATATTTTTTTGTAATTTTTTTTATAGAGGAAGGCCTTGGAGGCTTCGTTGGTATATTTATGAGGAGATAGAAAGCTTAATGTGTAAAGTGGAGCTTGTTGTCATTATTGGTTTGTGTTGATTTTAGTGTGTTGGAGAGGTTGTACTAGTGGTGGCCTTGCTGGAGATGTTGACTGGAATCAGTGATGGTACAATTTCATTACCTTGAAGACCATGTTTTCCATCTTGGCCTAGAGAGGGTCTGTCGCACCTGTAAGGAGTTCTCTGCCATGTTGGGGTTCAGGCCCAATGTGGTGGCGACTATGCCTGATTTTTTTCGTTCTCCCTAGGCATTTTTGGTGGAGTTGATTCACATTTCTCCCTCAGCGGCTCGATCATTCATTACTAGATGGGCTATTTATCTTTAGGTGGTTAGGTATTTAGTGCAGTTCAGGGGTTTGAGGATGGTTTCTTTGTCGAGGCTATTGCCTTAGGCCTTACTACATGGAAATTGCTTGTGATACCGGGATTTTCCTTTTGATCCCCAGGTTATTGCAATAATGACCTAGATGTCTTGCCATGATAATCCTGCACTGGTGGTGCTAGTTAAGGCTCGTAATGTTCTGTAATCTTGGAAGTAAGGTCGTTCATACATTCTAACTAAAATCCCAGTAATGTTTTTTATGTCTCCGAGGAAACTTGGCAGTTGTGCCCAATTTATTTTTTTGGCCTTTCTTTTGGTTCAGCACATCTGTGGAGATTTGGGTGAACTAGATTGTTGAGCATTGACCCCGATGTCTTTACTCGTCAGTGCCATAATGGGGGGACATACTGCCTATCTCGCAGCTTAGAGTGTATCAGTATTTATCGTGAGTGTGCCTTTGACAGATTTTGTTATTTCCCCTACCAACTTCGATGCCAAGTTAAGTGGGAATAAATCATAATCCCTCGCATAACAAACTTCTCCCCTATGTAGGATTTGACTAAATCACTAAGGATGATGTTGGGTTCTTCGTGAAAGCATCATCGGCCATATTTTCGTCCGTTAGAATCTGATAGAGGGGCGTAATATGTGTCTGGGGACTACCTGAAGTGTTTATGGAATCTGGTAGTAGATAAATACATGGAATAATAGACTAATAAAAGGTGGTTCGTTACTTGCGACACCATGGAAGATGGTGTTGTGGTTCTATCAAAGCTTATCAGGGTGTACCACTCCATGGAGCGTATACAAAATGTTAACCTTTAGCGGGAAACTTGGGGATATACGATATCTGGCAACGATAATGAAGTGGGGCCATGAAATAGTGAAGGTAGTGTCTTGTGAAGCTTTAGGTAATTTTTTTAATAGAGCTGTGGTAGTTTCGGTGTTTTGTATTTTGGGGTTTGGAATAATTTTAGGTGTAACATGGTTTAGAGTTATATTTCTTTTAAGAATGTTTTGGCCAGTGAAAAGGGGTGGTTTATAGATCCCCCTTCGCTGATACTTTATGTAATACTGCAGCATTCTTTATTAGAAACAAGAGTTGATATTGACTACATTTTATTGTGCCTCTTAATGAGTTTTGCATTTGAATTAACTATACCAGTAGCTAAGGCATACATAATCCTTTTGTTCATGTAAATGATAAAATGAAACGTCGATCTGAAGTGTTAGAAAAGAAAATCATTTTATGAAAAAGAAGGGAACCGAGCCCATGAATGGCATATGGCCTCCCTACACACCTCTATGGGTTTCAAAAAGTTTCATAAGTTTCATTTTAAAAAGAAAAGGTTTTTGAGAGGATAAGGTTCCTTGTAGCTTTGGGTAGGGGGAAATGAAGAATATGTTTAAAGAATATAAGGGGAATGAGAAAAGTTGTAGCATTTAAAGATTTTGGACAACGGGTAAAATTTCAGAGACGATCCAGGTTGATTGGATGGCCCATCTCTTCTCCATGGAGGTCTTTGAGCATAGATGCGCCTCCTGAGAGAATCTTCTTTATGATGAAGGGTCCACTGCAATTCAATTTAGATTTCCCTATCCTGTCCCAGACGGTATATATGCTCTCTTTAAGGGAAAATATCTTTAGTGGACCCCACGGTCCACGAATTTTCGATTGAATTAAGGCACTATTCGGCGATGACACCCCTGTATATGGCATAAAGACTTTAGTATGTTTTCATCCAAAAGTGATAGTTTATAAAAGTGACTATGATGATATTTTTCTTCGTTAAAATTTCTTTTGAGTAGGGCACAGAGGGAAGGCATTTCCATCTCAATAGGTAGGACTGCTTCCATGTCGTACAATAGAGAATAATGGGTAGCCCGAGTAGGTGTTCTGATTGAAGTGCGGCATCTCTAGAGGGTATAAGGTATCAATCTAAACTAATATCTTCAACTCTCAATCATCTCGATGATTATTCTTTTGAGGATTTAAATTGCGTCTTAGACAATGGAATTGGTTTAGGGTCGATAGGGAGAAGATCTATATCTGGATCCCATACTTGTCGACTAGTTCTATGACTATAGATACGAAATGGATCCCATTATCTGATACTAACTCATGGGGAACTCTGTATCGTCATATTACGTTCTTCTTGATAAACTTTGCCAATTTCTTGGCATTTAGCACCGTACAAGACTCGACTTCGACCAATTTGGTGAAGTAGTCAATGGAGACCAGGATAATTTCATGATAGTTTGAAGCTTTGGGAGTAACTTTTCATATGATGTCAATGACCTGTGTGAATAAGGGCTAAGGATAGTTCATGTTGTATAACTCTCTAGAAGGCCAGTGTTGTATAGTGGTAAAATGTCAGCATTTGAGGCATCTTCGGACATAGGCGGTGTAATTTAAAACCATGGTGGTCCAATATTACCTTTGATGGATGATCTTTTTGGCAATCATGTGACTATTCATATGGGGCCCACATTCCCCACTATTGATTTTCTGCATCATTTCTTCAATCTCAACCCTTGCCATGTATTGGAATTGGGTTCGATCGAAAGTTCTCTTAAAAAGTGCTTTTTCGCAGATGATATACAGGGCATCTAGTTTGCAAAGAGTCGCACAATTTTTCTTATTGTCATCTTAGGATACCTACAATATTCGAGGGGTCTTCAAATGTCATAATACCATAGACCGACCATATCAGTATCTTCCTCAGCAAGGAGTTGAATGTGGTAGCAGTGGGTAGGCTTGGTCTATTTTTGAACCAGGAAATGGGACATTATTATTCCTTTGGGCATGTAGACCACGGATGATAGGGTAACAAGGGCATCGGCTAGTTTGTTCTTTGTACAATGCATGTAGTGGAATGTGAAACCTTTAAACTAGGAGTCCAACTCTTCTAGGTGGGCATGGAAGGGTAGGAGCTTCTCTTCTTTAACTTTCCATTTTCTGATGATTTCGTTGACGATGAGGGAAGAGTTTCAATAGACATCTAGGTTATCGATTACTTCCTTGAGGGAAATCTTAAGGCCTACAATGCATACCTCATACTCAATCATGTTGTTGGCACAATGGAAGTCTAGTTTGATGGCAATGGGGGTGTGAGAGTCTTTAGGGGTGAGTAGGAGTATCCCAATGCCATATCATTTCTTGTTGTGAGCTCTGTCAAAGAAATTTTTCCATTCGAGTTCCTCCGGAGAGGTGAAGAAAATATCTTATTCCAAGAATTTAGAGACCCAAACATCAGTTTCTTCCTTAGGGGTAATAAATAAGGAAATCAAAGATTTCTCTCCTTTGTATAGCTTTCTATGTGACATAGACACTATCGAACTTGGCTATCAACATCAACCAACGGTCCATTCGTCTAGATAAATTTTGATTATAGCAATTACTTAATAGGATCCATACGGAATACTAGTCTAATGGTCAAGGCAAGCATGTACAGTCATAAAATCTGCATGACCGAGAACAGGGAAACACACAGTTTCTCCGAATTCGTGTAGTTCACTTCATACTCTACCAATTTTTGGATGGAGTAATAAATTTCTTTTCTTATGGAATTTTTCAATGTATTGGGATAGTAAAACCTCTTTTGTAGCCATTGTGATGATTTGTTAGCTCCATCAAGTATAGGAGTAAGGGGAGACCTTGCTGCAAAGGTATAGGCACAAGAGGTCAGGCAAGGTATTTCATGATTCCATTAAAATAAACTTGGCATGCCTCATTCCAAACTTTCGTTAAATCCTTCCGGAGATGTTTGAAATTGGTTTCACATATAGAAGTCAACTGGCCGATGAACCGACTTATGTACTATAGTTTTCCCAAAAATCCCCGGACTTACTGCTCCGTTCGTAGTGGTGGCATCCCAAGTATTATTTTCATCTTGGCAGTGTCACCTTCAATTCCCTCCTCTCTTACCAAGAATCCCAAGAGTTTACCTTTTTTATTGCCGAGAACAGATTTTTTTTGGATTAGCCAGATTCGGTATTGTCGTAGTCGCTCAAAGAACCTTCAGAGGGAGGAAATATGGCCTTTTCGAGTTTTAGATTTGGTGATCATAGCGTCCAGATAGTATTCGACCTATTTATGAGTAAGGTAATATATTAGGGTTATGGCATCCATTTGGTAGGTAACCTCGACATTCTTGAGTCCGAATAGCATGACAATGTAGCAAAAGGTTTCCTACGGGGTGAAGAAGATGATTTTCACATGATGGTCAGGGTGCATCTTGAACTGGTTGTATCACAAAAATCCATTGGCAAATGACTTGAGGGCGTGGCTAGCCCTATTGTTCATGACCATAACAATATTTTGTAATGGTTAATCATCTTTTGGGGATGCTTTATTCAAATCTAGATAATTGGGACACATGCATTCTTTTCATCCCAATTTTGGTACACAGACGATGTTGGCGAGCCATATAGGATATTAAACTATGCTAATGAAACCCACGTTCAATTGCTTGACCACTCCCTCTTTGACTTTGAACGACGAGATAGTGCCGAGCTTCCTTAGCTTTTATTTGACCGTTTTGCATCCAGTGAATATTGGGTCATGTATTCCTCTATTTTTAGGCCAATGTCGAGCATGTCTTCATAGAACAACGCAAAGATGTCTACAAATTCGTTTAAAAGATCTTCAAATTGTGCATGCTCATGCTCCTTAAGGGTGGATCCTATCCTAATCTAGTGTTGATGGATACTAAAACTGAGATATATGACAACCGTCTCATCATCATTAATTTCAACCCGATTATGTTGTTTGTTATTTTCCTTATTAAGACCAGTTAAGAATTGTTCATTCGCAAAATAATCATCATCAAGAGTTTGATTAGAATCAAGACAATTAATGTAAGGTAGAGCAATATATCAAAATCTTCGTTTATTTTATTTTCGAGGAAAACATCATTGAGAATGTCATCAAAAGAGGTCTCAGCTACATTGTTATCCAAAAAGGAATAATAACATCAAATGAAGAGATTTGGATAGTGTACACAAAAGGGTCAGGTTTAATCTGGGCAGGTTGGATCGGCACAACATTCCAGTTGTGGAGAGGCGTGTCAGTAACATTGATTTTAGTAGATGGGTCCACCGGCGCTGCATCTGAATGGATCACGCATAGACTTAGCCTTACTATTTGCAGGTTGAATGAGTCCTCATAATCACCTTCCTCAAGATCCGTAATAACTTTTACAACTTTCTCGAGAAGAGGTAGAACTTTAGGTTATTAGTCTATGGACTAAGAGTTCCTATCTTGTAAGAACATTCCCAGCCTCGATTTTATGTTCTTGTCAACATGGTCATACCACGATTCAGGGAAAGCCACAAAAAGGAAAGTCTTTACCTTCCATGATAAACCTTCCATTTAGAGAGTCTATCAAAATAGTCCTTTCTTATTTTAAGCTTATTTTTGGTTGTGGTCACTGGAGTGCTTTAATTTATTGTGATGATGGTGGGCAACCCATGACACACGGGGGAAAGGACTCTTTCTGGACTATGGGCTTAAGGATCCCTTACTAGCATCTCCCTAGCCCCATTCTGGGCACCAAGTCCATGTTCTTGAACATATTAATCACATTGACATTGCCATACATGTTATGTTATGAGCAGGCACAGTCTTTGAAATTATCTTCGGCTAGAAAGGGAAATAAGTCAAATCATAAGCCAAAGAGGAGCACGTCATTTGTCCTATAGTGGATTTTTAATATCAAGTTGCTACTGTTGGAATTTTCTATAACGTCGTCATTCCCCAATAAAGAGAAAATGATACCCCTCAAATGATATGGGGCCATACACGACCAAGTAGAAGTTTAAACATAAAGGTATGTCAATGACTTGGAACTCAATGACAGGATTGATAGGGCCAGCCATACTGTGAGTGTTATGGACCCTATTACCTCTCAGCATGTATTGTCCTAAGCAATCATGGAGGCAAAAGTGTGAATGAGATCAATGTCTTCTAATCCCAATGAATTAATGGTTCTAAGAGGGAAAACATTAAGGGCATATCTGTTATCAACAAGTAAGAGTGGTACTGTCTTTTCCATGATTTTAATGAAGATTTTGAGGGAATAATTATGGCCATGGTATATCTTTGGTATATCTTATTCGAAAAAGGAGAAGAGTCTGGAAGAGGAAAATTAACCAACCATGTTTACGACTTCTCCAAGAGTAGTGGGAGGAGGAACTGTAGGCTTGGTGAGGAGATTTATCATAGTATTCATGTGCAACTAGGATGACATGAAAAGCCCCCTGAGGGTGATATTGGATTGGGTCTTCTTGAGTTGGTCAAGGACTTTACTTTCTTCGATGGTTTCATCTTTAATATGAAGTTCCTCTACAACTCCCTTCCTCTATTTGTCATAGTCAGATGAGGAATCGAATCCTTGTTATGTCTCCATGACCTGGTTATTTGATTTACTAAGGCATGGAGGAACAATAAACATGTGTCTTCATCTACCTTAGCTGAATGGTCACCTTCTTAATTTCCCTAATATATCTTCAAACGATATCATTCCACACAAACTAGCTGGTAGACTAGTTTCTACCCAATTGGATTCGTCATCTGAACTGTCAAAGTCATCCCCCATTCGGTGGCGACTACGTCCTCTTTCCAAGAGAAATCAGTACATTTAACAACCTCGGTGACTTCATCATACAAATATTCAGACTTAGCGGGTAGGTAGAATAGTGAAGGGACCAATTGTCCATGAACCTTCAAAGTAGTGAGTAGATCATCAAGGCTATGAATTTCACTTGTCTATCAAAATTCATTGTCCATTACATATACGACATTATCTAAACTGAGGTATTTAATATCTACCACCCATTCATCTAATTCCCAATCTTATTTCTGATCTTACATGGGCAAGCTACTTAATTTGCAACAATCAACAGTCATCTCAATGGGAAAGTTCAGCTCAACCTCCAAGACATAATTCAACAGATCTAGTAACTCAATGTCTTATCCTTATGATCGAGTACAAACAGAATTGCGGGACCTTAAAAGGAGTGATAAATCTTGATCGGTGAAGAAAGTAGGATATATGAGTAAATATGGTCAAACTTTAATTGGTTTTGGTAAGATCACAAGTATGATGGGTGCTTTTCTTGGCTCGATTTGAGCAAATGGATCAAATTCTAAGTCACGCTCTAGAAATATGGTAATTGTATGGGTTAGAAGTGGGCTATGAGTTGTATTTTGTTTAGGATTGGCTGGTAGGGCAATCATACCCCAGTCAATTAAACCGTGGATAAATTTTGAAGGTTAGTATGGCCAACAAGATAGTGGGAATCACAACAGGAATCGAGTTTGAATTTTTTAGGGAGTGGATTTGGTAGTGGATAGGGGGTCCAAGGGTTTGATGAGGTTCCGGCTCCATCAGCATAATAGACTTTTGACATGGGAGCATGGAGATCAGTGTACGCTTTCTTGGTAGGGTTAGGGCAACTTTTTGGTGCCTAAGAGGTAGCATATTTGGAAATGTTGTTTATGGTTGAGACTCTAGAACTATCGACTTCCTTCAGCTCACATTCGACTTTGGTAAAGCCTTTGTTAATTTATATGTCAACCTCTTGGAGGGCTAGGAAGTGTGGGTAGTATTGTCCTCCCTTGGATGCTCGGATATGATGCAGGAAGTTCTTCTTCACGATACTAACTTATTCCTCCTCGGAGGGTCTGTTGGTCATAGTATTAGCTTTCTCTTTCCACCTTCCTATGAAGCTACTAACTGTTTTGCGAGGGTCCTTCTTAAAAACATTTAGATCTCGTGGACAAGCCATTTCTTGTACCTGAGTGTACATGAATTGCCTCACTATATACCTCGTGGAGACGGTGCGTGAGAGAAAAAAATCGATAGACTCAACGTACGTGAATGAGTTTCCTGCGATATACCTCCTATCAACCCCAATTTCCATTCTCCATAACTCATCAATATGAATCCCATGAAATTGATAATGTACATATGATTTGACATGTGAGAAATGGTTAAATCAATATTGAGGATTTATGGAGAATGTGAAAATTTGGTTGCATGGGATTACATATTTAATTGGAGGATGTTAACATATTAAATCTCATTTTGGTAACAAGAATTGGACTACTGCCATATTTTAATCAATTCGATCCTCATAGGCAAATCGATTTGGCTGTTGTGAAAACTAGTTTGGATTATTTTAGTTAAATTCAATTTGATTGGGATTTTTTCTATTATGGAGAGTCCGTAATTATATGTTGCTACTTATACAAATTTTATAAATTATTATTCCGACCTTGAGTTAATTGGGATAATATTCGGGGTGAGACTTAGGGTAAATGGGATGAATAATCCTCGAGAAAAATGAAATAGTGAGTTTATTATGAAAACTCTATTAAAAGGGAATACGAGGTAGTTCAGAAGGGTTACGTTTTGTAGAAATTATTTTATAAGGATTAATTACTTAAATAAGTTAATATTTAAATAATTGAGATTTGACTCGTAAATTATAGGCTAGTGCTATGAGCGACATGGATGGTTAGTTGGGTTAATTATATATAAATGGGCATAGAGACATTAAATATATGTATGATTATATATGTGTGCATGATATATATGGAATATACCTACCCCAACGAATATTCTATCAGTGAAGGTTGCGTGCTATGGGTGATCTCTGATGTTGAGTCCCAACACGTGTGGTATCGGTTAACGGAGTCATAGGTCTATGGCATGACCACAGTACGTGAGTTTAGAGTCTGGGGGGGAATGTTGTACTATTGTGCCCCACAGGTGTATGAATATGACCACTTGTGGTTTACGTTTCTATTATCAGTTCGATCGTGAGATTCCAATTCGATTACCCACGTAGAGGTGTGTATTCCTTTGAACTTGATAGCATGATAGAGATTAGCACGCAATGATTTATTACTCTAAGGGATGGCGGTAATATATATATATATATATATATATATATATATATATATATATATATATATATATATATATATATATATATATATATATATATATATATATTATATATGAGAGGGGGGTGTTTTACTGTTCCAAAAAATCTACGGTGAGGATCGAATTTTTTTGAGCGATCTAATGGTGTTAGATTGTGCCATATAGGATTGTACTCATTATGATGTGGCAAATGGGAATAAAATAATCCTTCTAAGCTTCCTTCCCCGCTCTCATTTCGTCCCAAAAAAAAACACCATCGTCTTACTCTCCCACACAAAGAAAATCAAACCCTACCCTTCCCCCCACATCGTCACCTACCGCCGCCCCTTCCCCCCACCCCCCTCCCTCACCCCGCTGCCTACTCCCACCCCCGCTACTCTCTCGCGCTGCCCCTACTTCCCCCTTCCCCGCCCCCGCTACTACGCTCCAGCCGTCTGCTGCCCCACGTCGTTAGCTGCCTCCGCCCCTTCCCCCCACCCACCCTCCCTGACCCTGCTGCCTCCTCCCTCCACTGCTGCTCTCCCCCGCTGCCCCTTACTTCCCGCTTACCCTCCCCCGCTACCACTCTACCACGCTCCAGCCGTCAGCTGCAGCCGCCCTTTGTCCTCTGCCACCGTACTCCTCCCTCAAGTAATCTCCGGCCAGATATGGTGCTGATATCTGCATTTTGGCTCAGATCCGGTCCAATCAGATATGGTGTCGAAGTTTAGTAGCTTTTCATTACAAATTGTTTTTTCATCCGGCCAGATCTGCTGATGTTTGTTGCTATCATCATCATCATCATTTTATGTTTTTATGTATTTTTTATATTTGAGCAAGATATTTTGATGTTAGATTTAGGGAATTATTTTTTAACCTTTTTTTTGTGTCATTTTGTTTGTTAAGATTATTTGTATTTTATGTTTTTTATTTTCATTCTAATATGTTAGTTTACGATGTCATTTTTTTTTTCTTCAGGATTTAGCTTTTGTTGGATTTCTCTATGGTCTGATCTTCAAAGAGTTTGGGTAAGATTGATTTGGATTTTTATGCTTATTTGTTGTTTGTATTATTCTTTTCAAGTATTGAGATGGATTTATTGATGCTTTATATTTTTTCGATTTTGGATGTTGGTTCTCAGATTTAATTTATGTAATGGTTGAACAGATTTTGGATTTTGGGTAAGTTTTTTTTTGCCCACTTAAATTTGATCATTGTCTATGCAAGCATTGGTTGTATGAATTCTATTCCAAATTGATTTCTTGGTATTATTTTGCATAAATAATACGTATTCAGGTACAATTTTTTTTGTATCCAATTTTTGGTATCCAATTTTTTCCATTCCTATTATTTTTGTAATGTCATCTAAGTTTGATTTTTTTGTGTTCTAATTTAATTTATTTGGCGTGTATTTTACTTATTGGCTTACTTTTTTTTTCTTTTTGATGCATCTCAGGTGGAAGCTTGATTCATTTAAGCATTTATTTTGCATAAATAACACATATTCAGGTACACTTTTTTTATAAATAATGTTTAGGGCAGTTATGAATTGTTTGTTCCCTAATCTTTTCCATATTGGAATGGATAATCACTATTACTTTTTATGATGTTTATTGAATCCCATTTTTGTATCCAATTTATTCTATTCTTATTATTTAAATTACATCAATATGTGAGAGTTTGTGGATGTTATTATGTTGCAGGTAACCATTGGGTGTGTTTTTGGTAATGTCATCTAAGTTTGATTTTTTTGTGTTCTAATTTAATTTATTTGACGTGTATTTTAGTTATTGTCTTACTATTTTTTTTCTTCTTTTTGATGCATCTCAGGTGGAAGCTTGATTCAGTTAGGCAATTATTTTGCATAAATAACACGTATTCAGGTACAATTTTTTTTTTTAATAAATAATGTTTGGGGCAGTTATTAATTGTTTGCTCCCAAATATTTTCCATATTGGAATGGATAGTTACTATTTTTTTATGATATTTATTGAATCCCATTTTTGTATCCAATTTTTTCCATTCCTATTAATTGAATTACATCAATATGTGAGACTTTGTGAATATTTTTATATTGATGGATTACATCCAATTTGAGAATTTTTTTTATATTGTTGGATTTGTTGTTTCCCCTTAAACAGGGTGGATAGTCCAATAAACAAAGGAGACTATGCCCAATTTTTTTTTAAAATTGACACTTTTTTTTTAGACAGTGATTTTGACTGATGAATATTGTATATTTCATTTTATATGTGAATTTAAAATGCGAGCTTCATTTGTTCAGTTGCAATGCCATGTAATATAATCCTAAACAATGCTGAAGACCATGTCTTAGTGCAAGAGATTTGTGTTTTCTTTTGTTTTTGTAAAGATAAATGAAAATGTCCAACTTCATTCTCATCGGTTCTTTGTAATTTTCAGGTGTGTATAGAGATCACCGTGATGGTCTTAAGGTATGTATAGAGACATACTTAGGAGAATAAGTTCTCTTTTAATTGGGAGTAATCAGTTGGCCTGTGAAGACAGATAAGTTTACGACAAAACTTACGATGTGTTTGTGTTAAGTAAAAAGAATAAGATGGAGTCTTACAGAATTTTGTTGGAGTGGGAATAACTTTGTCCTATCCCTATATAATATTTGATAGCTATTTTAATTGACTAACTGTATTTTTTGTTTTGTGTCAGGTCACATTTTGAAAACTACATACAATTATTATAGTGGAACATGCGGGACGACTTCAGTCAATCCGTGTTGATATTCAAGGTATATTCTCTCACTTTAATGTAGATCTAAGTAGTGTTTAATTATTTATCTAATTTATATTTTTTTGTAGCCCTAAATATGGTTAATCCGTGTTGATATTCATGGAATATTCTCTCTCACTTTAAAAAAAAACAAATTTCGGGAATATTTGTTGTCTTTTGAGATTCAGTCCATGGTAGTACACAACTATTGATTTGGTTTTTGAATTTAATGGGTTGTTTTTTCATTTAGTAAAGAGCCTTTTTTTATATACAGGGACTCCAATTTCCTACTTCAGTATTAAATTTTTTGTAGTTTACCTTCACTTGGGGTTGTTTTTCTCTCTCCCCCCCCCCCCCCCCCCCCACCCTCCCCTTCATCTTTTAATGCTGGGATCCTATATTTGATAGGCCACTCATTTATGAGGTTGAAGAATCCATTTGATTCTGCATCTGACTTTTTAATATATTCTTTTCATTATATGGAAATGCTATTCATATTCTAATGCTAAGTAGTGGATTAGTTAGTGAACTTTTCCTTTTGTTTATAACCTTTCAATGGTTTTTTTCTATTTTGTTTTAAGTGGGTTTAAATGGAATTCAAGGCACGTAGACATTCCCATATACATGCTGGAGACACGGTGCGTTTGCTATATAATTAATAATTAACTTTGTTTATATAATATTTGACTAGCTCTTTTAATTTATTAACTATATTTTCTTTTTTGTATCAGGTCGCATTTTGAAAAGAATGGACAATAATTATAGTGGAACATAATTATTTGGGCTTCTATCCATTGATATATAGTTATTTTTTTAAGATATTTATTTCATTGAAGCTTTTGTTAGGCGAATTTGTTTTTTTTTTATATTGTTGGATTTGTCGTTATCCCTTGAGAAAGGTGGAGAGTCCAATAAACAAAGTAGACTTTGTCCAATTTTTTTAAAACTTTAACACTTTTTTTTTAAGCCACAGTGAGAATTCAGTTAATGAATATTATATATTTCATGTTATATGTGACTTTGTTTGATGAATTTAGATTATTTGAATGGTGTTTGTCAATTTGTTATTTATTAAGCAGGGTAGATAATCCTATAAACAAGGGGGATTATGACCATTTTTTTTTAAATTACACTTTCGAAATTATGTATTTTGAAAATTTTCATCGTTTCACGATTATTTACTTTTGAAATTTTCATCGTGCCTTCAGGCACGGGCATTTCGCTAGTATATATATATATAGTGAGTGATATATATGTGTACTCTTGATGTTATATGGTAATACGTATATAAAAGTGAAGAAAATTATATGCGTGCATAAGACACTAAGGTGTGGTTGTTGAATTAATAACTAGTGAAAGTTATTTGAATGAATTGATTGATTATAATTGAGAATTATAACATCTAAGCGCGTGTGAAAGATAATTATATAAAATACGCGTGACACGGGGTAACATATGGACTTTAGGGTATATTGATACTAGTTAAAACGCATACCTTAGGTGCACGCTGTTATTGCGGGGTGAGGATTGTTTCATGGGAGTGAGACACCAATTTAAATATGGAAGAATATACTCATATTTACTAATTCATTTAATTACTTGCAAAATCTCTTCAAAAGTATTTGGGCTCTGACCCATATTAAAATATTTTCAAAACCTTTTAGGTGTCCATCCACATGGACGCCAAATACGAGTATCATTTTCAGGTCATTGGAGTTGCAGCCGTTGTGGATTCACTAAAATAGAAAATATCATTTATGTCAGTTTTAAATTTGAGGTTATGCCACATAAGATTTGAATGAGACAAATAACATTTACATAGTATCATTTATCAAAATTTAATTATGGATCCAATCTTTTTCAACATTTGTAATAAATGTGAGATAAATGAGATACAAATTATATTAGATTAAATGAAATTGTCATAAATGTATTTCAAAAATCTTTACAATTTAACAAAAAAATTGACATAATTCCAAAACCAAAGTGGGGAACCAATTTCATTTCCCGCGACTAAATCGAGAGAGTTTTTTTGGACTCTTTCTTATGCACCTCTTTGTCTACCAAACCCTAATCTAAATCATATTTTAGCACCTCAAATGCATCTACACACATCCTTTTCTACACTTCCCTTGCAATATCAACATGGATTTAAACAATGGAATGAGATCCTAGGCCTTAAAGTCTTTTCATTTCTTCTTAATCATCTATTCTCAAGTGAGGTCCCCCTCTATCTCATTTTTTTTTTTCATTGTTACCCAACATTTTTATCGTTCTAGGTTTTAATTTTGAAGATTTTACTTCAGGGTTTTCATTTTTTTATTCGAGGAATACATCAATGTACCGACATCTCTCTCTCTCTCTCTCTCTCTCTCTTATTTTGTGGATTCAAATATTAAGTTAAGAATTTATGGTTCACATTTCAAGTGAAAAAATATTGAGGTTATGTTTTATTATTTTTTAATTCTCTTTAATCTATATTTTCAGGATTTTTGTTCGTATTTTTGAGATGTATGTTTAAAGTTGTTGGCATATTGGGTTATGGTCTCTCACGTAATACTCTCTATGTACATATAATTTTAACATCAACTCTAGGGTTTTGGGTTATAAGCATTTAGGGTCTCAAGTGATTGTATGGATTTCCGATTCATCTTTAATTCTTTTTTGGTATTAATTTGGTGTTTACTTTTATTTTGCAGACACTTTTATGACTAAGATTCATTTTAGTTAATGGAATGTAATGCTCTCAACTAGAGGTTTGTGTCTATGTGTGTTATTTTAATTGGAATGTGTGAGTCCTAACCATCTAAGTTTATTTTTACAAGAATCTTTAACAATTGGAGATAATACTTGCTACAAAAAAATAGCTAATACTCTTTTGTTTGTCATATTCAATTAATTTAATTTCCTAATTTTTCGGGTTTTGTTTAGTTCTCTCTTTTAAGATGACAGATTTTAATTTCATATTTTGTATAGATTTGTAGATAGACAAATTTACACTAAAAAGGATTTATGTTATGTGTTGAAAATGTATTACCTTTTTTATCTAAAACTATTGTGCTCAATCTATACTTATTTAGTTCTGAATTTGTTAGTGTTTATAAAGTATCGAGGTGGGTAAATTTTTCCCTTAGAACTATCAATGTATTATCATTTTACATATGGTTATTTTTGTTCGAATTTTTTGAAGACAGAGAAGGAAGACATGATGTCATGTGTCTTGGGAACATAACCTCATTATATTTAGGTCACTATGGTGCAAGGTGAATAATTTGTAACCGACCTGATTATATATAGAACTCTTAAAATCTTTAGAAAGTCTTACGCTTAATGTATATTCAAAATGTTAGTATCCATTGTCCTACAAAACTTTATCATAATCTTAAATATAATATTGTATATAATATCTAGTTGCCTTATCTCCCATTGTTTATTATTTATTGATGAGCATTGCTCTTTAAATTGAAACCTGGTGTCTCAAAGTTCATTTATTTTCCAACATAGATCCAACATCATGTAAAACTTGATCATATGCTTGTCAATTTTGTATTCTAATAGTTCTACCAATGTGCTATAGGCATGAGTGATATTTAAAGTTTGTGTTGTTGAAATATATATTTTTCTAAGTTTATAGGGTTTAATGTATCTTTATAATAGAAGGTTATGAATTGTGATCACTGTCGCTATAATAATGGGATATATTCTTTGGATATATCCCTATTGGATTTTAGTTTCCCATATTTTTCCCATAATAATCTCTCACCATGCATATTGACTTACATCTAATGTAATTTGAAATTACAAATATAACTTTTTGTTCATTTTAAAGATTATTTTGGCCTTTTTTATCAAATTTGTTGCTTCAGTTAATGGTTTTGAAAATTAATGTTTTTTCATGAAGATTAATGTCCTACAAAGATAATTTACTTTTATTGGCTACTACTTTTGCATGTATCTCTAAATTACGATATCTCTCTTCCTTTTGGGGACTCTTATGGTTTTCATTTTCATGGGTTAGTGTACCAAATTGAGTTTTTTGCAGTGATGTAGTGATTTAATAGGTTTTAGTCGAGATGGATTTGGGTAATTTATGTTTAATACGACGTTTCAAAGCATTTTTTACATTTTTAGTCAGTATTGTACATAATTTTTCATAATTGCTTGACAATTACATCAGATTAAAGTGTGCATATTTTCATAATTCCATGCATGTTTTGATAAAATGCCAGACTTGGGTCTGAGGATGGTGCAATGTACTTGATATATTTTTCATTCATAAATGTACTTCATGGGCATGATGATAAATAATAAAATCCTCTAGGTTATTAAACATGCCTTGTGATCACTAGTCTATGTTTGATTTCATTCTTTTTATGCATTTTGATATGATTGATGTTTGTAATTGAAATTATGACTCTGATAACATGAGAATAAAGTTGTTTACAACAAAGAAGAATAGTAAAAAGGGGGACGATTGAAAACAACCCTAAAAACTGTTGAAGGGGAAAAATTATACAACCTCTATCTGAAATTACTCATTTTCTTTATTAAGATGTGTAATGTTAAGAGTAAAATTACCATGTTGAACAAGTATGCACGTCCATATATTCAACCAATACATTTTTAGGGTTGATGATATGTTTGATGTTTCTAATTGAAATAATGATTTATTTTCAATTTTGGATCCTGTAATTGACCAATGCAGGGGTCTGGGTTTTGGTTTTCTAATCTAAACTAGCAATCCTTATATGGTTCTTAATTTCTTGGGAAAACCATTCCCTTATACATATGACTTTTGTTGATGGTTGATGGACCACAATGAGACCAAGTACTTGGTAGGGTTGCAGTTCAATCATGAGCTACATCCCCTCATTTTTTGGACTCGTACATTGATTGGTCGAACGTAGCTAAGACAGCCTTAACGGATTTTTTGTGTTCAACCATAGGATTTATCATAAAAATTCGGTGACCTATATGGGTTCCCTTTATTTATACCTCCCTCCCATTACTGTAACAACCAACAGATCTCCGATGGGTTTGATTCGGCTGGCTTCATCTCTCCACGGTGCCCTCCTTGATTTCCACCTTGGGTGGTCTGTTCATTGGTCGCGACATGCGTACTAACTATAATGAGGTTCTATGACCTTATGCCCTGCATCCAATTTCTACCATAGATCTAGCAAAAGATGGGTTGTGGGTATCGATTTCAGTGTGAGTCAAGTTCCTTATACAATTACCCACCCCATTACAAGTACAAGAATAGCTAATTGGGAGACCAACAATAATATAAGTTATCATAACAATTTTCCTTAGATTTTATATATTAATCTTTTAAGTTGTTAATTTCAGCAATGTGTTTAATGATTTCAGTTTCTATACACTCTTGATATTTTTTTCACATAGAATTTGCAACAAGTCTTCTCCAGTGACTGCCATGGCTGCCATTAATTGAACTTGCGACCGCATCGTAGTTTTCTCAATTTTAACATGGGAGACACTTAGTATCATCACTAATTTATTTTCTCCCTCATTCTCATTTTTTTATCATCTCAACTACAAAAGATGAAAATTGTTTTGTATAGGACCAAACACTTTGTTCTCAGCCATTTAAGTGTCTCTTATAACTCTTCATAACTATGTTATAAAGATCAATTTTCATATGTATAGAGGTACTTGTTGCTAGATCTTTAAATTTAAATAATTCTTCTGTAAAGTGAGTTTCAATATTATTAGTTCTCATAAGGTTTGATTCTTCTTATAAATTCTCACTTGTTTATTATTGTAAAGAAAGTGTGTTTAGTTTAACGTGTACATTCACTTCAAAAATAAAATCCATAATTTTCACATATAGATGTGTTGTTATGCTACAAGGTTTAGGTGTAGATATGTTGTGTAGTCCATCCAGAGTTCTAATTTATCTCACATGTTTGACTTCGTTTTGAATAGTTACTGACTGAATCAATTCCCAATATGTAAGATGTTGATTTTAATATTTAAGAGAGTCGTGTCGTTTAAGTCGAATACTTTATCATTTATTGATGTGAATGAGGGATGTGGTCGTCATTTTAACATTTTTAGTTCATTTTAGAATTTCTTTTATTTCGAGCATTCATTGTAGTTTTTCCTTTTCTTTTGTATTTAGAGGTAGGATGGTTATTTGGCCTTAGGGGCACAATTGTAATTAGACACTTAACTTAGTGGCCAAGCAACCTTCCCCCTTTAAATACCCCTTTGTAGGCTCATTTGAGTCATTCCTTAATTTTGAGAGATTGTGAATAGAGAGAGAAATATATTTTCTTGCTCCCATTTGGACGTCATTTATTTTGTGGATTCATATAAAATTGTAATTTGACTTTTATGGGTATAAGTATGTCGTTGTATGGGAGGTTATAAGAGAGGATGAGATAAAAAGTGAATTCCTTATATAGGGGTATGATTTTGGGGATATTAATTAAAAAAGGGGGAAATTGACAACTTTGGAGGCATATGTGAAAATCATTTAACTTATGAGTTGTTTTTAGTGTTTTTTTGGTAAAGTGAAAAAGAAAGTTCATTTATTCTTCTTCTTCACCAAACCTACCAATTGAATTAAAGTACATATGTACTTCTATCTGTATCAGTTTCATCTTCCCCTCATCCATATATCTATAATTGAGTAGCTTGTTCAAACCTGACTGTTATAAACATTATTTGCCTTTGCCATTATCCTGGGTAGCACCCTTCATCCATATCAATGATCATTGAAAACAAAAAATGATAGCAGTCGTCATCGTATTACTAGCCACTGTCAGTATTTCTCAAATCATGGACACTTATAACCTGTTCCTCAACGCAATAAAAAAGATAATTCTATCCTTTTAAATAATTATTTAAGAGAATTTGGTTGGTCTAGAGTATTCTGAATTTGACAGTATATTCTCTTATGATATCTGCAAGCCAATATCCTCGTACCATTCATTCAAATAGTACATATTTTTATCCATTTCTGTACACTAACCATATCTCCACTTTTGTTTGCACCTAGGTTTGTATATAGGGGGAAGATTTATATTTTTTTTTATAATCAACAACCATTGATAATTTCAATTTGATTGCCAGTATTCTGAGAAAATCCATAAGAATTTGAGAATCCTGGTTAGATACTCGGAAAATATGTATGGTCTACTACTATAATGAATATACATTTACTGACAACATTTATTGACGGCTTAGATTGTGTGTTGAATCGGTGTCTTTTGCTAGTAGTAGCAGTTGATTTGTGTATTATCAGACATGTATTTATTATTACCCAACCAGTTTTGATCTACATTTACCATACGTCGCTTATCTGTGTTGTGTGCTTCTCTCTAAGTGTTACTCACATTATTTATTTTCTCAGATTAATCAATATGATCCATCATAATTTATCATCTATATATTCATATTAATTAATATGATCCATTTTTATGTCGTCACATGATAAAAGACAGCCACATAATTATTACAAACCCAAAATACAATGCATAATTGATACTAAACAAAAAAAAATATCAACTAGCCTGTTAGTGCTCATTTAAATGGGATATGCAAAAGTTTAGAGCATCTAAATGCTAGTAGTATCATTCTGTTTTCTTTAGTATCATTCTGTTTTCTTTTTTCTTAGGATCCAATATATGAATAAATATCCATTACCTAATCCAGTAATTGTTGCACTACACTAGTATCCCATATATGATTGAATATCCTTTACTAAATACAATATCATTTGCTTTTTCTTTCCCTTTTATAGAATCTTCCTTCCATCTTTTTCACTTCATTCCAGTTTTGAAGACCGCTCATTTGCAGATTTTGTGACAATATTTACCTAGTTAGTATCAATTTGAGGTTTGGAGGACATTATTTTGTGGCTTACTGCAAATGTCATTGGACACCCAAATCATTATCGTTATCCAATTGGTAAGTTCTGATTTTATTTGTTACGTTTGATGAACAACAAAAGAAACACCTAATCTGTCTTTATATAAATACAAGAAAAAGAAACAAATGATATGCTTATTCTAGCCCATAGATTCCGAAATGTTATTTTTCTACTTAATAACTCCGTGAAGTGAGTGTGTGTGTATATAGGCATGTAAATTGAGCGCCCGAGGCCTGAAGCCCGTCCGTTCGGCCCGCTATTTTCGTGCCGAGCTTTATTTGAGTTTGAGCCAAGCCGAGCTTGAGCCAAATTTTTAACCCCGATTGTAATTCGGGCTGAGCTTGAGCTTAGTAGTGGGAAGCCCGATTTGGGCCCGGCCCGAACTAAAAATATTAAAATATATAATATTATATATATATATATATATATATATATATATATATATATATATATATATATATATATATATATATATATATATATTATATAATACAATATTATGTATATAATTTTAAATATATTTACCATATAATCCCTTATTAAAAATATTAAGGGGAACTGTTTTGGACACAATTTTACAAGGGGAACACGCCTTATAACAAGGGGAACACGCCTTATCCTAAGGGGAACACGCCTAATCAAGCATATCTCATCTCATTAAACAATCCCTTACCCTAATTCTCTCATTCTAGTCATCTGGTGGAGGAAAGAAAGGGGAACCTCAACAATGCCGTTGCTCAACCAATCTCTCGAGCCTCAACAATGCAGCTGCTCAACCACGTCCACTCCCCTGCTCTCACGTCGCTGCCATCACATCGCTGCTCAACCACAAACAATCCGCTGCTCAACCCTAAACGATCTCGAGTCTCAACAACGCAGATGATCTCATCTGGTAAAAACGAGTATGCCTTCTAACCTATATCATTTTCGTGACCTCTTATTAAAATGAGTTGCTACCTTTTTGTTTTTTGATTTTTTTTTTCAATCTGTAACTTGTATTTTAAATACATAAACACCTACTTTGTCGGAATCAAATCCAAACCATATCTCATATTAGTGTGCTTGTGTGTGTGTGTGGGTGGGGGGAGGGGTTGAGAAGATGATACTAGTGGGTACTTTAGGCATATCTCATTTCTTGGTAATACTTTATAGTTTTAATTTCAATCAAAACGTTTTTCAGATTTCAAATCGGGCATGTCCGAAAATCAGCCTGAAGCCCGTGACTTTGGTGAGCCGAGCCTGAGCTTATAGTTCTTATTTTAATTCGAGTCGAGCTCGGGCTTGGGAAATGGCTATGAAAATTCGGGCCGAGCCTGAGCTATCCTAAGCCCGACTCACCCAGCCCGATTTACATGCCAATGTGTATATATAAATGTATAGTGTAATTATGCAACTCGTGTCATGGACAAAGGTAGAGTTAGGTCATCCTCAAGACTGTTCCCAAAATAGTAGTCAAAATATTATAATTGCATTTTACTATGTCACCGATAATTTGTAGAGTGACGATGGTGTAGGTGGACAAAACATAAGAATGAATCACAAATATATGATATGAAAATAATATCTGAAAAAAATTTGGATAGGACTCGAATCTCGAATTTTACCCAAGACGCCTACGTAGAGTAAAAAGGAATCAAAGTCAACGTAGTTCGCATATAGCATGAGGTGGGGTTTGTCTCATAAATCCACCCGGGAATTTTTTCTTACATGTGTGTGGAAAAACGATGTTTTCATTGGTTTTTTTTTATAGAAAATGTTGTATGTGCAATAATACTAATTAAAAAGTTGGATATTAATATGTGAGATCTATTGAGAATGAAATTCTAAAATAAGAATTAAGTAACTAATGCGAAAAAAAGAGAGTTTAAAAAGAGTTAAAGATTTGGAACTTCTTGTGAAGTTTGAAGTTGATCTTGAATGTTGAAAGGATGTTATTGCAAGAGGCTGAAGGTGGTAATCGTAGAGGCAAGGAAATTGGCCAAATTAGGTAAGGAGATGATGGAAATGGAATGTGGAGGATATGTTTCAATTTGGAAACCACGTCGACTTTGAGAGAATGTTGTTGAGATCACTGCGACTATTGTTTCCAAGGTCTGAAGGGTGCCTTTCAAAGTGAGCCATTGCTTTCCTTACATAAGGTCAAGGAGGTTCCAATCGAAATTGTCCTTGACATATCTATTGGCAGGAAGCCCCACACATAATGCCCATAAGCATGGAAATGGGTTTGTCATTCGGTAATCTCCTACAGTTTTTTTAGAAATGTGGTCATAAAATGCAATCCATAAGTTCGAATCTTGCACACGACAAACCGTTGGTAAGGGTATTCAAATCCATTTAAGATTCCATTGGGTTTCTCTCTGGTTCGAGAATTGACTGAGGTCAAATGGGGATCAGAAGCACCCATTTGTCTTTTAGATAAGAGGAAAATGGATCGTTCGTCCAAACCGTAAGGTTAATTTGCACACCTGATGGACTGTTAGAAAATTTATACAGGGAGCTTCGATGTTCCAAATATCTTAGCTTAGTTTGAAGAGTTAACGAAGGTCAAACGGGTCCAAAAAGTGCTCGGTGTCGCTAAAGAGTAAAACGGGTCGTTCGTCCATTTCGTAAGGCCAATTCATGCACAAAGCGGACTGTTGGAAAGTGGTTTCATATCCCTTCGAGTATCAAAAGAGATTTTCTCACGTTAGAGAGTTTATTGGAGTCAAAAGGGTACCGGGAGCGCCCAGTGGCCTCTAGTTCATTTTTTTTGGGAAAATGGATTGTTTGTCCAAATCATAAGGCTGATTCGTGTATGGGGTGGGCCATTGGAAAAGTTATTTAGGGACCTTTGAAGACCCAATTAGCTATAGCTCAGGTGAGAAAGTTGATCGGCAATCAAACGGGGCTCGCGAATGCTCGAAGACCTTCAAAAAAGTACTCGAAGAATAACTTAATCCTTTATTGTGAAAGAGGAAGTTATGTGGTCCTAAAGATATGATTAAGGAGGTCATATAATGTGGTATCTATAGATTCCCCCAATGGGTGAACTTCGAATAAGTGAAGGTCATCGAATAGGAACCACGTTGACATTTGGGAAAGAGTTCAATTATATGGACCAAAGGGATGAGGGTGACCTAGTCATGGGGTTGGAGTTATTTCTAAGGATCTAAGGTTGTGTTGGGGATTACCAATTTTGTGGGTTGAGCTCAATTCTGAGGACCACATGTTGAGGGTACCGATTCTTTAGGTCGACGTCAATTATGATAACCCAATGTTGAGGGGACCTATTTTAAGGGTTGAGGTCAATTATGAAGACCTAATGTTTGAGGGGACTGATTATGCGGATTGAGGTCAATTCTGAGGACCTAGGGTTGTAGAGATCGATTTTGCGGGTCGAGGTCGATTTGGAGGACTTAAAGTTGAGGCGACCGATTCTACGGGTCGACCTCAATTCTTAGGTCCTAAGGTTATATAGACCGATTTTGCGGGTTGGGGTCAATTTTGAGCTAAGGTGGTAGAGACCGATTATATATATATTAGGGAGATGTCGTTTTATTTTTTCTTGATTTAATGACTTATCATATATGCATTTTACTATTCTGCAGATATTGCAAAGACGACATGATATTTATTAATTCAGGAAAAATAAAGTAAATTAACTTAGGGAAAGGATTCATTTTAGAAATAATAAGTAAATATGGATAAGAATAAATGACCTGAGGGGTTTTCAAAATAAGGATTTATTTTTGGGTATTTGATTTTGACAAAAGAAGAAAGATGGGATCTTTCAAAAGAATGGGTTTACCGATTGGCATGCCCCTTGTCCTACCTATAAGCATATGGGTAAAGTCAAATCGCTTGAAGGCTTTGATTGCACTTTCCAACTCATCAGAGTACACCATGGGGATGGAATTTACTCGGATTTTTCAGATCCTTTATGTTTTGCCAAGTCTTTTGTGTATAAAAGGAGAGGTACGGAATGTGATTCTTCCACCCATACCCATTTTCTTCTTCTTACTTCATTTTATTATACCCAAATGTCCCTTATGGTTCTTGTATATTTTTCCTCCTACCATGATGGTCTGGAGACCATGTGTTCGCATAATAGGGAATACGAGCCTTTTAACTTGCGTCGAGTCTCCCTATGGCATAATGGAGGCATAGACTGGAATATATTTGCCACTACGGTATAATTCTGGTATCTCGAAGACCATGTTTTTCATTTCCACCTAGATGAAGTCTGTTCGAATTATGAAGAATTCTTGGCCATGTTGGAAATCAATCCTAATATAGCGGCAGCTATGCCAAAATTTTCTCGTTCTCCCCGGGCATTGTTATCGGAGTTTCTTTGTGTTTCCCCTTTGGCAACTCGATCGTTGGTTACTTGGAGAGATGATTTTTATTAGGGCTGTTATGCATTCCATTCACTTGAGGGATTTTAATGATGCGGTCTATGACGGAGTTATTGCATTGGGCCTTACTTCGATGATCTTGGTGATGACAAGGGACTTAATGGTGGATCCCAAGTTGGTTGTGATAATAGTGTGGATATGTTATCGTCGTAGTATTAGGGCAGTGATATTGGCTAAGACTTTAAATGTCCTTGATGCTTAGAGACAGGTTTGTTATAATTTTTAAGGGGGATCTCTATGATGTTATTCATGTGGCTTACTTAGAGGTTCCATCTCGAGGCTCCTTCGACAGTTATGCCATATTTCTTTAATCGATATTTTTTGAATTTTGGTCGAGTTGTAAAGAACTGGGTTAACTTGTTTGTAGGGAACGAAACTTGGTGCCTTCGTTGGTCGGTGCCATGGTGAGGAGAATTTTAACCTAATCTTGAGCTGGGGGAGTATTTATATGCGTGGTTAGTTAGCCTGTAATAGAATTCATTATATTTCCCTTTGTAGCCTTTTCACCATGTTGGGTGGGAGGAAATAGTGTCTCCTCACACATTGGACTTCTTTTATATCCAAGACCTGATTGAATCTTAGCTCATGATGTTGGATTCTTTATGGGAGAGTCATCGGTCGTCTACCCATCCATCTCAATCTTTAGGAAGGGTATGACATGTGTTCGGGTACTATCCAAAATGGTTGTGGAAACAAGTAATCAAGAAGATACTGGAGGAAGAGACTGACCAGAGATGGTTTGTTCTTTTCGACACAATGGAAGGTGGGTAGTGGTTTTTTCTAGAATGTTCAGGGCGTACCTCTACATGGAGTGGATTCAAAATATTAACCAAGAAAGGAAATCTGGGGACCTCCGGGGGCTGATGATGATGAGATGGGGTCTTTTGGAAGTGGTGGATAGGGTTTTGTGAGGCTGGGGATAATTTGTATGTTTTTTCTTTTTTTAATGAAATTTCGTGTAGCTTGAGAAGTTAATTCTTTTAGGATTGGTTATGAGTCAGTGAAAGGTGGTGGTTTTCTTTAACTCCCTTCGGTGATACTTATTGTAATGGTGTCTTATTTCCTTATTACAAATAAAAAAAATCATACTTTGCCATGCCTCTTGATGAGTTTTGCATATGAGTTATCTATACCAATTAATATGACCAAGTGTATCCTTAACTTTCCGTGAGGCTCAAGATGAAACTATAGAGCATACTTCTTACAAGGTATCCAACTTCTATGATCTTGACCTCATCTCATCCATGAGTCGAGAACATTCTGTGACCTAGGTCACATGTAGATTGATCTCGTCTTGTACATATGTAGGCCGAGAGTTATTAAGGACAAGTATGCATTACACTCATCTCGATCAGATACCATTATCAATCGAGACTCCTATTTTATCTTCCCTCATACATCCACCTCATTGGAGGTGTCTTACTCATCCAGGATGATGCTCTCACAGCAGGACACATTTAACACATAGGAGAGCATGTGGGATGGAGAGTGCGCACAGGCTGCGAGCCCCATGTAGGTAAAATATTTGCAACATATCCCTCGTGTGTGAGGGATATTTTTTCATCATAATATAATCATGATAAGGACATACGGTTGCTCATTATTTATTCCATAAACAACACATGTCTGGCGCGTGCATGGGGTGCACGTTACACCACCCCAATAATATAAATACTCAACTTCTTCTATCTTAAGAAGGGACTGAATTCGAAACCCTACTAAAACTCGGCTAAAATTGCAACATAGAGAGATAAAGTTGTGTTATCTATATGTAAAGGACATTAGAGCCATTTCTTAGTGGGATTCATTCACACAATTACAATGTAGTAGGCCTAGATAGGTTGAGTCACTTATATAATATCGTATCTCCTCTTCGACTCACCTCCTTCTTTTCTTTATATTTGATTTTCACCCTTGTTATGCCTTCAAGGTTCTACTATATTGAACTTATGTCATATTTACTTAGTGATACTGTAACTGGTATCATTCGTTGGTGACGTGTATGGGAAGAGATATCATCATCTTGGTCCTCTTACCTGTCTCTTTTGCGTATCGAATTCTCTGGTGGTAGTTCAACCTCGAACTTGGATAGGATTAAAGCACCATTGAAATAGCTCTATGTTGAGTTCAAGATTTCTTACAGTTCATCCACCTATCTTCAAATATATCTCTTGATCTTTGTGGTCACCAGAATTCAATGGCATTAGAATTTCCATCAAGAGGAGGTCTTACTTCCACTCAAGCACCTCCACAATCGGCGATGGCGAAAGTGGTCGCAGTGCTACGTTCATTGGAAGCTAGTCAAGGTAAGGTGAAAAAGTAACTGGCTATCTTCAATCAGAATTTATTGCCCAAGCGCACTGGCATGATGGAGGAGATGATAACTCCGACTGCTAGGAAGGGATCACATTAGGCGATAAGGGGACCACCCCGACCCACAAAAGGATGCACAACCTCAATCGAGGCATAGAGATGTTATTGACCCCATGCATCTACACTTGGGGAGGCAGGGTCAAGAATGTGAATAGAATGAGTATGATGATGATTCAGAGTGATGGGAACCATACAAAATTGTGAGAGATACTATGCGACCTCTTTCGACCAGCAAACTGAAGCGTGTAAGGCCAAGTCGAGAAGGATGGTCTCTTCCATCAGCATTAGATAGGCTCAGTCGAGGTTCCATTTTTGATAGACTAGGCTCCATTAGTGATCTCAGAGACCGATTATCCAAGTCTCGCAACACATAAGGATCTAGGAGAAATGGGCGTGTGTCGATAGATGACCCCCTCATGGATGAGATGAGGAGCAGAGAGAAGTTAATAGTCACGAAAAGATGATCATACGGGAGCCCGTCTAATGCCAGGCCGAGAGAGAAGGGGTTGGCGAGAATGTCACTCTGTCCAAGGTAGATAATTCCATAGTTCCTACAGCTGACAAACCATGGAACAACTCCATTCAAAAGTTAGAGGATCAGATTTAAGATTTATTAAAAAATAGATACCCTCTACAAAGGGGTTATAATGAAGGGTCTACATTCGCTGCAATATTGTGAGCTACCCTACTCCGTCTAATTTTAAGCCGTCGGTGGTAACACTAAGATATGATAGGAGTGCCAATCTAGTTCACTATGTGGAGATGTATTAATCTACTACAAATATCTTCTTCATCTCAAACGAGATGAAGTGTAGGGGATTCTCAAACACTCTGATCGGTGTTACTCATATCTAGTATACTTCCCTTCCTAGAAAATCATTAGAAAAATTCAAGTAGCTTACAGAGAGGTTCATATATAACTTCTATTTTGGGGTTAGGCTGAGAAACAAGACCATTCACTTGCTATATGTAAAGAAAGGGAAGAACGAGTCTTTACGAGATTACATAAGCCGCTTCAACAAGGGGAAACTAGAAGTGGAAGAGTATGATGAGAATATAACAATGACTACCTTGATGGATTATCTATAGAAAGGAAATATTTTGAAGATATTGGTCGAGGACCTCCAAAGTCCGTAGCAGAACTCCTAGCTCGCTAGGAGAGTCAAAAATGCTGAAGAAGCCATGACGACCAAAGGAAAGGACGAGAAGGGGGACAGTGGAAGTAAGTCATAACAATTCAAAGGTAAAGGAGAACAAAATAGTTCAGTGGATGAAAAGTTTTCTTACTATATGCCATTGATAGTCATCCTTGAAATGATCCAGAGCAAGATCAAGAATGATAAGTCCTTGATATGGCTGAAAAATATCAAATCCCCTCCTCACAAGAGGGACAAAAGAAAATTGTGTGAATTTCACCAAAACCATGGGCATACCACTAATTGATACTTCACTCTTAAAGATGAGATAAAGAAGATGTTAAAGTAAGGAAAGCTGAAAAAGTATGTGAACAAGAATAGCTTTAAGGGTGGATGAGACGACATACAAAAAAAGAGGAATAATAGTGTAGACCAACACCCCACCAAACAGGGACGATGATGCTTTCGAACTGAGCTCATGCTCTCCCTATATAGGCTCAAGGGGGTGTCGATCGGAATTGTTCTTGTCTTGACAATTGACAGGAAACCCTAGACACACTCCTGATAAGCATGGTAATGGGTTTCCCATTCAACGGTCTCGTGTGGATTTTTTTAGATAAATAGTCATAAAATTCAATCCGTAGGTCCGAATAATGCAGGTGATGAACCATTGGAAAGGTAGGGGTTCAATAATTGACTGTAGTCAAATGAAGCTCAGAAGTGCCCATCAATCTTTTGGATAAGAGGGAAATGAATTATTTGTCTGAACCGTAAGGTATATTTACGCACGGGATGGACCGTTAGAAAGGTTATGCAGGGACCTTTGATCTTCCAAAGGTCATCACCTTCTTCAGAAAGTAGACCATGGTCAAATGGGGGCTAGACGCTCCCAGTGACCATTCGGAGTAAAACGGGTCATTTATCTATACCATAAGGCCAATTCTTGCATGGGTCAGACCAAATGAAAGGGGTTTTATAGACCTTACTAGAACCAAAGAGCTTTGTTCATGTTGGAGATTTGAATAGAGTCAAATGGGTATTGGGAGTGCTCGGTGGCCTCTAGATTAGTTTTCGATGGAAAATGGATTGTTCATTCAAGACGTAAGGATGACTCGTGCATGTGGTGGACCGTTGGAAAGGGGATTCAGGGCCCTTTTAAAAACCAATGAGCAGTCGCTCATGTGAGAATATTGATCGATAGTCAAACGAGGCCCGAGAAAGATCGATGGCCTTTGAATGAGTACTTGAAGCATGACCTGGGGTTTTATAGTGAAAGAGGAAGTTCTAGGGTCATAAGGATATACTTAGGGAGGTCATAGAATGTAATGTCTATAGATATCCTCGACGGGTGAGATTAGAATAAGTGAAGGTCATCGAATAGGCATAACATTGACGTTTGGGAAACATGTCAATTTTGCGGATCAAAGGGATGAGGATGACTAATTCAAGGGGTTGAGGTCGATTCTAAGGACCTAAGGATGTGTTGGGATGATCGATTATATGGTACGAGGTCAATTATGAGGACCTAAAGTTGAGGGGACCAATTACGCGGCTCAAGGTCAATTATGAGAACCTAATGTTGAAGGTTCAATTTTGCGGGTCGAGGCCAATTATGAGGATCTAAAGTTTGAGGGTATCGATTCTGCAAGTCAAGGTCAATTGTTAGATCCTAAGGTTATAGAGACTGATTTTGCGGGTCGATCTGAATTTTGAGGACCTAAAGTTGAGGGGACTGATTCTACGACAGAGGTAAATTATGAGAACCTAAAGTTGAGGGGATTGATTTGTGATTTGAGGTCAATTATGAGGACCTAAGGATGTACTGACCGATTCTGTGGGTCGAGGTTTATTTTGAGGACCTTATTTATGAGGACCTAAGGTTGTAGATAATGATTCTGTGGATCGAGGTTAATTTTGAGGACCTAAGGTTGTAGATACCGATTTTACTGGTCGAGGTGAATTGTGAAGACCTAAGGTTGTAGAGACCAATTCTACAGGTCGAGGATAATTCTGAGGACATAAAGTGGAGGGAGCTGATTCTTCGGTCGAGGTCAATTCTGAGAACCTAAAGATAAAAGGGCCAATTTTACGAATCGAGGTCAACTCTGATGACCTAAAGTTATGACGCATGGAGTTGATCTCCTTATGGATTTTTAGTTTTATGGAGGGGATTAATTACTTGGAGAATTGGGAATATATTATCTTGAAATTCCTCTTGGTAAATGTTCGATTTAAGGTCGAGATTTTACTAGGGAATTGTAAAAAATTTGGATGTTGATCTAATGCTGGAAGGTTCATCCTTATTGTGGTATTGAGGGAATGTAAGGGTCTTCGTTCTTATAAAAAATGGTTTTCTTAATGAAGAAACATTCCAATGTTTTTCTAGTATTTTGGGGAAATTTCAAGGAGTGTTTGGATTTTTCTAGCATTTTCTGGCATTATTTTTTGTACAAAATTTATAGTGGTGCTGACAGGAAGAGTAAAGGGGTTTCCATTTGGAAATGAAACAAACTTCTAAGCTTCCTTGGGATGAGGAACATGCAGGTTTTGATTCGCATGTGCCGGGGTATGCCATGGCGCTTAGTCACCTATAATAAAAAGGGGGCAATCCCACCTCTTTTTTACACCTTCAAGTGCTTGAATCTTCTTCTTCCTTTCTTTAAAAATCATTCCTACGTCCTTTTTCTTTTGAGACTCCAAATGGAGGGTTCTTCTAGCAAGGGATATAATTTGTAGTGGTTGGGTGTTGATGACGGGGTTAGCGTGGGGTGACAATCTAGGGTGCCCATTTACTTTCGTAATGAGATTGCCTTCGATATTTTTGAGCTAGTAGCTGAGGATCACTTCCTTTTGTGTGAGCTTACACACCACTGTTCATCTAGGGTGAATAACCCTAGTGGCTATGTATGTAGGGTGACTTTTGGTATTCTTGTTTTATCTTTCCCTTTGTTTTTTGTGTTGATGAAAGGTTTTTTCTTCTTTTTCTTTGGCGGGAAGATATAGCTTCTTAGAGTATGCGTTCTCGGGGAATGACCAGATTGAAGGATGTCTGGAAGAACCTTCCAACGGTGGTGTGCTGGATAGTATCTTCTACTGGTTTTGGCCATCTGGCCCAGGCCTTTGTTGGGACGTCGCGCTCTGTCGTAGTTTTCTGTGATTTAGGAGAGAGGTGGTGGGACACTACCCACACCTACCATCTGGGCTTCGGGGATATGACTATTAATCCCATTAATATTCAGCAAGTGATGGGGAATGACTGTGAGGGTGCTCAAATTGAGGTGGATCGCATGGCGAGGGTGACGTCGAAGGCAGTTCAGGCGGCACTAGGGGACATGAGTAGGATAATTTCAAGGGATTATATCCACATTTTTGTTCTTCGGGAGGTTCTTTTGAGTAGGAGAGTAGAGGTGACCGATGGGCGGTTCATTTTTTTTCTTGGTAGATTTCTGGTGGCAACTAATGGAGATGTCATTCATCTATGTTTTTTGTCGTTTCCAAGGACATTTTTCAACGTCCAGTTTTATGATTGGGGCAGCTTCACTTTGGCGGCCCTCTATTCTTCTTTGGATTCTTTCATCTGGTTCTACCGATAGACTTTAATAAGGGCCATGTGCCTTTTGTAAGTAACTTCGGACTTATTTTTCTTTTATTTCTTCTTTATTGATTCTTTTATTTTGTAGATGTGGTTTTACGAGGTCAAAGGGAATAATGTGAGGTGGATAACCCTGAAGGATGGGGATTTGAGGAACTTTTGTCTGATGTTCTGGTGGCAAAAGTCGAACTGAAGATCAAACCAATCTTTATCCTTAGGGGCGGTACGACATGATTTAAACTCCTTGATGAGTGATTAGGTTATCTTGTGTTTCATCTACGTTCTTTCTTGCATGAATATTGATTCTCTATCGGGGATTACAGGTGACCTTTTACCATTGGGGGATGTCTCCTAAGGATACGGGGGTGTCGGGTATGCATGTACAGATATGGAGCTTAATGGCGCACGATTTTGGGTACATCTGGTACATAGGAGTGAGAGTGGTGCAACAAATTTTTGAGGATGAGGTGGTGGTCCCACCGTTGGTTCCCCCATTACACATGATGTAATCGATGGAGATGTATAATGAGGCCCGGGCACTAGCATCGGTAGGCAGGTCGTACACTCTTTATACCGACATGATGGCGGCTTACCATTACTTGGACTTCATGACGAGCTCGTTCATGCCCCCTTGCATTTATGACATGGAAAATATGCCTCCACCTCCTACAACTCTGGGTAAGTGTACTAGTAAGAAAGTAGGATCTACCCACAACACTAGTGATGGTGGTTCATTAGTGGCAATGAAAGTGGCTCCTCCTTCTTATAATTTTCATTTGAGTAGCGGGGGGTCATTGAGCATGCGACATTGTCCTAATGCATAGGCGTTGGCATTAATGGGGCTTACGGATGATGCTCTTAGTCTTGGGGTATATTATTATTTTTCCCTTGTCTTGTCTCTTTTGGTTCTTTCTTTGATCTTTACTGAGTGGTTGGTCTGTTGATTTCATTTCTTCTCTTGTAGTATGTTCAGGTGACGACCACCTATTTAAAGGATATTAAGGATTGGGTGGCCTATGCGTCTACTTACATCAAGGATTATGTTCCTTCTTGCATGGTTCCGTCTTCAACCTCAAATGAGGTATCTATCTATGGGAGTGGAGGTTTTACCTCTCATCGCCTAGGAAACCACATTCACCACAGATGGTGAGGATTCGAGAGAGATTGAGAGATTGTGGATTCGGGCTAAGTCCCGTAGTTTGTATTTTTTATTTTTCTTCTTTTACCTGCAAGGATGTAATGATGCGACCATAATATATATATATATATATATATATATGGGAGATGCCTTTTATCTTTTCTGGCCTTAAGGACTTATCCCCCTATTTTTCTCAAATGTGCTTTATGGATGTCAAAAAAAAATTATTTACAAAAAACTTATTCCAATTTCAAAACACACCAAGTTTTCGAAACAATTTCAATTAAGTCCAATTTTATCTTATCTAATCCTAAACATGCATTTATGTGATTAAAGCAAATAAAATAAAGAAAACTTCACAATGCCGGATGTACGAGGAAACCACAAAGGGAAAAAACCTCTGAAAACCCAAGCCAGATAATAACTATGATACGGTTTTATAAAGGAAGACAGAGAGGCTTACACAAGGACTCGATCCCCACAAGCCTTGAAGTTCTTCTTCTCCTTAACCGGTCATCCACAGTGCCCACGCAGAAATCCTTCCACGATACTTGTCCACAACACATGCGTCCACGAGTGCCTCGGTGTCCACCGATGCATCTTGGCAACCATCCACGATTTGGAGAACGGCCTCCTTCATTTCTTCACCCCAAAACCCAACAACCATTGTTCAAATGAAATGAACAAACCCTATTGGTGCGGACAATATCTCTATAGAAATTGTATATGATCAGATCTTGAAAAATCTAAGGATGGTTTTTATCTTTGAAAACCTTAGAAAACTTTTGTGCACTAAAATGAAACCGTCAAACTATATTTTGGTTCTACACACTTACGAAATTCTTAGTAAACACTCCCTAAATAATAAAATAAAGTCGAAAGGTCATTCTAATGAGATCCACAAATCGTTCTAACAACTGGGAGATGTAGTTCGAACGACATCACATGTCGTTTGAACCATCAAATTGAAAGGGAATAATTATACTTGAATCTAAACGATGTTTATCTAAGAATAAACAAAGTTAATACGTTTTTAAAATATTTTAAACATTTTAAAATCAATTGTAGTAAAATATCCATCTTTAAACATTTTCTGAGTCCCATACATTTCGCATTCATACCTGAGAGGTAGGAACATGATGAAGACGTGAAATGTGAACCAATGAAACATGGCATGATAAATATTTTAAGCTTCTTCACTACATCTTTAACAAACACGTCATAGAATCTGTGTGAATTGTGAAAATATAAAAATATATATATAACTCAAATAAGTCTTGTTTTGGGAATAAGTTAATTACTCGCAATGGGCTCCATTGGAAATTTTTTCCTTACAAATCTGCCCTTCGACTATTCTGGGACAAAACCTAAATAGTGAAATGACTAAGTCAGGCCTTCAAGCCCTATGACAACTAAATCCCATCCCTTAAAACTCAAAGTAAATAATTCAAGAGAAGGATTATTATATGCAGGTCAGGCAATCATGAACTATTTGAATGTGATGTAGTCTTGAAATATTTAATCTCTAAAGCATATCTACACAAATGAAATAGACAAATACCCAGTGAAGTATGGAGGAACAAATGATATAAACAATACTAATACATAAAACAAATCATTTGTTAAACATGTGAGAAATATTAATATGTAAATGGGATATCATTTTGTGCAATACAAGATGATACCAATAAAATCTAAACATAATAAAAAACATGATACCAATTGTTAAATCCAAAAAGAATATATCCTCATAAAAAAATACTCCTCCTACTTCACATACATCTCTCCCCCTTTATGACTCGAATAGAAAATAAGTGAAAAAGATAAATAATTTATCTAGACTGAGAATAATCGGTGAAGCATATCAAGATAATTATGAAACAACAGTTGATAATAATCAGAAGATACCAAGTTGTAGCTTGCAAATAATCATAAATAATGAATCGTTAATCTAAGAAAAGATTTGACTTAATGAATAAATGTAGTAAGGATCAACACATGAATAATCGAAGTCGACTTCATGTAAATTGTCCAAATGAACCTAGAAGTACCAAAATAGAATGAAATTATCTCATACATATAGTAGGTACTAAAACATATACATAGCTAAAAAACTAGGTAGGTCATTCGAGCGACTAAGCCATGTCGTTTAAATGAAAGTGGCAAGTCATTTGAACGAGGTAAAAAATGACCCAAACAGTAAGTTGTCATTTGAAGCATCCTTCTAACAACCTTAGAAATGACTTTCTAAAGACCATATCTGACAAAATTAACGCCTCAAAAATGTATCACGAGAAGAAGACTTTGATGAACATCGAATGGCTTGGACATGACGTTTGAACGAAGTGTAGAAGTCATTTGAATGACTTCATCAAACTCTGTATCTCAGTCCAAAAATGCTAAAGTTTTGTCCAATGAAGTTTTTCCGTGATAATAGGTACTGGAGATATGAAACAATAACAAAATAGACTCAAAACAGAAAAATAAATCAGGAAAAGCCAATGTGAGTTTCATGATAATAAGGTATCAATGTGCTAAAATAGCATATGGAATGAATGGGCTTCAACTACAACAAATGAATCACGATATGAACTCATCAAAACGATCAAGAAGTCATAATTGATAGCTAAATGTCATAAAACTTAGTTTTATCCGTATGTGACAATTAATATACTGAGCAAAATGAACTAAACAATCACCATGCACATACATCCGGAACTTCTACGATTCTACAAACAATAGCTTCATGATATGATTTTTCAACATTAGCATTCGTGGTGCACACCCGTTTATATAGCCATCCAAACTCCATTAAATATAATAATATTTTTCTTTTCTTTTTAATGAACATAACAAACAAAACTACTTGGTCCATTTTGACATATGATTCTTTTCATTGCCATAATTTTTAGGGCTCTTTTAAACAGTGGCTTTCACGACGTGATTATTATACACTCACGGCCCTTTCCTGTGAACACTCATGGTAAAAATGGTTCTGATATGCACACCTCCTCCTACGTCTTTTTACAGATAGATGACAAAATTGAGATAAGAACGTAGAGTCGAATCCAAATGCATATCAACTTCAAAACTACCCCATTATGCAATTGTAAGGATCATTCTAATCATCAGTAATTATGAACAAATATCCTAACCGCATGGATAATGAAACGATGGGAGTCTAAGAACACTAATATGCCACATCAAACATGAAAACTCAATACACAAAACAAATCGAAAATATTTTTGGTTTTTCAACATACTTTGACTTAAATAAAAATAAAATATTTTTGTGTTTTCTCAAAAATATACGAGACCAAATATCTTTTTGTATTTTCAAAAAAATTTATCAAAACAAAATCTTTTTTGTATTTTTCTCATAAGACTCAAATGAAAAATATAATACCAAGAGATACACATGTCATAACACTAGCAAAATATATATCATGAAGCAAAGACTAGCGTATGACAAACATGGCAACACAATTATCATTTAGATTTAGCATGAGAAGGATCAAGTGCAACTAAACAAGAACTATAAAGTTTAATTCCTTAAAAGTGTGATTTCCTAACCCAAGTGGGTGTATAACAACGCATAAGGGTTTTCGAAATCGAAACGAATTTAATCCTAAACTCACTGGGAGCATTTCTAAGTTCATAACAAAAACGCCTAAGGTGACCCTAATGGTGAGGAATGTGACCTAAAGACGTCTCCTAACATTCCTAGTCAACTCCCTCACAAGATTGGTATTGTCTTTCGCAATGGTAGCAACACGATCATAGTAGCCTATACTAAACCTATCTCCCTTGATTTGTACGATGCCTAACATCCTATCCAACTTTTTCAACCTAGACTCTAAATAAAACTTTATCTTATTGGAGTCTCTCAATCTCTCATCTAAATCACTAATCCTAGGCTCCAGCAAACACCTAGACTCCTCAAACTCTAGAACCTCCTTTTTCAAAGCCTTCATCAAACCTTGAAGACTATCTCTCTCTTTCGAAACATATTCTACTTTCTCCCTAAGAGTCCTTTCCCATGCCCTAAGATCCTCAATCAAAGCATCATTTTCTTCTACGGTACGCTCGTTCAACTTATCTTGCAACTTGAAGTTTGCCTTTTTCACCTTTACCAATTCCTAATAGAAATTATTAAAGGCAACATGAAACTCTCCCACATCAATCTCCTGATAATCACTAGTTAAACCCTCACTCACTTAGGATCACACTCAAAGGCCTCAGAAGTGTCATTCACATGAGAATCTTAATGGGAATATTTATCATCTTCACTCACATGACATGAAATGAACGCTACAAAGTTTCGATCAATGGGGGAACACTCACCCTCTTTCGGTTCACTATCACTTAAGGTGTCATTATTAGCTATCGGTTTCTTTCCCTCCTTCTTAAGTCTAGTGGGCCACTCCGCTACCTTGTGACCATAACCCTTAGAACCAAAACACCTATCCGACTCATCCATCTTAACATTATCTTTCCTATTCTTCTAGGCGGTATCTATCTTATTGTTCTTGGATTTCTTAAGTGATTTCGTATATTTAGATTTCTTTCATAACTTAAGAAACTTTTTGAACTTCTTTGGTGACAAGGTTGCATCGTTAAAATCAAAATCGAAATCATCATCCGAAACTTTAGTCTCCTCCTTCGGGGCTTTAAAAGTAATGACCCTTTCTTTCTTTGACACTTGTTGGGAGATAAACATGTTAAGATCATAAGTTTGTATGTCACCTACAAGCTTTTCTAGTTTTGTTGATTCAAGCATACTCAATGAGTTTGTAACAGTCACTTTGGGATCAAATCTACTAGGCAACGACGTTAAGATTTTCTTTCTGAATTAATTGTCGATTTGTTTTTCCCCAAGTTAAATGACAAGTTTACTATGTTGGACAACCTAGCATAAAACTTATCAAATGTCTCATTCTCTATCATCTTAATCGTCTCAAACTATGTAGTGTTGTTTTGAAGTTTACACGCCCGAACCTTGCTAGTGCCCTCGTGCGTAAGTGCAAGAATATCCTAAACGTCTTTTGAGGTTTCACACATCATGATTATATTATACTCTTTCTGTGTGCATGTGGGGAAATAACACGAAGACCTTTGGAATTATAAAGTGACAATCTATGCTGTCCTCACTCCATGACTCAATGGGTTTCAAATTAGTGGCCTATACCTATCGTGTGACCGGTGGTGTCCAACCCTTTTCGACCGCCAACCACACATGCTCATCAATTCACTTTAAAGCACTTCGCATTTGCATTTTTCAATAAGCATAATTTGTGCCATAAAAAATAGGAGCTCTAAAACATTCGAAATTCATCCTTCAAAGGACAAGGTATAAACGCAAAAAAAATGTTCCTATCTCTCATACCATATCTTAGGCCCCCTTTTTTCTCAAATGTGCTTCAAGGATGTCAAAAAAATATTTTCAAAAAACTTTTACCACTTTCAAAACGCACCAAGTTTGTGAACCAATTTCAATTAAGTCCAATTTTATCTTATTTAATCCTAAACATGCATCTATGTGATTGCGAAAAGTAAAATAAAGTAAAGTTGACGATGTCAGATTTACGAGGAAACCACAAATGGAAAAAACCTGGAAAGCTTCGTTCAAACCCTTAGTGGAATCCTTTTGGAGGAGTTTGAAGATGGGTTAACAGATGGAAGTCAACCGGCTGATATAGTGTAATTTTTCGAGGAATCCCCGGACTTCTTTCTCCGTTCTGTGTGGTGACATTGTGATTATGGCTTTTAATTTGGTAAGATCTACTTTTATCCCTTTCTCACTAAACATGAATCCCAAGAGAATTACTTTGGTAACTCTGAAAACACATTTATGTAGGTTAATTCGCATCTGGTATTGTTGTAGTCACTTGAAGAACTTCCAGAGAGTGGGAACATGATCTTCTCGAGTCTTAGACTTAATGATCATATTGTCTACATAGACCTCGACTTCTATGTGTATCAGATCATGAAGATAGTTATGACGGCCCTTTGGTAGGTAAACCTTGCTTTTTTTTTTAGAGAAAATGGCATAACAGTGTAACAAAAATTTCCCCAAGGGGTGATGAATGTGGTTTTCTCTTGATGATCCGAGTTCATCTTGATCTGGTTATATCTAAAAAAACATCAACAAATGACTTGAGAGCATGACTCGACATATTGTCTACAATCATGTCGATATTGGGAAGAGGGTAATCATCCTTCAGAGTGGCCTTATTCAAATATTAGTAGTCAACCCACATGAAAACCTTTCCTCCTGATTTTGACATGGGTACGATGTTGTCTATCCATATGGGATATTCTATCACACGAATGAAACCCACGTTCAAATGTTTGATTACTTTTTACTTAACTTTGAGGGACCATTCAGTCCAGAGCTTTCGTAGTTTCCACTTGATCAGTTTGCACTCTAGGCGAGTTGGAATTTCATGATGAACAATCTCAGGATTAATGCTGGGCATCTTGTTTAGAACCATGTAAAGACATCCACATTTTCCTTCAGTAATTCTTCAATTTGCATGCAATTATGCTCCTTAAGGGTAGACTATATCCTAATCTTGTGGAGTTGGCAACTAGAACTGAGATTAACAATACGAGTTTCATCTTCATTAACTAGAACATGGTAATGTTGTTTGTTATTAACCTTATTAAGATCATCTAAGAATTATTCATTTGTAGAATCGTCAACATCAAGAGTTTGATTAGAATCAAGATAATTAATGTAAGGCCTGACAAGATACTCAAAATCCTCGTTTATTGCATTATTGGGAAAAATAACGTTGAGAACCTCGTCAAAGGACGTCTCGATTACATTAGAATAGGGGGACAACAAAATAATAGGAAATAGGATAAACATTAGAGTTGGGTTCAATTTCAGGGGGTTGAACTGTTATAGCATTCTAGGTTAGGAGAGGTGCATCAGCAACTTTGATCAGGCTGGATGGATCTGACGATGTATCACTTGAGTGGATCATATAGAGTGTTAGCCCCAATGTTTGGAAGTTAAATGAATCCTCTGAGTCACTTCCCTTGGGATCTATGGAAGCAACTACGATCTTCTCAATGAGTGGTTTCACATGATGCTGGGAACTTTCATCCCATGAGTACCTATCTTAGAAGAAGATCTCCATTCCTAGTTTCATCTTCTGATCCACGTGATCATACCACGGTTTAAGAAATCCATAAAAGGGGAAATATTCATCCTCTCTAATGAGTCTTCAGTTCAAGGAATCTCTTGAGACAATCTTATCACTTTCTACCCTTCTCTTTAATCGAGGCTGGCAAAGCATTCGGAGTTCTTCTGCAGAGGGTTGGTAACCCAAATAGTTGAGAGAAAAGGGTTTCTTCAGTACTATGATTTCAAGTATTCCCCTTTATCATCAACATAGCCCCAGTGTGGGCATAAAGTGAATGTTCTTAAGCATATGTATCACATTCACATTGCCATGAGGGTTGTGTTATAGGCAAACTCTATCTTTGAAATCCTCCCTATTGGGAGTGGGATTGGTTCGATTCGCAAACCTGACAGAAGCATATCATTATCCCCATGTTGTATCTCTAGTACTAGATTTCTCGTTCTTGCATTCTTAATATTGTCATTATCGCCCAAGATGGTCATGATCTTCCCATTAGCAAAGAAATTATGTTTCTGATGTAGGGAAGAAGACACACCCTTGATACTATGGAGCCATGGTCATCGAAGAAGCATTTTTAAAAAAGATGGGATGTCGATGACTTGGAATTTAGTAACGGGATTAATAGGTACAGTCCCAATTGTAAGCTCTATGGATCCCATCACTTCTCGGCGAGTATTATCATTAGCGTGCACCACAACAGAGGTTGGCGCAAGGTCGCTCACCTTCAGTCCCAAGAAATTTAAGCTTCTTAATGGGAAAACATTAAGAACTAATTGATTATCGACAATCAAAGTGGGATTGTCTTTCCCATGACTTTGATAGAGATATTGAGAGCATAGCTATGATTTGGGCCAATCTTAGGGATTTCTTCTTCGAAGAAGGAGAGCATTCTAGTAAAAGTTATTAATCCAATGAGATTCGCTACTTCTTCTGGCATGGTGGAAGGAGGAATTGTGGACCCGATATGTAGTTTAATCAAGGCATTCCGATGCAACTGGGAAGAAAGAAAGAGTCCCCACAAAGTGATATTATCTTGGGTTTTCTTCAACTAATCAAGGATCTTACACTCCCCGATGGTCATTTCCACAATATGAAGTTTCTCAACACCTTTTCTCTTATTGATCGCTGATGATTGCTGGTCTGGAACATAGTAATGCCTCCCTGATCTAGTCATATGGTTCAGAGAAGAAGGACAACACAAAAAACATGTTTCCTTATCTATCTCGAATTATTTAGCCACCTTCTTGATTTCTCCTAATATTTCCTCAAACGATATTATTCCCCATATGATGATTATTGGGCTAGTCTTTTTTTAGCTTTGCTCTTTATCTGAATTATCGAATTTATCCCCCCATCTAGTGGCAATGACATTATTTTTCCATAAAAATTCAATACACTAAACCACCTCAACGGCCTCTTCGTATAGATCCCCCCACTCAACCGGGAGATGTAGAAGTGAATGGACCAGGCGACCTAGTAGTTTTAAAGCATAAAGTAGCTTCAACATACTATGAATTTCACTGGTCTATCAGAATAATTCTTCCATGATCTGGATAACATCATCTAAACTGACTTCATTGATCGGTACTACCCAATTATCTTACTCTTGAGCCCATTTTTGATCTTCCAAGGAGAGCGTACTAAATCTCTGGTAGTCAATGGCCATTTATGAGAGCAATTTCATCTTGAACTCTAGGACTTAATTCAATAAAAGTGGCAATTCCGTATCTCTCCCTTCGGAATGAATACATATAGCAATACAGGCTCTAGTAAGAAGTGACAGGGCCTAATCGGAAAAACAGGTAGGATGTAGGAGAAAATATGGGCAAACATGGAGGGGTTAAGGGGAATATATAGGTATGATGGGTGATTTGATGGGTATGATCTAGGTATATAGATTAAATTATGTGTCTTCTTCTAAGACGATCACATTTGCATGATTTGGAAGAGGATTGTGAGTAGTTCTTGGTTTAGGATTGGATGGTGGGGTGATGATACCCCGTTCAATCAAACCTTGGATTACATTTCGGAGGTGGAAACGCAATGGGTGTTAGGTTTGAAATTTGTAGGAAGTTGGTTTGAGAATGGACGAGGGTCCAATGGCTTGATAAGATTTAGGGTTAAAAGGGCTTTGTAAACCTTGGAGAGGAGGCGTGAAGATTTGTGTATTCCTTTGTTACTGAGTTAAGGAGGCTTTCTGGTGCCCACGAAGTGGAAGGTTGAAAGATGTTATTAATTGTTGAAACTGTGGTATTGGTACGCTTATCATACTTTCTAGGAGTAAATTGTCCGAATACTTTATTTGGCTCAATTTTTGTCTTGGCAAGACTTTCTTGAATCTCCACTCTTCGATCTCCGAGGGTTTGAAAATGAGGGTAGTATTGTCCTTCCATCATCACTCGAACATGGGGTAAGAAATTCATCTTCACAATACTGACTTGATCTTCTTCGGAACAGCAGTTGGTCATGGTGGCCACTTTCTCTCTCCACGTTGCTATGAAATTATTGATTGATTCTGCAGGATTATGTTTGAACAGTTCTAAATCAAGACGACTAACCTCAAATTTTTCATTATACTTATACTGTGACATGAATTCATGGGCAATATCCTCCCAACTAGGGATTCTTGGTTCCTCTAGAGATAAGAGCCAGTGAAGAGCGTGGTCCTTTAAAGTCTGTTTTAACATTCAGGCCATTATTTCCTCGAAGGCTCCTAGGAGAGTCATTGCTCGGTGGTAACTTTGGACATGAACAATTGGGGGTCCACTACCCCCGAGCTTCTCATTATTAGGCATCTTGAATTTTTTTTGCAACCTTGCTTTAGGATAGGGAGACAAATGAGTGTAATCCATGTATATCCCGGAGATTCGAACATGGTCAAACTTTTTTGTCAACATCTTAAGGTCCTCCTCAACCTTATTCAACTCCTCTTTCTTCTGATCAACGATCACGAGTAGTTTATCCCATAGATGGGCAAGATTCAACATAGGGAGCTGAGTTGGCGGTGAACCATTAGCAAGAGGGGAACGTGGAGCGTGTTGATAGTCCTTGAAAACCCAAATAGGCTCAGGTGAGGGGGACCCATTGCGCGACGGAAGAGGACCTCGAGATCTTCGGGAATAGGGACCCGGTTTCATTATATCTCATGAACATCGGTTTGAAGCTTTTCAATCTTGGAAGTGAGTTGGGCTAGGACCACGATCAAATTTGGCTACATAATTGATATTTGATCAGCATTCTCCATGGAAACTGGATGAATATGAACTTCGGACTCGGAGGAAGTAGTGAGGGAATTAACAGAGCATCTGGGCGGTTTAATGGAAGACCGAAGCCAATAGGAAGCCAGGCAAAGGGTTGGGTATGCGATTGTCCTAAGAAGGAGAAAGATTCAAAAAAAAATTGAAAGGGAAGGGGGAAAACTATTATTATTGAAAAGGAAGAAATTTTTTTTTGACATTTTTTGGAAAAGGGGAGAAAAAAATGTTTTTGGGTAAAATGGAGGAAAAATATTTGTGGTATTTCGATAAAAGAGGGGAAAAAGTTTTTGGCACTTTTGGTAAAGAAAGTGGAAAAATGAGGAAAAGGGTCTCAACATGGTTATTATTATTATTATTATTATTATTATTATTATTATTATTATTATTATTATTATTATTATTATTATTATTATTATTATTATTATTATTATTATTATTATTATTATTATTATTATTATTATTATTATTATTATTATTATTAGTAGTAGTAGTAGTAGTAGTAGTAGTAGTAGTAGTAGTAGTAGTAGTAGTAGTAGTAGTAGTAGTAGTAGTATGCTCTCATTTGTATTAGGTTTACCTAAATGCAAAAAGAAATGTCGGACGGGACTCGATCCTGGGAAAAAAGGTTTTTAAAGACTTGTTGCCAAGATCAACACGGTCCCATTTAAAAAAATGAAATCGTACAAAAATTTGGTCGGCATACCGACCGATCATTTCGGCAGAGTTTAGGGTAGAAATCGGCAAACTAAATATGAGTGCCATAGGTTTTATGCCTATATGTGGGTATGTAGTTGTTGGGTTAATTATAAGGGTTCCCCCCTTTGGCATAACTTCCACGATATACTTCCATCTTATGACGGCAATTGATACGTGTGGACAAGCCATTTGATATACCTGAGTGTACATGAATTGTCTCACTATATTGTGACACCCCGCCCAATTAAATATCGGGTGACCAATCCTTTATAAAATCTAAAATAGAATGTTCGATTGGGTCATTCTTAGCATCACTGTCAAAAACATAATGAATCATTTAATCACCTAATATAATTAACCTAAGAGTCAAAATATTTTTTTTCTTTTCTAATTCAAAACCATTAAATTACCAAAGCAAGAAATTAAATATAAACCATCCACGCATAATTAATTAATATAAATACTGAATCAGAATCACATGCTGAAATAGATAAGACTGGATAAAACATTCCAGTTCAAAACTTTTAAACCAAAACCATAATAACTAACAATCGAAATGAAAATGAAGGAAAAGCAAAATGAACATAATCTCTGAAACTGTCTAAGGAATGGGCGACACATGACCTAAACAGAATCTCTATAAAGAATGAAAATGAAATGATTGATGCGTCTAATACGAAGACCTACAGCTTCCACAACAGCTGCAGCACGTCAAACAATCCGAGCCTCTAAGCCTGGTGTCCCTGTGGAAGAGCACCTGATATAATACATACATATAGCAAGAGAGAGAGAAGATATACAAGAAACAGGTCAGAGCCCGATGTGTAAAAATATTTATTTAAGCAAGTATTTAAAATTTGCAATAAAGAAGGTATCAAGTGCATGTTAGATCGAACTCTCACATGAGATTCTCACCTCTCTTCTATTATGCACGTCTAACGTATATTTAATTTTCTCCTTAGCTATACCACCCAATATAACTAGTTTGAATTCATCCTTATAGTATTTATTCTCACCATTAGTAAACTCGTATCGCCCATACAATATGTTATCAAATTAGCCTATGTCAAATAGCTAATTAGTATACTTTCCCATTTTCATAATAAATCGATTATACTCGAAAGATTTACTTTATAAATATACATTCCCATCTCTACAAGCTATACACAGAAGGTTGATTCATAAACTTACGTACATATATACATATAGTCACATCTGCCCTATATATATATACATATATATATTATAATATTGCACCCCCGGGCTAAGACCCATTAGCGCACCTAACCACAATACTGTACCCCCGGGTTATCACCCATCAGTACAGTTATTTTAATAATCTTGTACCCCCGGTGTATCACCCATTAGTACTCTTATAATTCATTCTTGTACCCTCGGGTTATCACCCATTAGTACACTTAATAATAACATTTTTACTCCCCCGGGTTAGCACCCATTAGATACTTTCATAATAATAATATTACATAATAGGGTTACTTAAGTTTATTATCTTGTAATTTTATCCCTCTTCCATAAACTAATAAACTCGAAACAGGTTTCTAAGAAATTTCCAAAATTTCACTCTATCGCTCGAACCAGATGGCATGTTGTTTGAACGACGGCCACGTGTCGCTCGAACGACTTCGCAAGAGATGCAATCTCGCTTGAACGACATCGAGCGACTTCGCGCGAGATTGCACTATTTGTCTTCTACCCAAATTTTTAGCATTTTCCCACCCTTTTTAAACCTAAAACCTCTAATTCAACATCCCAAACTCCAAAACAAACAATCCTAATTCAAATCCCATCAATAATATATGAATTCTAACATCCTAGAATCATCAAATCGTTACGAATCATCCATAAAACATGAAATCCCCAATTTAATTTATCAAAACCCTAGCTCTTCAAATTAATATTCCAGAACACAAAATTTCCAGATTTGTTCTCGACATAAGTTCATCAGAACGTGATTTCTAGTCTACATACATGAAGGGTTTCAATTTAACAAATCTCATAATCAATTTACATATCTAAATTCCTTAATTTCATTATTTTTATGACCCAACACATGTTCCTGACAATCCTATACTAACATGAGTATGATAAACGATGAAAGCAAGTTACAAACACTTGCCTTTAATTTGTCGTCTGATTTCTTGACGTTGTTGGTATGGGTGTGTTCCCCTTGTCTCGATCTACCTAGTGGTGGTGGTGGTTGTGCAAGGTGTTGTCAATTTGGCCCTCTTCTCTTGGAAATATCTCTCCCTCACACTTTCTATGGTCGTTCTTACTTCCTGTAACTTTTTAACCCTAATGGATTTTCTTTGGCTGATAATATAACTCTTAATTTTTGTCCATTAATTAAGCCTAAAAATCCAATTTACCATAATGTCCTCTCGGGGTGCCGGTTAGGCCTAAAATTGTTCTGGGACCCAAACTAATCACTCAGTTATACTATTTCGACTATCCTGACCCTTTCGGACTCAACAGTACACTCTAAATGGCCATACGAGTTACTAAAAATAATTAATATATTTATTTCACTAAATTAGTCCTGACACGACTCCCATGCGCGTCTGACTTAATTCACTAAACTGTTATATTATTCTCTCTCAATAATTTATCAAAGTGTATAGTTCCGTATTACATATCGCACATTAATATTAAATCAATAAGTATTAACCCTTGGCACGCTAGTTAATATTTATTTTTATTAAATCCGGATTAATTAATAGTTTAATTCTCACCTTTAATTTCCATTAATCCCTCTGTAATAATTAATCCCATAATTTTTTAAATCATAAAAAATATAGGGTATTACATAATTCCCCCCTAATAAAGGAATTTTGTCCCAAAATTTGGAAGAAATAAGACATGCCTAGTATGAATAAATCTGGATATTTCTCACGATTATCCACCTCACGCTCCCAATTAGACTCCTCCACATTGTGATGCTGCCACTACACCCGGACAAGTGGACTACCTTTGACCTTAGCCTCCTCTCACTATTATCTAGGATAGCCACTGGTCTCTCATCATATGAATTGTCTCGCTGTAACTCAATCTTCTCAATCGCAATGTGAGTGTGTGCCAACTCATCCCTATGGTATCGCTTCAGCGACGAAGTGTAGAACAAATCATGGATATGATGCAAGTGCTCCGGTAACCCAAGTCTGTATGCCACTGGTCCGACCCTCTCTATAATTGGGATATGCCCAACATATCTCGGAGCCAACTTCCCTCTCTTCCCAAATCTCATTACCCCCTTCATCGGAGATACTCTCAATAACACATGGTCCCCCACTGTGAACTCTCGGAGGAACCTTTTAGCATCGACATAGATTTTTTATTTGTCCTGGGCTACCCGTATGCGATCCTGAATCATCTCGATCCTGCTCGGTGTATCTTTAATTACCTCTGGTCCAAGTAACTTGTTGTCTCCCACTTCTAGCCAGCACGATGGGGAACGACAAGGTCAACCACACAGTGCATGGAACAGGGCCATGCCAATCATAAACTCATAGGAGTTGTTGTAACCAAACTCCACCAGTAGAAGATACTACTCCCAACCTCCACCAAAATCAAGGATACACATGTGTAACATGTACTCGAGCATCTGATTAGTGTGCTTAGTCTACCCATCGGTCTTGGGGTGATACGTTGTACTCAGTCGTAACTCAGTACCCATAGCCTCCTGGAAACTCTCCCAAAAATTAGACACAAAAGCCTTATCTATGTCTGACACGATATTAAGAGGTACACCATGCAGTCTTACTATCTCTGCAATAAAAATTTGGGCATGCTTTCCTGCCGTATAGTCTGTTCTAACGGGTAAAAAGTGGGTTACTTTTGTCAAACAATCCACAATGACCCATACAGAATTGCGCCACCTCTACGAAGTTGGAAACCCAGTGATAAAATCCATGGAAATGCCTTCCCATATCCATATAGGAATTTCAAATGGCTGAAGCAAACCTGGTGGTCTCTGATGGTCCACTTTCACTAACTGTCAAGTGGTACACTTGGATACGAACTCTGAGATGTCCTTTTTCATCCCGCTCCACCAATATTTCCGCCTCATATCCTGGTACATTTTTCCCCACCGGGATGTACCACAAATCGGGACCCATGTGACTCTGTCATCACTGCATGTCAAAGGTCCTCCCCCTCTGGAACAACGAGTCTCCCATTGAAGCATAAACCACCCTAGGAACTTACTGAATAAGACTCGGCTCCCTCGGCTAAAAGTTGCCTAATCCGATCTTGACAGAAGGAATCCGGTGCCGGTGCCTGTACTACTCGCGTAATAATCTGAGGCGTAACTGTCATTGCAGACATAAATGATCATCCCACGACATCCTGATGTCCCAATTCCTTCCATTTTTCCTTCCACACCTCGGCTGTGTCATCTACCTGCCTACGGCTTAATGCATCAGCAACTACATTAGCCTTACCCACTTGATAGTGTATTTCAAACTGATAATCTTTTACAAACTCAAGCCACATGCGTTGACGTATATTCAACTCTTTCTACATGAAAAAAGTACTGCAGTGACTTGTGATCTGTAAATAAGGGAAACTATTCCCCCAAAAAGTAATGCCTTCAAATCCGAAGCCTAAATACGACTGCTGCTAGCTCTAAGTCGTGGGTGCGGTAATTCTTCTCGTAAGGCTTGAGCTTTCGGGAATCAAAAGCTATAGCCTGCTCCTGTTGCTGGAGTACTCCCCGAAGCCTCTGTAAGGATTCATCAATGTAGACCAGGTACTTAACTCCTTGCCCTGGGAAGTGCTAATACGGGTGCTGAAGTCAACTTGTCCTTCAGCTCATCGAACACCAACTGACATGCGTCATCCCAAAAAATGACACACCCTTACGAGTCAGATTTGTCATTGGACCCGCAATCTTCAAGAATTCCTGAATAAACCATCTATAGTATTCAGCTAATCCCTTAAAACTTTACACCTCCGTCGGTGTCGTGGGTTGTCCCCACTCCCTCATCGCTGACACCTTACTAGGGTCCATAGATATCCCTTTCTCTGATATAATGTGTCCCAAAAACTCTACCTCCCACTGCCAAAATTCACATTTTTCATAGTTGGCGTACAACTCATGCTCTTGTAAGGTCTACAGAACCATACCTAAGTGCTCGGTATGCTCATTCTTGGTGCGAGAATAAATCAGGATGTCATCTATGAAGACAATGACAAACTGATCTGGGAACTCTCTGAATACTCTGTTCATCAAGTCCATAAATACTGTTAGGCATTGGTTAGCCCAAATGGCATAACCCTGAATTCATAAGACCCATACCTTGTCAGAAAATTAGTCTTATCCACATCCTGCTCTCTGATGCGTAGTTGATGGTACCCGGATCTCAAGTCTATCTTCGAGAAGTGGGCCGCTCCTCTCAGCTGGTCAAATAATTCATTAATGAAAGGCGACATATACTTATTCTGGATCGTGAGTTTTTTAAGCTCCCGATAATCAATACAAAGTTCTACGGACCCATCCCTCTACTTCACAAACAGAACTGGGGCACCCCAAGGCGAGGTACTCCTACGGATGAATCCCTGTCCCAACAATTATTCTATTTGATCTCGTAACTCCATCATCTCTACCGGAGACATACGGTAAGGCACACGTGCTATCGGAGGAGTGCCCGGTGCTAAGTCCATCACAAACTCAGTCTCCCTACTCAGAGGCAACCTCAGTTTATCCTGGAATACATGAGCAAAGTCGCAGACCACCAATATTGAATTGAGTGGAACCTCTATTGCATAGGTCTCATCCTCTATATAAAACAAGTGGGTGGATGACCCTCCCTCAGAATGAGGCATCGCCACTAAGAACATTTCCTGACCCGGAATGGTGAACACAATACTCCTATTGAGGCAATCAATCATGGCCCTATACTCGACTAGACAATCCATGCCAATAATGGCATCATACTTAGACATATCTAACACAAGCATATCAGCTAGTAAAATCAAACTGCCAATCTCTATGCCTACTCCCTGGAATCTGAAGAAAATCATCGACCCATTACCTAGCGGTGAGTCTACACATGTCACTGTACTCTCTGCCATGCCAAACAACCCAGTGGCTCATGCAAAGTTAGTGGCTATAAAGGAGTGTGATGCCTCCGTGCCAAATAAGATATGACCCAAAGTACCATGGATAGAAAAATTACCCTCCACTGCGAGTGGTGCCTGCAGAACTGCGACCTGGTGGACTCTATAGACACATCCATACTGTAACTTTCCCTGCGGCATCGAAACTACGAGCAAAGATAGAACTGGAGCTACTGCTGGTAGGGCGGAGGGAAAAATAGGTCTCTGGGGCTCCTGGTGAGCACCCTACTGCTGAGGAATTATGTCCTTATCGGGGCACCCCTGTTTCTTATGGTAAGTCTTACCACAAGTATAACATTTCCCGATGAAGTTTCCTCCCCTCTTTCCCTGATAGCCTCAGCCCTATTGGCCGTTACCACCCCTACCTTGGCCCTGCTGGCGTCCCTGCTGTTGGCCCTACTACTGGACCTATTGCTAACCCTGTGGTTGTCCCTGCCTCCAACCCCCATGACCATGCCTGAAACCTCCAGAACGAAACCTCTTAGCAGACTCCCCCTGTTGGGAACCTTGACTCTGACTCTGCTCAACTGGTACCCCACTGGCACTACCTCCCCCTGTCTTGCCCAACGAGATGGGCTCTCCCCCTCACTTTCTTCCCTTAGCATGGAAGCGATTGTCCTAACAATGCAATAAGGCTACATTCAGAATGTTGGTATATGTGTGTAGGGAAAGGTTACCCAATAGATGCTGGCATATCCTCCATGTCAAGCCATCCATGAACATCTAAATGCGTTTCTCCTTAGTAGGAACCTCATCTGGTACCATGTTTGTCAATCGCGTGAACTCCTCCTCGTATTTCGCAACTTTTTTCCCTTCCTGGGTGAGGTTTAAGAGTTTTCGCCTCATCTCAGTCTTGACGATGAAAGGAAAGTACTTGCGGTCGAACCGCACCTAGAAATCACTGATCGTCATTGAATCTCGCTCGTTGGTAGTAGTAGTGGACTCCCACCACTCTAAGGCTTCCCCTCTCAGCTTGAAGGTAGCCAAAACTTGCCTCTGAATCTCCGTGCACTCATACATACGAAGGTGTCGTTGTATGTCCTTCTTCCACTGACTAGCAATAACCACATCAGAACTGCCCATGAACTCTGAGGGACAGGCCCTCTGAAAGGACTCCCTCACTCTTTCCCATGCAGTGGGAAACGGATGCAATGGAACTGGTGCTACTGCCTGAACCAGGGGTGGGGCCTACTGTACCACCACTAAGGCTGCATTCACCGCTTGTGCAACTATCGCGACAACTTCTGATGCGTTCATTATCCCCTAAGCATGTACTGTCGGCTCCTCTGGCTGGGTATGTCAGTCTCTTAGTTCACGTCGAGAAGGCATCTGAGATGAGAAAGAATTTTAATAGTCCACAGTTATTACTAAATCGAAAATAGCTCAAGACATAAACGCAAAAATTAAGATCACAACAGTTCTAAAGATAAGGCTCTACATCAAAGGATGCAAAACTGAAAACATAGTAAGCTGTACAGATCCTAAAGGACACTAGAACCTAATGCTCTCATACCACCTGTGACACCCCGCCCAATTAAATATCATGTGATTAGTCCTTCATAAAATTTAAAATAGAATGTTCGGTTGGTTCATTCCTAGCATCACTGTCGAAAACATAATAACTCATTTAATCACCTAATATAATTAAGCTAAGTGTGAAAATATTTTTTTTCCTTTTTAATTTAAACCCATTTAATTACCAAAACCAAGATATTAAATATAAACCATGCACGCATAATTAATTAATATAAATACTGAATTAGAATCACATCCTGAAATAGATAAGACTAGATAAAACATTCCAGTTCAAAACTCTTAAACCAAAACCATAATAACTAACAATCCAAATGAAAATCAACGAAAAGCAAACTGAACATAATCTCTGAAAACTGTCTAAGGAATGGGCGACACATTCCCTAAAGAGAATGTCTATGAAGAATGAAAATGAAATGATTGATGCGTCTAATACGAAGACCTACAGCTTCCACAACAGTTGCAGCACGCCAAGCAATCCGAGTCTTTAAGTCCGGTCTCCCTGTGGCTGAGCACCTGATATAATACATACATATATATCAAGAGAGAGAGAAGAGATACAAGAAACGGGTCAGAGCCTGATGTGTAAAAATATTTATTCAAGCAAGTTTTTAAAATTTGCAATAAAGCAAGTATCAAGTGCACGTTAGTTCGAACTCTCACATGAGATTCTCACCTCTCTTCTATTATGCACGCCTAACGTATATTTAATTTTCTCCTTAGCTATACCACCCAATATAACTAGTCTGAATTCATCCTAATAGTATTTATTCTCACCATTAGTAAACTCGTATCTCCCATACAATATGTTATCAAATTAGCCTATGTCGATTTGCTAATTAGTATATTTTTCCGTTTTCATAATAAATCGATTATACTCTTAAGATTTACTTTATGAATATGCATGCCCATCCGTACAAGCTATACGCAGAAGGTTGATTCAAAAACTCACGTACATATATACATATAGTCACATATTTCCTATATATATATACTAGGGTGTACCTATGCCGATGGCACGGTGTAAAATTTGTTGCCGATTGTATGTGATTATAGCACATTCATACCCGTGTAAATGCCACGATATAAAATTTGCTCCCGATTGTATGCAATTATAGCACATTCATATCGGTGTAAATGTCATGGTGAAAAATTTGCTCCCGCTTAAATTTATAAGTATATATTTAAATGTGGTGATTTAAGGGTTATTTAAATCAAATTTTAAATTGAACATGATTTCTAATTTTTACTCGTGTTACAATTTTTACTCGACACGGAGATAATATTCTACTCGTGTTATAATTTCTAGTTTTTTGTTCATGGTAAAAATTAAGAAAAGTATTAAATATGTCATTTTATTTTTATTATGTCATATTCACGTCATATAAAATAAAATTGCATATTATGCTTTAATTATATTGTGTCTGTGTTTATCGGAATCGGGTTCTCACTTTAGTTGATTAGTGTTCCTGTCACGAAAAAAATAATTTTGTATCATGTAAAATTCTATCGTATTTTGAATCAGTCACGAACATTTTTTTAATATACTTTTTGTTGAAAATTACATTTTTAATGATTAAAAAAAATATGTCTAAATGCAAAAGACCTAGCAAATTTTCCTTTCATTAGTTTGAGATGCTCGATTGCCCATTAGAGTTGAGTGTCATTTTTTGTGGTGTTGTGAGTTTTTCAGGATGTTATGAGATACGATTTAATTCGGTTAAGCATTCGGTCAAAACTTTAAAAATTATAGAATTACCTTTAGATAACAATTCCACTATGTTACCACCAACACAAAATAAAAAAATATCTGCAACACATGAGTGGCCATCTCACATTGCCCAATATTTTAGGTGAACTTATAGTACACTCATTTTCCTTTTGGCATGAAACCTAGAGCTACACACTTCATTTACTAGACTAAAGCATTACAAAGTTAATTTAATTTCTACGTTTATTAGTATATCTTTAACTCGAACCAAACAATAAATAGTGAAAAATGTAGATTATTATATAAAAATTTGTACTAATTTTGTATATACAAAAATGTAAATTATTATACAAAAAAACTTTCTAAAACTGGTTTCTACAATTTCAACGTAAAAAAAAGTCAAAATACATATATTTTTATAAATTACATCATAAAAACAACTTTTCATATAAAAAGATATTTTGTATTAGCATTTATAAAAACAACTTGTTGAAAAAAAGTTATAATAAAAGAAGTTAAAACTACAACTAAAAATGTTTTTATGTTTATATTTTTAGGAAAATAGTTTTTCTTATATAATTTTAGATTTATATTTATAAAAAGAATTATTATATAACACATATTTTCTAATAAAAAAAAGTTTTCATAAAAAAAGTGTTTTTATATAAATTTTTCATCGTCTACTAAAGAAGTTAATATTTTTTATGTTCAAAAAGTTAAATAGACAACGAATTTATCTCGACTACTAAGGAATCATGTTAAACAAATTTTTTTATGCTCGAATACTATGGAATCGTATTAAATAATAAATAAATTTGGTTTCTTTACTAAACAAAACATTTCAACTTATATAATAGTTTTTTACATAAATAAATATATATATAAAAAATTCATTCGACACAACTTCTCCCCACAAAATACATCCTAACAAAATTCTGCATTACATAATATGGAGTCCCTTGCAAAAAAATTAATCAATAAATACATAACCACGTGAAGTTGAACACCATCGCTTTTGTCTTCTCATAGTCATGCTATAACAGAGACAACACCTTTGTTTGCTCAGCTAGTGTTCCATAGCTGATTTGCAAATGGTACAAAAACTCTTAGCACATTCAAGAAAAACTCTTAGCACACACAAAAAAAAACCTCTTAGCACAGACTTTCTATTTTACATAAAAAAAATATCCCGCAAGTAAAAACATTTCTAAAATTGTGTATGGTAGGATTTATAAAGTCAAAGGGTATTAAAGACAATGTTTTTGAATTAACACGAACAACAGCTTTTTAATTCCACCTCAAACTTAAACCATATCTTTTTAATTCCACCTCAAACCCTATATACCTGCAAATAAACATCAAAGCCAGAAAAAAAAATCAAAATTAAAATGAGAGAGACGAAACTGTAAGAGGAGAGGGGGGTTACCTTCAACAGAACATGGCCCTTTTTTGGATTGGAGAAAAAAGAAAACAAATCTAGCATATAAACGAGAACAACGTCCATTTTGTTCGTTGGGAAGAAAATCTTGCACTACCTATTGCTGGGTTTTTGTTTTAGTCACAACAAAACCAAAATCAAAACACCACAAAACCAAAACGAACTTAGGGATCCCACAAAACCAAACCAAAATGAATATATACTAACATTTAGAAGACAGATCTGGTCGAAACCACAATTTTATTCACAACCAAACCAAAATCAAAACACCACCAAACCAAAACGAATATATACTAACATTTAGAAGACAGATCTGGTCGAAACCCAAGACAATACCGGCAACGGTCGTCGATTTTCGGGTTGAAGGAAGCGCGTGTGAAGATTAGGAATGTGATGCTATAGGTGGTTGTGGTGCTTTGGTTCACGGCTCAAATAGAGAAGAGAGTGAGACCTGAAAGGATGTTAGCAAAAAAGGCATCTAAAAAACATGGGTGTCATAAATCATCCATGAGTACTTATATTTAAGCCATTTGTGATTACCTCAAAAGACGGATCTGAAAAAACTCAAAACTCAAATAAGTTAGCAAACATTGTAGTAGATATGAAAAAACCAAAGAAGTCTGCAGATAACGGCATGTGTAAGGTGAGCAGATCGGCATAGTAGAGAGATGTCTGCAAGATAATATTTCTACCTTATCAACGTGAGACCCACCTCTATTGGAGATGTCTTGTTAGATAAATGGGCACCAAAAAAACAGAGTATACTAAACCCATATATGTTCATACGAAATGGGTAAGAAATATCAAACACCCATTCTTGATAGTGTAAGTAAAACCCATATATATTCATACCAAAGAAAAAAATAAAACTCATACATATTGTTGTGCCGCTTAAATCTTCACAAATAGGGCAAACCCATTAAACATAGATTCTGAGCCAAAACTAAAACCCATATATATTGAAGACCCAAAACGAAACCTGAGCCAAAGTCTCAATGGGATTTTGGGTTTCTTAAACATCATATACCCACCAAACGAAGGTGAAAATGGTGCTCCATTTTAATGACGATGAAGAAAACAGTGGTGAGAGAGAATGGGAATGGGAAACTTCAAGGGTGAGAGGTTGAGAAGTACTGGTGATAGTATTGTCAGTGCAAGATTCGAGCCTTGTACTTTTATTTCGAGCCTTTGGCTCTGACTCCACCTCCTCCAATTACACGTTAATGTAAGACCACACAAACTCTTTTATCTTGTATTTAGAGCTGTTAGATAGAAAAGACCTAAAGTTGTATAGATCTCAACCATCATATGGCAAAGATGTAATCTCAACACCAATAGATACAAACAACTTTTAATCTCAACCATGAGTTGATAAATACAAAATTCCTTAGCTTTAATCCGAGCCATCAGTTGGGGAAAATAAAAAAACCCTCCTCCTTTATTATATATATATGTATATTATAATTGTGCACCCCCGGGCAAAGACCCATTAGCGCACCTAACCGCAATACTATACCCCTGGTTATCACCCATTAGTACCCTTATTTTAATAATCTTGTACCCCCGGGTTATCCCTCATTAGTAATCTTATAATTCATTCTTGTACACCCGGGTTATCACCAATTAGTACACTTAATAATAAGATTTTTACACCCTCGGGTTATCACCCACTAGTGACTTTAGTAATAATAATATTACACAATAGGCATACACACATCCTATTATAATTTATAGGTATTCCTCTCACCTACATAAATACTACTCTTGCGTATTTTGATTTCAACATTTCGTAGTACATTTATTGAGATTATTATTCCTCTCGTAATCTCTAAGGTACATTCTCTCCATGTCGAATTAATTAAAGTATTCAGTCGTTCATACTTTTACCGTAATTCTGCCTTACTTAAGTTTATTATCTTGTAACCTCTTCCATAAACCAATAAGATCAAAACTGGGTTCTAAGAAATTTCCAAAATTTCACTTTGTCGCTCGAACCAGATGGCATGTCATTTGAACGACTACCACGTGTCGCTCGAATGACTTCGCGCGAGATGCAATCTCGCTTCAACGATTTCGAGCGACTTCGTGCGAGATTGCGTTGTTCGTCTTCTACCTAGATTTTCAGCGTTTCCGACCCTTTTAAAACCTAAAATCTCTAATTCAACATACAAACTCCAAAACAAACAATCCTAATTCGAATCCCATCAATAATATATAAAATATAATATCCTAGACTCATCAAATCATTACGAATCATCCATAAAACATGAAATCCCCAATTTAATTTATCAAAACCCTAGCTCTTCAAATTCATATTCCAGAGCACAAAATTTCCATATTTGTTCTCACATAAGTTCATCAGAACTTCATTTCTAGTCTACATACATGAAGGGTTTCAATTTAACAAATCTCATAATCAATTTACATATCTAAGTTCCTTAATTTCATTACTTTTATGAACCAAAACATGTTCCTGACAATCCTATACTAACATGAGTATGGTAAACGCTAAAGTACAGTAAGTTATAAACACTTGCCTTTAATTTGTCATCTGATTTCTTGACGTTGTTGGTATGGGTGTGTTCCCCTTGTCCCGTTCTACACGGTGGTGGTGGTGGTTGTGCAAGGTGGTGTCAATTTGGCCCTCTTCTCTTGGAAATAGCTCTCCCTCACACTTTCTATGGCCGTTCTTACCTCCTGTAAATTTTTAACCCTACTGGATTTTCTTTAGCTGATAATATAACTCTTAATTTTCGTCCATTAATTAAGCCTAAAAATCCAATTTACCGTAATGTCCTCTCGAGGTGTCGGTTAGGCCTAAAATTGTCTCGGGACCCAAACTAAACACTCGGGTATACTATTTCGACTATCCCGACCCTTCCGGACTCAACGATACACTCAAAATGACCATACAAGTTACTAAAAATAATTAATATATTTATTCCACTAAATTAGTCCCGACACGACTCCCACGCGCGTCTGACTTAATTCACTAAACTGTCGTATTATTCTCTCTCGACAATTTATCAAATTGTATAGTTACGTATTACATATCGCACAATAATATTAAATCAATAAGTATTAACCCTTGGCACGCTAGTTAATATTTATTTTTATTAAATCCGGATTAATTAATAATTTAATTCTTACGTTTAATTTCCATTAATCCCTTTGTAATAATTATTCCCATAATTATTTAAATCATCAAAAATATGGGGTATTACATATATACTTCATGGGAATAGTACATGTGAGAGAGAATTCGATATACTTGACGTACGTGAACGAGTTCCCTGCGATATACCTCTCTTCAAGACTTCGATCCAGCGGTACGATGCGAGGGGAACTATTAGCTATACATCAAATGTATTTGGCCAATGGAAGGTGAGAATCATATTGGTTAGGAAACTCTGAACTGCTGGTCTAGTGACCATCACGAAGTGACCCCTAGTTATGTGATAAAAATTGATCAATAGTCATGCTCTTTGGTGATGTATTGTGAAAAATGCAGGATTCTTGATTAGTATATTATGGAGAGAGTTTCTTTATTAATCATCATGAGAAATACACTAATAGGGAAGAATTTACATGTATAAAAAGTAAATATAACATGGAGCGTGAAGATTATACTAAGAATGGATATGTGAGGGTGAGCGATGTGTGGATATTTATAAGTGAGTGTGTGGTAGTGAACCTAAGCATGGGTCAACTACACATGGTGTGTGACAAGTGATAATGGATATATACAAGTGTAATAAGTGGAGGTTTGTGTTAGTGACACCTAAGAATGGATATTCTAACTGTTGTGTGCAACATATAGATATAAGTGATCCTATGTGCAAGTAGTGTGAAGTGTACATGGGAAGTAGCTGCAAGTGTGTGAGTGAGGAGTGATATAAGCATGAGGTATATATGTGTAAGAAATAATAAAGGAGGAAAAAGGGGATGCACAAGTAGTTGCATACGCACATAAGCAAAAAATAATAACACCCATACAAACAGAGTATAACCCTCTTATGAATGAAAATCCCCCGTGGTGTCGCCACTGTGGTCATCCTCGGGGTATCTCTCCTCTCCCTCCTCTCCTCCTTGTGTGTGTGTGGGGGGGGGGGGAATAGGGGGAGAAAAAAGGTCTCGCGCCCTCTTTCTCTAAGAGCACTTCAACCGTCATCAGTGTAGTGTGAATGTAAAGAAATGGACTCCTCATCCTGTTTTTCAAAAAACAGACAAAAGAACATGTTGCCTCCTAGAAAGAGCAGCAAAAAAGACATACTGATGCTTACGAAATCAATAGTTCGAAGGTTTGGGTGCTAAATTACGGAATGAGAAGGTGTTAGGCACCCATCCTTCCCTTTCGATCTCTCATGGGATTGTGTTACTATTTTCCTTTATTTCTCCCTGAAGTGTGTGTGCGTGTATATATATAAATGGAGATCGGAATCACTCAAATCATACCATGGAAAAGATAAAATGAGGTAATCCATTGGAATGTTCCCAAAATAATATGTAGAAAATACGATTTATGGGTATATCGAGATATTGATTATTATAATTAAATAATAGTCTTTATCGATTTAGAAAAGGCTTATGTTAGAGTACCTGGGGATGTAATTTGGTGGGCTTTAAGGATGAAAAGAATCCCTATGAGTTATATTAAAGTTATTTAAGATATGTATGATAACACAAAGACTAGAGTAACGACCATATGTGGTGAAACTAATGACTTTGCGTTTAAAGTGGGTTTAAATCAAGGATCGGCCTTAAGGCCTTATATATTTGTCGTAGTTTTTTATGAGATTACTAAGGACATAAAATAAGTTGTCAATTGGTGCATGTTGTTTGCGGATGATATAGTTTTAATAGACACCTCAAAGGAAAGCTTAACGATGAGAGTAGATACTCGGAGAAAAGCTTTAGAGTCTAAGGGACTAAAAGTCGGTAGAAATAAAATGGAATTTATGGAATGTAAAATTAATAATGAGGCGTCAAGTAACATAATGTTAAAAATTAAAGAAAAAGTGATAAACCAAACTAATAAATTTCATTATCTAGGTTAAATGTTACAAAGTAATGGGGATATTGATGAAGATGTCACATGTAGATCATCAGTTGATTGGATGAAATGGAGACAAGAGAGTGGAGTGTTATGTGAGTAGCTCCCATTAACGATAAATTAAGAGATATTAAACTTAGGTACTACGAAAATTAAGAAACTAGACTTACTTTAACAAAATTACTGAATACGAAGCGTGCACGATAAGCCTCAAAGTTTCCCTTAAGAAAGGAATTTGATAGCTTGATGTCTACGGGGACTCAACCCTCATGACTGGTCAAGTACTTAGAAAAATGGAAAGTCAAGGAAGAGTAACAATTTATCTTCCATGCCCACCTAGAAGAACTAGCTTCACAATTCTAAGAAATCACATTCCACTACCTACCCTGAGCAAAGAATAACCTAGTCGATGCCCTTGCTACCTTCGCCTCCATGGTTGACATGCCCGAAGAAATAACAATGGCCCCTTTCCTTGTCTAAAAATAAGACAAGACAACCCACTGCTACCACATTGATCTTAGCATGGAGGAAGATCCTGAGATAACTGATTGTTGGTACTATGATATTTGATGCCTCCTCAAACATGGTAGGTATCCCTAAGGATCTGACAAGAATGATCGAGAAACTCTCTGTAAACTGGCTGCCCAATATTTTATCTGTGCTAAAGAACTATTTAAGAGAAACTTCGATGGAATCCATTTGCACTTCATCGCATGGGCTAACGTTGAATAAATGATGCAGAAAATCCACAGCGGGGAATGCAGACCCCCACATGAACGGCCATATGCTAGCCAAAAAAATCATTAGACATGGTTACTACTAGACTACCATCGTTCAAGATTACATGGCCTACTTTCCAAGATGCCTCGAATGCCAGTAGTTTTCCAACCTACATCACTTACCCCCACGAGAATTGTACAACATGACTTTTCCCTGGACGTTCTCCACATGGGGCATTGACATCATAGGTAAAGTTACACCGAAAGCATCTAACAGGCACGAGATCATCCTAGTCGACATTGACTACTTCACTAAATGGGTCTAAGCTGAGTCATCAGAAGTTCTGAGTGCCAAGAAAATGGATAAGTTCATCAAGATAAACATCATCTGTCGATATGGGGTCCCACACGAGTTGGTATCAAACAATGGGCTATATTTCAAGGTAGAAGTTACAGAAGTGGTCAAAGAGTATGGAATTCATAGACACAAACCATATCCATACCGACCTCAGACTAATAGAGGAGTCAAAGAAACCATTAAGAACCTTAAAGACATTATCAGCAAGATGACTAAGAGTTGTCGAGATTGGGTTGGTAGGATCCCTTACGCCCTTTAGGGCTATCACACTTCAACTCGAACCTCTAATGGGGCTACCCCTTACTCTCTAGTCAACGACATGGAAGCAGTCCTACTCATGGAGGTGGAAATAACTTCGCTGCTCATCATGCTAGAAAGCAAAGTCAGCGAGGAAGACTGCCATCACAACTATCTTGACGAGCATTCCCTCTTGGATGAAAGAAGGCTAAAGGCTCTATATCACATACAAAGGTGCCATCACCGTATAGCACGATCAATCAACAAGAGAGTTAATGACCGCGGTTTTTGAGAAGGGAACTTAGTCCTCAAAGAAATAATAGAGCCCATCTGGGACCCCAAAGGGAAATTCAAGCCCAATTTGAGCGGCTAGTACATCACGAAGAAAATACTGTCAAGCGGCGCCGATATGTTCACTGACCTTGATGGAGAAGAAATTGCGCATACAGTCAACCTGGACCATGTGAATAAATTCTACCCCTAGTCCAAAATCTCGCGACGCTATGACTCTTCTCATCTCCTTTCTATTCTAAAAATAAAATTAAATAAAAAAGAAAGAGGAAAAACTCTTCATTTCCCTCTAATCAGAACTACGTGGCGCCTGATCCTCTAAAAACCTTTTTGCATGAAAAAAATTAATTTCAAAAAAAATTCAAAACCCTCAGAGGTACATAGGTATCTCATCCGTTTACATGAGCAGGACCCCCTTCTTTTTGATAAAATGATATTCCTTTCTTATCCCCGAGAACGACAATTCATTTTAACATATAAATAAACAAAAGGATTATCTATGCCTTAGCGATTGGTATAGATACTTCAACATGCAAAAGTCATCAAGAGGCACAAATAGATGATCAAAATATCCTTTATTTCATTATTCAAATTTTTAGTGCGATTACATCGGCATAGGGAGTCAAATAACTTCCCTTACTAGACTACAACTACCTTCCTAAAAACCCCAGATAAAAATAAGGCCCACTACTCTTAAGAATCGCCTTTCAATTATTCCCACAAAAGTACAAAACCACACCCATTAGAAAAAGCTTCACAAATCCTACCCATAGCTGCCAGAGGAACCAACCCCATCAGCACCCGCATCCTGGGGTCCCCAAACCTCGCCTGCCTAAATGGAGTATCGTAGAATCTCCATAGAGCGATAATCCTAGACTAGATTGGGGAAAAACACAATGCCTCCCTCCATGGTATCAGATATGGAAAACCACCTTTGCCCAGTCTCAACAGCCAACATCTTATCCACTACCTTCTCCCACAACCACTTCATGTAGTCCTCGAAGACATGCAAGGCTCTCCCAGTAGATTGAGAAGGATGGGTCGATGGATGATGATTATCCCATAAATAACCAAAATGCATGTGCATACGCTCTGTCAGGTCCTCCACATGAAAGAGGTTCAATGTCCACAGTGGCGTGATTTGATCCTAACCAAATTGGCGCAGCATCTGCCAGGGAAAGTAGAAAGAGGTCAACCTGAGGCCTACCAATCGGACATATTGGTACTCCCCAAGTTCCAGAATGGGTAGTAGCCCCCCCAACCAAGGCACTGACAAGCACAAATACTGAGCCCCGTTCTCTACAAACCAGTTGCTCTAACTCTCAATGTCTAGGCCTATGCTAATGAAATAGCGCAAGAAGAATTTTGGCACCATCGACAAAGGATACTCAGATGGGACCGGCATATGAAACCTCTACGACAACCATATGAACAACATCACAGGGATACCCCTTAGAAAGTCAGAACGACCTTCCCACAAGCCATCCAAACCATTTAAAGTCTCCGCCAGTATCACCGCCACAGGATTGCGATGGGATGACATCCAAGAAACAATAGCTGCAAGTTGGGGGTCCACTAGTACTTCCCCGGTTACAAACAGAAGTTTTGAAAACAAACTGAGAATAACGTCTCCAGCATAGTCGACATCACCCACATCCTGCAAATGCATGAACTGTAGCACTGTCGAAAGAGAGATCATACCTCCCATGACTAACATCTTGGCCACCAAAGGAGAAATATGGAGAATCCCTTCCAATAACTCCTGAGGAGAACCGAAAAACTCAGGCAAAGCCGCAGCAATGCTGGGATTTATCCCCAGCATGGAAGAAAATTCCTCGTAGGTAGGATAAATTTCATCCAACCCGAAGCAAAAGACTTGGTCCTCGGGGTACCAAAATTCCACGGCTGCCATTAGCATATTCCACTCAATGTGTCAATTCGCAACAAAGACTCTCACCACATATGGAAAGCGTCTTAATCAACATTGTAAGAACACATTGCATCCAAGGCTTAGAGGTAGTTAGATAACTCAATGCTACCAGGGAGATCCATCTTTCAAAATAAAGATATAATAAGCAAGTAGGAATGTGAGAAAGAAAGGAAATGAAAGTGTGAGTAGAAAAGATCCACTCACACCATTTATACTTGAAAACTCTCAAGAGAAGACAAGAAACCCTGCAGAAATCGAAGGAAAACTTGCCCCACCAAGTACCAAGAATTGAAGAAATTTCAATCAAATCCTTGGAAAATAAAATTCTTAGGCCCTAGAACTAGGTGTGATGTAGGAGAGTCTTCATCTCTCTCTCTCTCTCTCTCTCTCTCTCTCTCTCTCTCTCTCTCTTTATGTAAATATATATATATATATATATATATATATATATATATATATATATATATACACACACCCTTTTATTATTTGTCCAGTAATAATGTTTTATGTTAACTAGTACCCAATTCCAGGAAAATGTACTCTTCAATGCGGATATTTTGTGTTGAAGTTCATGAGGTACTTCATGAAGAATCCTTCTACAACTTTTGTAACAAAGGTAGTTACCATTATTTTCTCTTTTTCTCCTACTATATAAAATACTTTTTAGTTATTAACTATTTTTATACGGTAATAATTAAATCCAATTATTTCTTCAACTTTTGGATGAGAAGATTTCCCGATAAAATGATATACACGTTGAATAAGATAAATAAAGTTCATTGAATTCAATAGCGATTATTTATACTTAGTACTTTCAAATAACAATATTTTGTTATGTTGTCACGACAATACGTTGAGAAGATTGTGTTTTGATTAAAAATATGTTGATTATATTCTATTGTAGGGTTACTCAGTACGGGTTGGATAGCGTAGAGAACAAATTTGATCGAGTTTTACGTTTTGACAATGCCCTAGTTTGAGTATTGTTTTGGATTGTGGATCTAATGATGTACCTTTCCCTGTTAGTTTTTGGATATTATCACGTAGATACAATCACGTTAGCTAGTTTTTAGATATTATCATGTAGCGCACACACTAGCAAGTTTTTGGACATGTAGCTCACATCATTATTTTTTTATAGTAAATACCATGAGCTATATCAAGTTAGTGATGTTTATGACTTTCGTTATTTTCTTATTTACAATAGGACAATATTGATGGCACATGGGTGTAATACCCCGAATTTCTGTGTATTTTTATTTAATTAATTTGAGGAACTAATTGAGAAAAATACGTTTTAATTAAATTACACGAGTGAAGTAATTTAAAATGATTAAATAGTAAATGTGTTTAATTGAATATTAATCGGGAGTTAATTACGGATTAATATTACATGATAATATTTACTAAGTGCGAATAGAAAATAACTGATAATTATGGTGATACGGCATAGCGAGTGATATGCGCATATTTTTACTTTATCTCACGGGGAGTCGTGTGTGTAGACTATTTTGTGGTGAGAAATGAGAAATATATTTCAAGTGAATTGGATGATAATTTAGAGGTCACGGATGGTTCTGTATGGGTCGAAATAGTCAAAATAGTGTACCTGGGGGTATAGTCTGAGTCCCGGATCAATTTTGGACCAACCTCGCACTTATTAAGGGTGTTTCGGTCATTTTTATAAAGTGGGTTAAATGACCTACGAAATTTAGAGAGTTAGATCTGAAATTTGGGGATTGGAGATTAGGGTTTATAACATAAAAAACTACTATAGAGACCATTAAAGAGAAGGGAGAGCTAATTTCCAAAGCTTAAGGAGAAATTCTAAAAGTGGTGAAGAGTTCTTGCACATCAAGGCAATTTGGAAGGGAAGATTAGAGAAGAAACAATCAAACCTCAATAAAGAACCACAAAATCAGATTTATCAAATCAAGACAAGTTTTAATGCAAGTCAAATTCAAGTTATAATACTCATGTGTATGGAGTTTTAAGAATTGGTTGATTCTATTGAAAAATCTTGAATTAAATGTAAGAATTGATCACATGTTTGGGTTTGATTGCATGTTTAATGAATCCCCATGTAAAGATAAAATGAAATTTGAATATATTTTATGATTAACATGGAATCTTTATGGGTTCTTGGTCGAAGAACATGAATCTTGCATGACTTAGGGTTTAATTGATGAACACAAGATGTCAATCTACAAGAAATTTTGAAGTAAATTTAAATGTATTCCATATGAATTGTACTTATAATTAGATTATGAACCATACATTCCTAGAAATTTATATCTCTTAGCTATCCAATGAGCTTGGAATCAGGTCAATTGATGATCTGTAGAGGGAGTAATCTAAATTTTACCACAGGGTGTTTGATATGTCAGCATAGTAATCTGATAGAATTTTTACATAACTTTAAACGTGTACGATTATAATTGTACTTAGAATTATAGTGTGAATCATATATGTTTGGAAATTTATATATCTTTTCTTTCCAATGAACTTGGAATCAGGTCAATCGGAGTTCTATAGAGGGAGAAATTGAGATTTTACTATAGGGTGTTTAATCTACCAGAAAATTTATGATTTGATTCGGCTGCCTAGAAAATGTGAGATTTTTCTTTTTAAGCCTCAAATGCCTAAAATTTTATCTGGGAATGGTTTGGTACCTTGATGAAATATATTGAGGGAATAATTATATGGCAGTAGGTCTATGATTGATTGTTGGACCTTAATTTTGTTAAAGAATTAAAGTGGAGATTCACAAGCTTGATTTTGACGTATTCTAATTTGAGATGATAAGAATATAATTAGGAAAAAGTGTGAGTGAGCTTAAATTTGTTGGGTCACTAGGTTAACAAGGGTAAATACGGAATTGATATAACAAGGGGTAACTAGGAACGTTAGAGCTGTGTGAATACTCTAATTAATACGATAGTGAGATAAATCGTAAAATAAAATGTACGATGAGTATTTGAGAGATATATACTACGTACAAGTATAAATGTTTAGGTTGTGTGAATACCTATTTTATTAATGCTTAGGTTGTGTAAATACCTATTATTTGCTAAATTAGTTATTGGGCTCCATGGCTTTTCGGACCAATACACTAAAATTCGAGTTGGGGTCGATGGACACTCCGGACCAACATTAAAGATATATAATATCCATTGGTATTGACAGAAGGTCTGAGACAATATAGATATGCATTGATATTAATTGGGATCGACAGAAGGTCTGAGAAAATATTCATGTACATTACATTTACCTTGGGGTCGATGGCTTTCCCCACCAATGTAAATGTTAGGATAATTGGGGTCGATGTCTTTCCGGACCAATAATCCTTAGAGTATATATTGTGTGTGAAAAATATATACCTCGTGATATTCTACTTATGTGCAACTGTAGACTTGTAGATGATATATATAGAGATATACATCTAGATGATAAATTAAGTGGAGAGAAACTTAATTACGAGATTAAAGATATATTTATAATATGCATGTACATTTCATTTACCTTGGGGTCGATGGCTTTCCAGACCAGCAATTCTTATAATATATATTGTGTGTGAAATATGTATTCCGGACTAAGAGATATAAATCACTATTGGTGCTCAAAGTATGATTCCGAGATAATAACCCCAAAAATGTGATGTGGGAGGTGATTATAAAGTATATTCTTATAGTATATATTGTGTGGAAAATATATACCTCATGATACGCTACTTCTGTGCGGTAGTAGACTTGTAGATGATATATATAGAGATATACATATAAATCAAAAAATTAAGTAAAGAGAAGGCTTAATTACGGGATTAAAGATATATTGGAAATATCTATGGTTAATTAAGTAGTGAAACTTAATTGTGGAAGTTAAATGATGATATATGTGAAATGCTATATGAATTAAGTAGTGAGACTCAATTATAATTATTAAACATAACATATTTGAATATTATATGGGAAGTGAATAACATGTGAGAGATGTTACTAATGAAGCGTGTTGCGTGGGCGGTACAAGAAAGTAGACTATTGATAAGATCGATTATATACTTTAGTCGAGATAACTTGGGTATGATAGCCAGGTGGGCTAACTATAGAACGTTAGGAGTGCACATTAGATGGGAGGTGAGGAAACTCAAGAGAGTGTGCGTGAACCTAACATGTGTAATTAATAACCGATTTTAATTACGATAAATTACTTGTTAAATGCTTTTTTTTAAATGTTTTGAGTAATAACTCTTTCTAGTAAAATATTTTCAAAACCTTTTAGGTGTCTAGCCAAAGGAACACCATGCATGATGATATCATTCCAGGGACTCAGAGCTGTAACATTTTGGATCCTGACCAGATTTTTAGTATTCGATTCTCTTATTCAGATCTAGCATAAGTTCTCATTCAGTATCTCTTATATAGACTGTTATCAGTGGACAACCTTGCAGTTTCAGTCTTGTATTTGATTTACTCTACATTTTGGATTTAGATTGTGTTTGACTTTGGGTATTTTTTCCATTAGATTTTAGCATGTATTGGATTCATTTGAATATTGTGATGGTTTGGATTATAGTTTATTGTGTATGATGATTTAGAATTCAAAAATGTTCTTTTATTCCCGATTAATTAAAAGTTAAAATTTTGGCACTGGTCTAATTTCACTTATGTGATTAGCAAATAAAAAAAATTCGACAGTGATGCTAAGAATGAACCAACTGAGAAACCTATTTTAATTTAATTTAGGACCGATCACCCGGGATTTAATTTGGCATGGTACCATAGATGGTATCAGACATCAGTTTCTAGTATCCATAATTACTGTATGACTTACTGCATTTACAGCGTATCATTTTATTGATATAGGGCCCCGTGCTTAGGATTTTTTATTCCTATTGTGAGATTTCGTCCTCCTACTATTGTGCATAATTATAGTACATTTTATACACGTTCGGGTGTGATTCATATGCCGAATAACGAAGGACGACCGGTGAGGGATGTTGGGAGGACAGCAGGAGGTGGGGCTCAGTTTGTGTTGTAAAATGTATTTCGGGGAGAATGACCGTAGTCGAGGTCACATATATTGTGTTTGAGCATTTGATTTTTCTACGTGAAGGTATTTAAAAGAATTTGAGAAATTATTCAGGGTGTCAGATAGGAAGTAAAGGTGCTCGTGAAACACCACAGGGAGAGACCCATGAGGGGGACCCATTTTAATGATGCAAATAAATGAATTCTGACCGAGTGACGATGAATTCAGTCAGGGCTCATAAGGCCAGTAGTGTGTTCCCTTGGGCCAGTGGTGCTAAAGTAACAACAGGGGTCCAGCCTGGCCACAGATATAGGTGATTTTATCGAGAGATATTTTTATGTGGAGAGTGAGACCACACATATTGATTCAGCCTAAAGTGATTAAAGGGACATGAGTATGGTGACTAGTAGGGAAATGATTAAGATAGTATTGGGGTTTCGTTCGGACAAGAGTGTTATGTCCGGGAACTGTTTGAACAGCTAGGGAGATTAGCAAGGTTGAAATATGAGTTGCATCCTTGGGCTAATGAGGTATATTTTGTGTGACCGAGCGATTCATGATATTTTAATTAATGCTAGATTCACGTGTGCGATGAGTTTAGTGGATATATCGATACATTATTATGTGTACATATTATAACATTGTATAGTGGGGTTATCATTAATTTCATCCGCGGGGGAGAGGGTATGGACTTAGTGGGGAATATATTAGACCTACTCGTTTTAGTGATGTGTTATACGAGTATGATATTCTTTATATATAGATTGGTCAGTCATGGTTAGAGAGGTAGTGGGTCGTTAGTGCAAGACTATCGTGTTCACTATTCTAGGGCAGGATGTGGCATTTGGTGATTCCTCACCTGAAAGAGGGTTGAGCTCCCACCTATGATACATTTTATTGGGGACCTTGGACATCATAGAGGTATCATTATAGTTAATACCAGTGTGTTAGAACTATATTGATATGATTCAGGCTATACTCGGTTAAAATCGAGTGGAGTTATTGAGCTCATTATTTTTTTTAGCGCTTAGTACTTAGTGAAAGAAAGAGCGCATTGTTATATCACTCCGTTAGTGACAAAGGAGTTGAGAGATGTATTGGATTCTAGGGCAAGGTCTAACACTGTAGCTGTTACTCATTTTACGTGAGGAGAGAACACGTCGAACTGAGAGATATTATGAAGATAAGGCATGTGAAGCCTGTAGTGCCTTGAAAAAGAACTGAAAATTTTCCTCTCACCACAGGTTGAAGGGTGAAACGATGTCGAAGAAAATTGTATTATGATTAGTGGGGTGATTGAGAATACCCATATTTTATGGGCACGGATGATATATATGGATATGAACGGATTATATTATGTTTGTGCGGATATGCACGGATGATAGGGTGTATGGGAACCCTGGTTAGTTAATTCTAAGATGTTCGATATAAAAGTACATGAAAATGAATGTGTAGAATATATGCATGAGGGAAAGCTATCAGTAAGGTTAAAATGGTATGATGGATTGAATGTCGTGTGAGAAAGATGATAATTCAGACATATATGTGCAACGAGAGCTAGCACACCCGAGATGGGTTAAAAGGCCATGGAAAGCAATTTAAAAGATACCTCTTGATAAAGAGGACACCAAATTGTTGTGAGAAAGTAGAGCGGAGCCTTACTCGAGCGAGTGTTGAAGAGTGGCTTGCGCAAGACTATAATGTTAGTATACTCCAAGGAAATAAGGGGTGTATATAGTACCACTTAATGTGAGATATTATAAATGGAAGGTGGTGTTGGGTGAGACAAAGTGATATTGTCTTCGGGTACACCACTCGCAGATGAGAAAAAGATTGATGCGAAATGATCAATATAGAAACTGTGTATTAAGACGAAGATTCCAGTGACGGAATGGGAAGTTGGGTTGATAAATTTCATTGATTGGTTGCCAACAATAGGACAAGGTCATGATTTTCTTCGAGCGTGTGGAATGGTTTGATCGAGGTGGAGAAATTTTTATTTACCTAGGGTGAGTTACACTATTAAGTGCTACCCATTATTGTTGTGTATCAGGATAAGATCCTTGAATCCCACCTCTGAGAGGGATTCTTAGGAGGCACTGTAGGATGATGTTTTTTAGTGAGCAATTCATGTCACTTATGGCCCGATGAGTAAATGGGAGGTGAATGACGATTAGTAAATTTGTATGAATGCGAATCTAGAGTCATTGCGGATAGTCTACTCCCGTAACGGACCTAGCTCAAAATTAGCGTAGAGCATTGTGTGGTAATTGATGAGGAAATTACCTATTGGTAGAGTTTTCTGTAATAACTCATACCTGTTTGTTATGGACAAGGTTCGTTTTTAGGTTTGGTATGGAAAGCCTTGTTGTTCTACCTCTGGTTAATCCGAAGTGAGATGATAACTACATTTTTGGATTGGACGTGATTTGAAGTCCGTTGTTAAGAGTGGAGTGAACCATGAAGTATTTTAAGTGACTTCTAAATTTCTTATGAGTGACATCACCACGAATCGATGTAATGAGAACTGACATGAGTGGTCAGATGTTCGTGTGATTTCTCTCACAATGGGAGTTTTGTTTCGAGTTAGATACGGGAAGATGGCACTCAGTGATGTGCGGTCTTCCATTAGTATTTGAGGCGATAGATCCAATTTTGAGATGACATGACTGATGGGGTGTATCTGTACGTAGTGAATCCAATAAACTTAGGCTACAGTGATTAATCCTTTGATAGGTGGGTAACACAAGCGGGGGTATAGTTGAGTGACCCTTTTTTTTATTATGATTCGAATTTGGGTACTAGAGGATGTTGTGATGTTAAAGATCATAAGCGTTAGTACCAGTCGTCTCCTAATTTCAAGAAATAAATTCTTTTGTAAGGGGGGAAGTATGTAATAGCCCGAATTTCTATGTATTTTTATTTAATTAATTTGAGGAATTAAATGAGAAAAATATGTTTTAATTAAATTACGCGAGTGAAGTATTTTAAAATGATTAGATGGTAAATGTGTTTAATTAGATATTAATCGGGAGTAAAATACGGATTAATATTACATGATAATATTTACTAAGTGCAAATATTAAATAATTGGTAATTATGGTGATACGGCAAAGCGAGTGATAGGCGCGTATTTTTACTTTATCTCATTGGGAGTCATGCGTGTAGAATATTTTGTGCTGAGAAATGATAAATATATTTTAAGTTAATCAGATGATAATTTAGTCATCGCGGATGGTTCTGTATGGGTCGAAATAATCAAAATAATGTACCGGGGGGTATAATTTGAGTCCCGAGTCAATTTTGGACCAAACCGACACTTATTGAGGGTGTTTAGGTCATTTTTATAAAGTGGGTTAAATGACCTACGAATTTTAGAGCCTTAGATTTGATATTTGGAGATTGAGGATTGGGGATTGGGGTTCATAACACAAAAACTACTAGAGATACCATTAGAGAGAAGGGAAATCTAATTCCCAAAGCTTAAGGAGAAATTCTAAAGGTGGTGAAAAGTTCTTGCACATCAAGCCAAGTTGGAAAGAAAAATAGGAGAAGAAACAATCAACCCTCAATCAAGAACCACAAAATCATATTTATCAATTCAATTCAAGTATTTATTGCAAATCAAATTCAAGTTATAATACCCATATGTAGGGAGTTTTAAGAATTGGTTGATTCTATTGAAAAACCTTCAATTAAATGTATGAATTGATCACATGTTTGGGTAGGATTGCCAGTAGAATGAAACCTTGTGTAAATATAAAATGAAATTTGAATGTATTTTATGATTAACATGGAATCTTTATGGGTTCTTGGTTGAAGAACATGAATCTTGAATGACTTAGGGTTTAATTGATGAACACAAGATGTCAATCTTCCATAACTTTTGATGTAACTTTAAATGTATGCTATTAGAATTGTACTTAGATTTAGAGTGTGACCCATACATTCCTGGAAATATCTATCTCTTATATATCAAATGAACTTTGAATTAGGTCAATCGGAGTTCTGTACAGGGAGTAATCGACATGTTACTACAGGGTGTTTGATCTGCCAACATAGTAATCTCCCAGAATTTTGACGTAACTTTAAACATGTATGATTTGAATTGTACATCGAATTAGAGTGTGGATCATAGATTTATGGAAAGGTTTATATCTTAGATTTCCAATGAACTTAGAATCAGGTCAATCGGAGCTTTGTAGAGGGAGAAATTGAGATTTTACTAGAGGGTGTTTAATTTGCCAGAAAATTTATTATTCGATTCGGCTGCCAAGAAAATGTTAGATTTTTCTTTTTAAGCCTCAAATTCGTAAAATTTTATCAGGGAAGTGCTTGGGACCTTGATTAAATATATTTAGGGAATACTCATATGACATTAGGTCTATGATTGAGTCTACGACTTTAATTTTGTGAGAGAATTAATGTGGAGATTAATAAGCTTGATTGTGGCCTATTCTAATTTGAGATGATAAGAATATAATTATGAAAAAGAATAAGCGAGCTTAAATTTTTTGGGTCAGTAGGTTAACAAGGATAACTAATGAATTGATATAACAAGGGGTAACTAGGACCCTTAGAGTTATGTGGATACTCGAATTAATATGATCGTGAGATAAATCGTAAAATAAAATGTACGGTGAGTATTTAAGAGAAATACACAACGTACAAGTATGAATGATTCGGTTGTGTGAATACCTATTTTTATTAAATCTTAGGTTGTGTGAATACTTATTATTTTCTAAAATAGGTATTTAATGACTTTCCGAACCAATACACTAAAATTTGAGTTGGGGTCGATGGACACTCCGGACCAACATCGAAGATATATAATATTCATTGGTATTGACGAAAGGGCTGAACCAATATACATATCCATTGATATTAATTGGTATCGACCGAAGGCCTGAGCCAATATGCATGTACATTACATTTTCCTTGGGTTCGATGGCTTTCTAGACCAATGTAAATGCTAGGATAATTGGGGTAGATTGCTTTTCGAACCAATAGTACTTATAGTTTATATTGTGTGTGAAAAGTATATACCTCGTGATATTTTACTTATTTGCAAGGGTAGACTTGTAGATGATATATATAGATATATACATCTTAATGATAAATTAAATAGAGAGAAACTTAATCACGAGATTAAAGATACATTGAGAATATGCATGTACATTACATTTACCTTGGGGTCGATGGCTTTCCGGACAAATGTATATGTTAAGATAATTGGGGTCGATGGCTTTCCAGACCAATAATCCTTATAATATATATTGTGTGTGAAATATGTATTCCAAACTAAGAGATATAAATCAATATTGGTGATAGAAGTATGATTCCGAGACAATAACCCCCAATATGTGATGTGGGGAGGTGATTATAAAGTACGTGCTTATAGTATATATTGTGTGCAAAATATATACATCGTGATACTCTACTTGTGTGTGGTAGTAGACTTGTAGATGATATATATAGAGATATACATATAAATCGAAAAATTAAGTAAAGAGAAGGCTTAATTACATGATTAAAGATATATTGGGAATGTCTATGGTTAATTAAGTAGTGAAACTTAATTGTGGAAGTTAAATGATGATATATGTGAAATGCTATATGAATTAAGTAGTGAGACTCAATTATAATTATTAAACATAACATATTTGAATATTATATGGGAAGTGAATAACATGTGAGAGATGTTACTAATGAAGCGTGTTGCGTGGGCGGTACAAGAAAGTAGACTATTGATAAGATCGATTATATACTTTAGTCGAGATAACTTGGGTATGATAGCCAGGTGGGCTAACTATAGAACGTTAGGAGTGCACATAAGATGAGAGGTGAGGAAACTCAAGAGAATGTGAGTTAACCTAACATGTGTAATCAATAACCGATTTTAATTGCAATAGATTACTTGTTAAATGTTTTCAAAATGTTTTTAGTTCTAACTCTTGATAGTAAAATATTTTGAAAACCTTTTTGGTGTCCTGCCACAGGGACGCCATGCACGATGATATCATTCGAGGGACTCGGAGTTGTAGTATTATGGATGCTGATAGGATTTTGAGTATTCGATTCGCTTATTTAGATATAGCATAAGAACTCATTTTGCATCTCTTATATAGAATGTTGTCAGTGGACAACCTTGGAGTTTCAGTCTTGTATTTGATTTACTTTACTGTTTGAATTCAGATTGTATTTGACTTTGGGTATTTTTGCCATTGGATTTTAGTATATATTGGATTCATTTGCATATTATGATGGTTTGGATTATAGTATATTGTGTACGTTGATTTAGACTTCAAAAATGTTCTTTTGTTCCCAATTAATTGAAATTTAACATTTTGGCACAAGTATAATTTCATTTGTGTTATTAGTAATTAAACAAAATCGGCAATGATGCTAAGAATGAACCAACTGAAAACCTATTTTAATTTAATTTAGGACTGATCACCCGAGATTTATTTAGGTGTGATGTCACAAAAGGTTGATTTAACCTCAAATATTACTTGTTTATCAACGGAGTAATGATTTTTTTTATATCAACATTTATGTCAATTGTGAAAAAACTCTTACAAAATTATTAAAATTGTGATAAATGTTAATTTATTTATCACGTTTTTTCATGAAAATATGATAAAAAAACATCTTAAATTTTGTATCCTTAGAAACTGGCATATATGAGAATACTATTTATGTCAATTTTATGAGCATTTAGGTCGGGGCTTTATATGTCAATTTTAAAAAAATCAAAAACTGACATAAATGACCATTTATGTTAGTTTTGATTGACATAAATGATCGTTTTTCTTGTAGTGAGTGTTGCACGGACTGTTTAGTCATTTTTTATCTTTGAGATTGAAAGGAGTGCGGTTGCATTCAAATAAAGAAATTATTTAATTAAACTCGGTTTTTATCAATTAAGTCCTAAACATGCATCTAGGTGTGATTGAAGATGATAAAATCATGTAAGAACATTCAAACACACACATGTGAGAAAAAATTCCCAAAGGGGCAAAAACCTTTTATTTTCACTATAATTTTGTAAGATACGATTACACGAATTACAATGAAAATACAGTGACACATAAATACCCGCAGGCATCGATTCTATCATCGACGGGTGGAATCTCCATCCAGAACTCCAGGTGAGCAGCAATGAAGAAGAAAGACGGCCTCTCCACAAAAGTTGAACAAACACAAGGTTGTGTTCTTGGGTTACAAAAGGATTCACAAAGGTTTGGAAAGGGTATGTGAATCAAAACATGAGTCTTGGAAATAAAAAAATATGAAGACTAGAGCAATTAGAACTCTCAAAATCGTCTCTCCAAGTCTTAAAAAATAACTCCCCTGAAGTTGACTTTTATATGGAACCCAAAAAGAGTTTTAAAATTCTGGAACTCTTGCCATCGTCAGGTACCCCGAACCGGTTTGGCCTTCGTTTCGTAAAAGTTCATTGGATTGGGGCTTAAAGGACTCCGCATTTTCCAAGTCTTTTCTAGGAATTTTCTCCATTTTTAAAAGGCCATAACTTCTTCACCGTAGCTTGGATTAAGATGTCGTTTCTTCCAGTATCTTCGTTGCATCGACCTACTCAACTTAACAGTTGATCAGACCTTCGGATGGTGTCTATAAAATTATCAAAATACCCTTGAACTTCCATATATTGCCTTTTTTCACTATTTTGACTTCTCTTGCGTACCACTTGCATAAAGTCCCTAAAATCATGGAACGTGAAGTCATTGAGGCAGATGTGGGACACAAGATGGATAAGTTGAATGCTTGATTCCCGAAATTTGTATAGAGGCCGTCGAGTGAGATCGTGAAGAGACGTGCCTTTTGTAGCGGTGTACGACATATACAAATGTAAGATAACGGACATGAGAAATATGTCCTTACAAATCTCCCCCTATGTCTATGACGGTACATACATAAAAATATCCAAATTATCAACTAACAAACTTGTCTATGCCAATCTACCCTTCCATGAAGCCAAAACTGAAAAGGTACAAATGAATAAGTCTTCATCGTTTCTTCTTCAAATCTTTAAAACTTTTCGTATTTGGGTGTGTGACATATGATCATCAATGAAGTACCTATGCACATGAGATAAAAAAAAAATACCAAGTGACATATAGAGTTTGAAATGAGATAAACATATATACCATTTTTTTATGAAAGCATACATCAAATCTCAAAACTCACCCATAATATGATAATTGTTTCTCCCCTTTTTATAATGCCCCCAAATAGACAGATATGAGAAGCAGAAATAAATGCACATGGAGAATGTCAAAAGGAAAGAAACTGCTATTTTTTGAATTTTTCAAAAAATTTCACACAAAATATACAAACAAATAATTACACCATGAACAAACACAAAAACAACCAAGTCGATGATAGCGTAAATGTAGGAGTGTGATCAAATTTGATAGGAAAATCAATGCATACAAATATGACATATGTGCACGATGAATATCGGATACTCCTAATGAATAAACTCAGCATATTCCTTAGGTGTAAAAGATGGAAATATGAGACAATGACTTAATCAAATCAACAAATCAAAGTTCAAAATGATTTCCACACCAATAACGTCCAAAGAGATTTAATGGTTTTTCAGGACTTTCAATGAAGTGCAAACCCGTTTAAATTCTCCAACCAAACTCCCTCAGATTTATATTTTGAATAGAGGTGATCTAAATTCTCAAACTTTGGAGAATTGATGGTGAAACCTAAATGGCACATATTTGGAATGAAATTCTTTTTATTGCGTTTACAAATTTTCGGGCTCTTTTAACCTCTTTGAACCCCTGATAATAAAATTCCTCAAATTTTTAGGTCCGATTTAATGCTGGCTTAGTATTCAGAAAGGCTAAATGAACCTTTCACATCCCTTCCCCATTTTCAAAATAAACACATAGTCTCACCAAACATTTTTTTTACATGCATTCTAATCTTGTAAAATTTTATCTCGTATGGTACGTTGTATAGACAGAATTGAGATGGAAACACTCAATCGAATATGTGATAGGCAAGTACAATAATCAAATAAAACCGTGCATGTGTTCAATAAAGGAGATAAGGAGCCAAACATGTAGAAATATATCATTAATCACATCTCAAAGACTTCAAACAGTGTAAAGCACATGGATGCAATGATGTAGTGTCTCAAATCACTATCAAATGGTCACGTGGATAAATGGAATGAAATTTGTGACTCGTCTATCTCAAATGCTCATCCATAAATGGTGAAAATAAAGTACAAAAATATTTGTGTGCTTTTCTAAACTTTTTATAAAAAGAAAATCTTTTTGGAATTTTTCAAAAAATAAGAAAAGCAAAAAAAAATAATACAAATGATACAACCTAGGAATAGGAATCATATGATATGAACATGACAATGCATACTATCCTAGACATGAACCAACCCCTCAGTCAACTGTGCAAATCTCCAAAGACTTCCTAGGACTCTCAAATCTAAGGGAATCTAAAGGCTTCATGAATATATTGACTAACTGAAGGTCGGTGGGTACGAAACTCAATAATATGACTTTCTCCTTAACTAAATGACGTATAAAGTGCTCGCATATCCGGATGTGCCTTGTGCACGAATGCTAGACTGGATTGCGGTATATGTGTATCGTGCTCGTGTTAACATAGGAAATGGTCATGGTGTCCTGTGAAATCCCATAATCCTCTAGCATCTACTTCATCCACAAGAATTGTGTGCAATAACTACCGGCGATGATGTACTTAGCCTCGGTAATGGATAAAGAGATGGAGTTTTTGCTTCTTGCTCAACCAGGAGACAATAGGAGAACCAAAATAGAAACACCCACTAGAAGTTCTCCTATAACTATCTACATCCTCGGCCCAATCGGCATCCGAATAGGCAAACAAACGGTCATTGGTATCGAAGGAATACCAAATACCATATGAGAGAGTCCCACTCACGTATTTTATAATACATTTTAGAGCAAGTAAGTGTGACTCTTTTGGGGATGCCTGATATTGCGCATAAACTCCAACACTAAAGGCGATGTTGGGACGACTGGAAGTCAAGTATAGAAGACTACCGATCATACAACGATACAAGGTTTGCTCTATGTCCTTACCTGAAGTGTCCTTACTAAGCTTGATAGAAGTACTCATAGGTGTACGTGCATGCTTAGCGGAGTCTAAACGAAATTTCTTCACTGGGTCTCTAGCATACTTAGATTGGGAGATGAACATCTCATCCTCTAGCTGACGAACCTGGAGACCAAGGAAGAAAGTAATCTCACTTACCATGCTCTTCTCAAACTCACTTTTCATCTCCTCCTCAAAGTGGTGAGCATGTTGGGAGCACGTGGATCGAAAGACTATGTCGTCCACATAGACCTAGGCAACAAAGATAACACCATCATCTCTCCTGATGAACAACGTCATATCAACTCTCCCTCTCTGGATTCCACGTGCTAATAAATAGGAAGGAAGCCTCTTGTACCAATAACGGGGTGCTTGCTTCAAACCATACAAGGCTTTCCTCAGATATTAGACGTGCTCTGGGTACTTAGGGTCTTCAAACGCTTTTTTGTTGTTCCACGTAAACCTCCTCCTGTAGAATTCCATTTAGAAAGGCACTCTTGACTTCCATCTAATATAACTTGAAGCGCAGATGACATGCGATGGCGAGTAGTAAGAGGACGGACTCAAGCCTCGCAACAGGAGAAAATTTCTCCCCAAAGTCTACACCATCTATCTGAGTGTAGCCTTGAGCGACCAACCTAGCCTTGTTTCTGATTATGGTACCATTTTTATCCATTTTATTCTTAAAAATCCATCTGGTACCGATCACATTAGTCTCATTAGGTCGGGGCACAAGTTCCCAGACATTATTCTTTTTAAACTGAAGAAACTCATCTTGCATAGCAGATATCAAGTGTTCATCCTTGAGAGATTCTTTGTGATTCTTGGGCTCGACTTTGGATGTGTAGCAAAGATGGCTAAAAACATTATCTAGTTGAGCACGAGTCTTGACCCCTAGAGTGGGATTACCAACAATGTCCGAGGGATCATGACTCTTGCGAACCCAAGCAGGTGTGTCCCTAACACAAGAGTAGGGTCCACAGGGTGTGGGTGAGGGACAAATAAATCGCTGCCAGAAAAGTCCTCACCCTCACACTGAAGGTTAGGATCAATAACCGTCAAAGGTTTGTCATCTTGCACAGTGACATTTATTGACTCCATAAGCTTATAGCTCTTCAGGTTAAAAACTCGGTACGCTCTAATTTATGATGAATATCCTAGCAATATTCCCTCATCGCTTCGGGAGTCAAACTTTCCTAATTTCTCTATATCCCATAGGATGTATCATTTACTTCCACAGACACGAAAATATGCAAGGTTGTGTTTCTTGCCAGTCCACAATTCATAAGGCCTCTTAAGTGTGTGTGGACGCAGGTAAACCCTATTCAGCGTGTGGCATGCAACAGACACTGCCTCTGCCCAAAATATCCTGGCTACCTTACGACCTAGAAGTATAGATCTAGCCATTTCCTGGATCATCATATTCATTCTCTCAACAATCCCATTTTTCTGGGGAGTCTTCACAGCAGAAAACTCATGTTTGATCCCAAGGCTATCACAGTAAAGATCTACCGTTGATTCCTTAAATTTTTTGTCGTTGTCACTACGTATCCTATTAATAGTGACTCCGTGTTGATTTTTCAGGACACGGTACTTGGTCGTTAAAAACTCTAAAGCAACGTATTTCTCTCTCAGAAAATCTACAATCGAATTTCTGGATGAATCATCTACCATCACGAGGATATACTTCTTACCACCCAGACTCTCAGTACGAGTGGGACCCATAAGATCCATGTGAATCAGCTCAAGTACACGGGAGGTGGTAATGGAATGCAACTGCCTATGGGGGCTACGAATTTGCTTTCCCAACTGACAGGGTCCACAAACCATGGAAGTTGCCTTTCGAAGTGATGGCAAGCCACGTACTAGGTCCTTTTTAGCTAAACGAGTCAAATCTCTAATGTTCACGTCACCTAGACATTGTGCCACAGATCCATAGGAGTGATCGTGGAGTTGTTGCAGATAAGTGAGTACGTGGGCTCAGTCCCATAGAAATTATCCTTTGTCCTCACCCCTCACACTAAAAGTTTATCGGCTTGATTATATACATTACACGCATCCCGGTCAAACTTTACGGAAAAGTCAGCGTTGCACAACTAGCTAATACTGAGAAGGTTTGCTTTCAAACCTTTGACGTACAAAACATTCTCTAGCTTAGGAAACCCTGGTAACTCTACTCTACCTCGTCCTACAATGCTAGACTTGTTCCCATCTCCAAAGGTGACTCTACCATCCTTATAGTCCTCAAGGTAGGTAAAAAATGAGGCAACACTTGTCATATGTCTGGAGCACCCACTATCAAAATACCACTGTGAGGTATTATGTGCTTTGAGAGCGACATGAACAACAAGATCCTTTTATCTTTCTTAGGCACCCAAGACGTGGTAACATTTTGTTTACCCTTGTTGTTGTTGGTTTTATCCAAGATGTGAGAAGCATTCACAGACGGCAAAGAAATCCATCAGAATTCCTCCATCAAACTTTGTGATGTGACGGCTAAAAACTCAACACGCTCTCTTAGACTAGAAAAATCATCACTATGATGTCGTGGAGTATGTCGTGTTCGACCCAAACTATAGCAAAACTCCCTGAGGTGCCATTTTCTTATGCAGTACGTAGATAAGAACGCAGTCTTAGGCGGACCTAGGTTTGCTTTTATTGGTTGAACTATCCTTCGTCGCTTTTTACGATGGCCATATGGAGTCGTAGTACACTCAAGAACTGGTCCAGGTGCAATTTGGGATGTGGAGGCACCATTACAACCTATTCCATGCCTATCACCAAAACCAAATGCGGGGCCGAGGAGTATCTTTCCTGATCAGCCCTGGAATTGAACCTTGACTTCCCGTGCTCGTTCAAGATCATGAGTAAGCTGGGAAACAAGGGCTTCAAGTTTCTTCCGAGTCTCCAGAGAGGAATGGATCTCACTCGTAAGACTAGCCACTTGTTTAGTTAAGTTCCCTTTCTCTTTCTCAAAACCTCTCTCTCTCTCTCTCTCTCTCTCTCTCTCTCTCTCTTTAAACAGTCTCTCTCTGTCTCTAAACAAACTTTCTTTCTCAACAGAGGCAGACTCTCTATCTCTCAAGGTAGTTCAGGTGGAGGACTCTCTCTCGCGCTTTTTCTAAATCTTCCTCTAGCGCGGTGATCCTAAGAACTAATGCTTTGTTACGCTTTTTAGTTTTAAATGACTCATTATATAACTTAGCGTAGGTGCATTCGAGATTACTCTCTCTCTCACTTGCATCATCCTCCCCCTCACTCACATCGCTCTCACTATCGAGGTGTCCCTGTGAAGCAACATCCCCATCATTGTGAGGAGCAATATAAGTACTCACATGACTAGCCAAGAATGCTGTGAAGTTACACCCATGCGGTGACTCATCTCTACAGTCTACCGACTCGACCTCACTGTCATCACTCAGGGTAGCATTAAGGACAACTTTGCCCTTTTCTCTATTCAGCCTAGTAGCACACTCAAAAGCTTTATGATCCCTACCACCGCACTCATAGCATCTCTCACTCTCTTTCATAGGAGGATCTTTAAATATTTTTCATTTTTATTTTCAAACTTATTTTTTTAAAAATTATTTTTATCTTTGAAATTTCCATTTTTCTTAAATTTGAGAATTTTCTTGAAATTTTTAGCAAACAAAGACAAAGCATCTAAATCAAAATCACACTCAGAATCAGACATTTCGATTTCCCTCTTTCTAGATGACTCAACTCTCTTTCTTGTCGACCCCTCACTTTTACTCTCCTGGGTATTAAGTGCAATTCCCTTATCTTTAGGCTTGATAGATTTAGGAAACATATCGATTTCATACGTTTGCAAGTCTCCTACAAGTTCCTCAAATTTAAGCGTATTTAAAGTACCCATAGAATTTAGCACAGTGACTTTAGGGATAAAATGCTTAGGCAGTGAACGTAGAATCTTTTTAACAACTCTAGAATTAGGAATGTGTTCACCATGATTAAAGCTAGTACTAACAATATCAGACAGCCTAGCATAAAAATCATCAAAACATTCAGTTTCATGCATGGTGATGGTTTCAAATTCAGTTGTTAAATTTTGCAGTTTAGACTCTTTCACAGCATTGGTTCCTTCATGGGTAAGTTGTAAAACATCACAGGCCTCTTTTGACGTAGTGCACGTCATTATCCATCGGAACTCGTCAGGTGTGACGAATCCAGAGATAGAACTTAACCCCTTAGAATTAAAAGAAGACCATTTAAATTCCTCTTTATTCCATGCACTACAAGAAAAATGGTCATTTATGTCAGTCAAAAACTGACATAAATCACCATTTATGTCAGTTTTAGAAATTTTCAATACTGACATATAAAGCCCTGACATAAATGTTCGTAAAACTGACATAAATAAGATCACATTTATCTCAGTTTTTAAGAACACACATAAAAACAATGGTATTCACCCTATTTTTAATCACATTTTTATGAAAAACTAACATAAATAACATCACATTTATGTTAGTTTTTGTCATTTTTATGAGAGTTTTACCAAAACTGACATAAATATTGATATTGAAATTTTAAGAAAAATCATTACTCCATCAAAGACAACTATTATTTGAGGTTAAATCAACCCTTGCAAATAGATAATAAATAGTCGAACAACATTCAAGTAGTCTCATCAAATAAATTCACAAAGAACTTGAAATATACAATATTCATCAAAGAAAATCACATTGTGCCTCAAATACACTAAGTGTCAATTTTAAAAAAATGGACAGAGTCTCCTTTGTTTATTGGACTATCCGCCCAGGGGGCAACAACCAATCCAACAAAATGTAAAATTGAAATATAGGTCAACCTATCAAGAATTTTTCTACGGAAGGTAGTTTCGGCCATCTTTGAATCAACACTTGGCAGTGCTTGGTCCCTTTTCACTTGACAGTGCTCGGTCAGTTTTCACTTGGCAGTGCTTGGTCTGCATGGTTTCACTTAGTAGTGCTTGGTTTTGTTGCTGCTGGTCTGATTTTCGTCATTGGATTGCTGGTCAGTTCTGCCCCATTTATTATCTGGTTCTGCCCTATTTATTATCGAGTTGATCTTGTGTCGGTCAAAATCAAACACATAAAAAAATGGGTAAAAATGGAATACACAAACTACAGAATCTGGTATGAGGAGGAAGCAGAGTTAACGGTTGATCTAAGAGGAGGAAGAGATACATGTCCAGCATAGTCCTACAAATGAAAAATGAAAAGAAACACAGTTTTAGTTTTGATAATCTACATCAACAACAAAGAGAAAGCTTATATATACCTATCCAAAAAATTGAGTACAAACTTCACTTCAATAAAAGCATAATCATTCCAAAAGTGGAATCAAGTTTGCTTAAATAAGGGGGAGTATAAATCAAGAATTTTGACACACTCAAAATTCATAAAATCACATTAAAACCACAAGTCAATAGGCATAAGAAGTTACTAAAAATTTACCAAGATCAATTCTTGAACATGCCTAAGGAAATTCTCCAAGATCAGTTCCCCAAATTCAATTGATATTGGTTTCCCATGCTCAAGCCTAAATTTTCCAAGCCCAATTTTCCTTGAAATTGTGTAACATGTTCATAGTCCTGAAACAAAAAAAAGTACACTGAGTTAATTGAACATGTAACTTTAAATCACAAAAGTCAGATAGATGAAAAGAAAAAAGGAAGTATGTGAGTGAAGTTTGATATGTTTAATGAAAAGTTTCAATCTTCAAGTATGATTAATGTAGTACATGGTGAATATTTAATAACGTTCAATATTCGATTAACCATTTTAAAATTACAATGTACCAAGGAAATTTAGAATAGTAAAAATCATATAAACAGCAAAGCAGAGTAAGTAGTTAAGATTAGAAACTTTCAAGTATAAATAAAAAGTACAATATATGTTGAGAAAGAGAAATTAGAAATTGAATTCCGCTTAAGAAACAATTTAGTGGACACCTTAAAGTAAAATATATGCTTCATACATTCAATTTGCTTGTTTGTCAACCCCAATCTAGTGGATACCAAATAAGTACAAAAGTGAAACAATATAGCAAATACCAAGTCTTACAAATTTCAATCGATTCCAAAACAGCAAAAAATAAAATTCCCAATTCAAAACTGCAAGCAAACAGAAATGACATTGGTGGCTTACTTGGAAAATGGGTGACGTTCATCGCATAAGATCTACTATATTGGGAGCTTGGCCTCAATCAGTGGTGTCCTCTAAAACAACAAAATACAAAAACAATTTGTCAATTGAAAACAAAACTTTAAGTTAAAATAAGAGGTAAAGTACATCAATAGTATAAGAAGTTAATATGTGTAACATGAATATCTCTAGTCTATATCGTTGATATGTTAACTCTCACTCAATATTGTAAATTGTAATCAGGCTGCATTGACTACCGAAACTCAGCCTCCATGATCACCCCGTCCATTTTATATACAATGATCTTCCCTTTACTAAGATCTACCTTCTTTATATGAACTCTGTTAACTATCGACATTCTATTTACATCTTTCAATATAAATAAATCAAATACCGATAACACAAATAGAGCATCATTATTACCTGAGTATGAGCGAGAACAAAAATATCAGTCGCATACTTTTTCATTTTCTATAGCTAGTATGAATATATTTCTTCTCATCATCACTTCTTTGAGTACTTAGTAAAAGACCTCTTCGGGGGCTGGCACCAATTCTTGAAAACCCTCTCTTCACATCCTCACTTAGATGTTGAGCGCAAACAGTGTCTTCATGTAAGCCACCACTCCAATGACTACCATTAGAGGGGACTTAACGATTGTTACAGCCTCGCATGTCTCCTTATGAAGCTGTATGAGAAAAAACATCACAAATTATTAAACGAAACATTAAGTTTAACAAAATGAAAAGCCGATACAGAAATATAAGTGAAACTATTTTCAAATCAATAAATGTACTGAAGATTTACGTTACAAAAGTAACTAAAATTAAGTATATAAGACCACATATTACAAATTAATTATGTAACATTTTTGTCAAAGCCCAAATGAAACAAATGTTGCAGCATAATGTTTCAAAATCCAAAAGCGAATAATGTCATCAGAGTATCAAAAGGTTCAACAAAATTAAACAAGCAAGAATAAATTCATCCACATAATGTTGCTCAAAGAATTTAACCAAGTTAACACTAGTTTCAGCTCAGCAATTACAAAGGCTCATTGACAATGGTGATTATATGAAACTATTTTTTTAATGCTTATTCTATTGCCAAAAAAACATTAACTTCCTTTTAATTAATGTACTATAACATTTAGGATTATAATTGTCATATGATTACGAGTCTTGATAAATATGATATTGGGCAGCAAAAATGCTGAACAACAAGACATATGACACAACAAGTGGTTCAATTAAAGTAGTCCCATACCCTAGAGTGAAGCCTACACATTCGACATTAAGGCATGATTTTAAACATCTCATGCAAGTATTATCAGATTGGCAGAGCAGACAAAGTGAAGCCTACATACAAATTTATCAATAACATATTGGAAAAAAGTTCGGTAAGTACTCTTCCATCATTTACAGTATCATTTAGTCTTAATCAATGGTAGAACTATGAATGTGAGTGATCTTCAACCTAATACCATTAATATAATGTTAGAATGGAATGACAGTATTAAAGATGGATCAATAAATCAAAAAACTGATAATGAGAAAACATGGGAAGATAATGGCCCGGGTAGGAGGGAACACCTAACTAGTGAATCAATGCACTGCTTCCTGTAGAGTGCACAGTGGTCATTGAGTACTGGATCAGTTCCCTACTCCCGAGAGTGTACGGTGATCCTGCCCTAGTTGATTCGGGCCCTGCTCATAGGGAAGTGCATGGTGGTCCTACACCTTTAGGGTTGTGCCTGAAATTACTTCAAAAGCGGATAATGTAAAAAGTAGTAAAGAATTAATGGGAGAGATTGAGACTCGTATTGAAGGAATTGAGAAGGCAGTTACAAGAACATGGGCAAATGTTTTAGCTCCAATCAGGGACATGAGATCTGGATTATAGCTGAAAGAATTAAAAATTAAAGAGAAAAAAGATAAGAGTGTGTGGTTTATGAATTAAATGACATGGAAGCGGAAATCGAAAGATTGGAGAATGCTACGAGACCCAATACAGAACGAAGGGATGAAAATAATTCTAAAGGCCCACCAAATGTTTGTGAAAATAAGATTATGGTGCCTATGACTGTTTCCATATAGCAAGATGAATCATGTCCTAAAACATCATATGCTATTATGAAATCCATTGAATTTGGGAGGCTACTTAGCGAAAAAAAGTCGGCTCTAAATAATATGGTTCAAGCAGCTTTTCTGGAGCAGGAAAATAATATGATTTTCAATAGGATTGGAGGTTCTGATGATGAACTAGGTGTAAGAGTGTAATTATTAACTCTTTAGATTAGATTATCTTTATTCGGGAAATCTTCAAGCTAAGATCATCGCCCGAGACTTCTCCTCATGGCCTCAACAAGGAGTATTTTCTACTTAAGATGAAGGTAATATATTTCGCGGACTTAGTTTGACCTACTTTAACTTGGTTTGTTTTTTTGGATTACCATATAAGTATGCGAATGTACTTCTATATAATCAAAATATATTTTAAAGATTTCATATGCATATTTTGGAATGTTTGGTCTAAGGTTAATCAAAGGTTCCAAATAGTTTCCCCTTCGCTGCCTGTGAATCGTAGCCTCGATTGTAGGGAGATCCACACTGCTATTCTTGCACGACCTGCGAAGTTTTCACTAGAATCTAGATTAATTCCAGTATTCAATAATATCTATGGGGACTATATAATCAATAATTACTACAGGTAATTAAAGGGAAAGAACTTGCCTTGTTAAGATGAGTTAGAAACTTTAATCTTGAAATGATTTTGCTAATGGAAGCAAACTAATAGGGAAAGTCTCACTAACGACATCTAATGCATCTTAAAAGAAATAAGAAACAAGACAAGAGGATAAGAAAAAAAGCACACATAGTTAGAAGAAAGTAGAATGAACAGTAATCTCACTTGGGAACTACCAACTGAGAGGAAGGAACAATTGAAGATGAAAATAGTGACTCGAAAAAGAAGGGGAACAGATAAAATTGATGGTATGGCATTTTTTCTTGAGCCATATTAAGACTGGAACCATTAGAAGTTTCCTTGCAATGTACGATGGCAATACAAATCAAAAGCTATCTTGAATTTATTTAAAAACAAGCTCATTTGTTGAGAATAGTGGCAATGAAGAAGCTTGAACATCTGCATCATCGACAACAGAGATTGAGGGACCATCCTTGAGAGGAATGTCATCAGTAATTAGAATAGCCTCAGATCTATAGGAAGCAACTACATGTCTAGCATACTGAGGCGTGGTGTCCTAAGAAAAAATGAAGATAAAACATACAAAGATGTATTTACCTTGGGTAGCTGAACGTTTGCCGATGAAGGACGATCATGAGTGGTCACATCCACAAAATAAGCTTTTGGTTTGATTTCCACAGTAAAGGGGTAGGAGTGGGATTCAAAAGTTTCCCAATGTGCTTCATTACTAACATCATGCCACACAACTAGAGAAACCTCGTCCACTTAATCCTCCTACACAATAATTATCGAACAACCAGAGGAAAGGCAATCAAATGGTAAATTGAGGGCTCTCTTTCTAAACCTAAAATAATTTTTTTAATACATTAAGGTCTAGAATCCATCGAGGAAATAACCTCAGACATAACATATTTTACCATTTCTGCCAAGGATGGGTCCATAGGTTTGACTTTAAAGTCTAAAAGGTAGATAATGGTGTGCACATCTATAGCAGTGAAATGCTTAAATTTAAAGAGATGTTCCATTTGGGATAAACGGGGACTTCAAAATTTCCAACTAAACATTTTGCCTTAGGATAAACGGAGACTTAAAAATACAAAACTTTCTCGTTGACTTCACATTTAAACATAATGACAGATTAGAAAAGTATTTAAGAGCAGTCACATAGAGAAAATACACACCTGCTAACTAAATAGTTACGTAAAATCAATATATAATTGAGCGACCAACAAATGAGGAGGAGAAGAATAAAGCATGATGTACTAGTCTAATTGGGGTACTGGTTTAGCATATTTAAATTGTACTGGCTACCATAGCATGGTCTAACTATAATAAACACACCTTAGCATAACATGGGCTTATTGGTGTACTGGTTTAGCATATTTAAAATGTAATGCTACTTAGTTGCACTGGTTTAGCATAGTTATGACATAAATTGCTTACGGTGTACTGGTTTAGAATGGTGTAGCCTATTTAAACTGTAATGCTGCTTATGGTGTACTGGTTTAGCATAACATAAACATAAACGTTTTAGATTTACAATGTTATTTCTCTATGACCCATTGATTGGGAGTACAATATATTGTTTGTACAATATAAGTTATATGATCAAAATTACCATAATTTCTTTTATAGTTGGTTTTTCAGATCTGTTATTACATTTTAATTTATATTTGATACATTTGAGTGTTAAATTTGTGCCATGAAAATTTGAACTATTAATGTCACAAGACACAGTAAGCTTAGTACATAAAGGGAATGGGCCAAATAATCTGAAAATGGCCCATTGAATATAAATATAATAAACTCAATGATCCAATAAATTATAAAACCGACAGAAGCTCGTCAATGGGAGTACTACAACCATTCCACCACCACATATGAATGAATACAGGTATAACTAGTCAGGCCAAGGGAACTTGGATCTTCGGGTTAATGTGGATCACTCTTGGTTACTTAAGGAATTTAGAGCATTGACTAATAAGTGGAACTGAACCAAAATTAACTCTCATGTTCCTCAAGAGATTATGCATTTTTTCATTGATGTGGAAATGATTTCTCCATATCAGTTTGACAAACCAATTTTGTCAATCAAAAGTTAATGACATCGTGTGACCAGAGATAGAGTGTTGTGTAGATATTCAAAGCATGTGATTGGAGAGGAAGGGCAGAGTATACACAGAATCTTGGTTGCGAAAAAAAGGCCAGAGTAAAATTATGACGAGAAATATGATCACAACATAAATGGACAACGAGGATACACATATTCACAGATATTGCAGTAACAAAATAAGGATTAATAGGATAGATGAACTTGCCTGGTTAAGAAGTGACTTCTGACTAAAACCAATGGTCCTAGCATTCCAAATTACTAAAGTAACTATCGATGATTGAACGCTAAGTTATATCATAAGCAACTCAAAACTGATAATACAAGGTCCTGCTATATATATATATATATATATATATATATATATATTTATTTTTTTTTACTTGTTTTTTTTATGTGATATTTAAGCATTTCAACCGACCCATATAAAAAAAATCAACTCAAAAAAAGTTTTTTTGCTATTTTAAAAAAATCTGTCAAACTTCAACTTTTAAACCACTTAAAAGCTGTGAAAGTTTGACCCATTTTTTTAAAATAGCAAAAAAACTTTTTTTAGCTGATTTTTTTATATGGATCCGTTGAAATGTTTAAATATCACATAAAAAATCAACTCAAAAATAATTTTTTTAATATTTTAAAAAAATAGGTGTGCGCTAGTACTTGTGTGCATATATAAGCTGTTCTATATAAGAATATTGGTTAGTCCCCTAAATCGTAATTGGTCGACCACTGTACGCTTGCTCCCCCATTGAATCCTAATGAATTGAGAGAGAATATGGGTTAGTACATTGAATCAAATGAACTTTTATACTAAATAGTGAGGCCTCAAGAACCTCCAAACTGTATGTTAACATACACAAACCATATGAATAACATCATCTCCTCTCAAGTTTAGAGTTCACCAAAACTCTAAATTGTATGTTAGAGTATAATGGATGATGATTGGAACTGAACAGAAGCTAAATGTGAAGGGAAATTACCAAGGAGGGGCATAATGGAGCAGATCACTGGCATTCTTAGAAGTAGAAGTACAATTGTTAGTGGCAGGACATAATGCTAGGCCAGGAGTATATTTTATTCCACATATTACCAAGTGTGACAGTGATGCCTTACTCTAACACTGTGCAATGCAATACACGACTATTTATGATGTAGTATATATAGATACTAATATAGATACGTCATACAAGAAATCTAAAATATTTTGTATAGTTTAGGGGAAGTTAGAACGAAAACTTTTAAAACCTACGGAGCCAAATAACATTGAGATCAACCGATGCAGCAAGCAATATGAAACCGAAGAAATCTGGTAAGGCCCAATGTCGAATTCCAATGCAGTTCAAGTTGGTAACGCTCGATGCAGCCGATCCAACACTCCTCATCATGTTTGCACACCCATGATCAGCTGCAAAGATAAGACATGCATGATTGTTAGAATAGACAATAGGAGACTTCTGCAGCAGCCGTAACCCCAACTTAAGACTACCTTGCCTTCATGACTCAAGTCACAGGACTCAATTCATAGCAAGTTGCCTTCATGACCAAAGAATACCACAATTTAAAACTACCTTGAATTTATTATATTTGGAAAGAAAAAACTCCATTGCATTTATTAGATTTGGAAGGAATTGAGATACAGCTGTCAAGAAGTCTATTCTAGTAAAATTGAAGATGGAACAAAATGCTTGTTCTAATAACAAATTGAAAAAGGAAAAACTGAGGACTGTTCTAGTAACAAATTGAATGTGTGGAACAAAATTGAAGATGTAACAAAATTGAATGTGTGGAACAGAATTGAACTTTGTTCTAGTAACAAATTGAAAGAGGAAAAATTGAAATTTTTTATGCATCATGATGAATAATAGCATATAAAAACTTTAGTATACGTTGTTGTTGAATACGCAACGTATGTGTATTTTTTATACATCACGATGAATACGCAAAAAAATTTATTCAACGTATGCATATTCTACAGCAGTAACTAATATATATAATGCACCCTAAGCCTTGTCATTTTTCCCGTGTAACCTGCAACCAAGTATGAAATTTACATAAATTAGGCATAGACAAATTGACAATATATCTGCGACGGGAAGGTAAATATTAGTGAGAGGGATATGAATATTAGGCTAGCGTCCCTAAAACATAAGGCCAACATGTTTTTAAAAAAAATCAATCTAAAGTGATTTTTCATATAAATATGATTAATAACCAAAAATATGTATGTGAATGTTTGGATTCTGAGACTGATTTAAGAAGTAAAACAATAAACTATACTTTCATGTGCGAACAAATAAGTTCAAAAGCCAAACCCTCATTTCAATCATGATCTGAAATCATACCTGACAGGAATAAAATATTAAAACAATGTGAGCATGTAGTAACCAAGTATATAACGTGCAAAAATATTTTCAGTAATGAATTATTGTCAAAGAATTGACGACCCATCAATGTGTATTAGGTAATACCATCAATCATGTTCATTAGGAAATTCTGAATTAATCTAAAGGGTAATTCCATGTATGCAATAGTGTAATGAGAGCCAATCCAAAACATATATACCCACCAGTTAGAGAACAAAGTTTGGTGTCTTCATACTAAACGTCTACAATAGAAAAAAATTGCTTTATGCGTGTGGCACAGTAATATATTAAACAACTTCAGGTAATTGTGCCTCTGTAACACCACACATTGCTCCAACAGACCATAAATTTTGAACCACCACCATACCATGAATTCACAATTAGTACATAAAATATTAAGTGAGAAAATCTTTCTATGTTTAGAATAATCTTTCTACATTTAGAAGATGTTAAAGGCTCAGAGATTCAACATTGTGAAAATCTAATAGATATACACTGCTACCTGCCATCCTTACTGAAACTTGAAATTTATGATTGTAAAAATTTGAGTGGTTTACCAAGTTGGATTGATGCCTTCTCACATATTGAGGAACTGATCATATCAAAATGCTCTAGTGTAGTGCAATTAGACATATATAGTCCTTAAATCTGTCTTCAAAAAACATGAAACATAACAGATGAAAAAAACTAAAACAAAACATAACATATGCCCCATGTATGGTTTAAATACAGTTACTAATCATACACCATACGTTATATATATAAACACACAGTTCTATCTTGACTGATTCGTCTAGCAATATAATAATATTGTGTTTTGGGTTGAACTAAATACATAACAAAAAATTAAACATAGTGAAATGAATATCAAAAACCTAACAAAAAAAACTTAAAAGACCTAAAACCAAACTCAAGAGTCGTGATTATATACCCAATGTCAATGCACCTTGTAATAGTTAATAGTTTAACAGTCATGATTATATACCCAATGCCAAACTCAAGAGTCATTGCTGACGTAAATATAAACTCCCAAATACAATAAAAAATCATAATTATAATTAAGCTAATTGGGAAATATAAGAAATTTATATTTACTTCAACAATGATATAACATTCCACGGTGATTAGATCCTTTTCTTGAAAAAAAATCAACCGTATGAGCTGCAATAGTAAAATCACATTTATCATAAATTATAGTCAAATAATCATATCCAACTTGTAATCTTTAGTTTTAGCTATTTTTCAAATGAAACCATGTGATGAACAAAATAGTTAGAACTACAAAACTAACCATAGATACCAAGGACTTTAGTAAGAGAGTAAACTAAAGAAATCCCTCGTATTCACAATAAAAATCGTCGAAATCAAGGTAAGGAATTAAGTTACGTGAGAAAATAAAGAACATGCAAACCACCTATAATTCAAGTGAACAATGAAAACCTCAAATTGGGTAAAACAAAGACAAATTAAAAGCAAAGCAAAATTAAACACTATAACATAAACTATAAACAGTGCAAATTAAGTCAAACTGAATTGTGCAAAACATAGCCAAATGAAAACCTACAAACATAAACTATTACACTGCAAAACAAAGCCAAATTAAATACTACTACAATTCAAAATACTACTTTTTTAGTTTATACTTTTAGATTGCAATACAAATATATCAACATTGAAAAAAATATTTTCCCCAGCATATTCCCCCAAATTCTAAATTAGTTTACCGGACAAACAAAATTAAAATTACCAAAAAAACAAACAAAATTAATTGCAATCTAGAACATCATACACAGTGAAATTAATTGCAATCTAGAAAACTGAACACTGAAATTAATTACAATCTAGAGAACTGAACACTGAAGGATCTGAACATCAAGGCATACAGAAACACACACGCATACACAAATCGAATCAACAAATCGCAATCTAGACAAAATATTCTTGGAAATCTATATATATCCACAAAGTTGGCCAATCATTATATCTACATAAATTCAAATACAAAAATAATAAGCAAATCAAACATATTTTAGAACTCAATCTGAGAAACCCTAAAAAATTAAGACAAAAGCTTTTTTACCTGCGTGATGGAGCCTCGCCGGTACCTAGAAATCTGCGTGATCTCTCTAAAGGGAAGAGATACGTACGAGGGAGCGAGAGGGAGAGGGAAATGTACCAGAGAGCGAGAGAGAGCGAGAGTGAGCAAACAAGAGAGAGCGAGTGTGAGAGCGGGGAAAGAATTTGATGAGCGAAAGAGAGAGCGGGAATGGAAAAAAACAAGACCCGCTTTTTTTTTCCATTTATCTCAGTTTCAGGTTAAAGTTTAAAATAATTAAAATTACGAAGGGTATGTTTATGTCATATATACACAAATATGAGATGAATAGTTTTTTTTATCTCAATTTTATTTAAATTGAAATAAAAATTTACCTTAAAAAACAAATTGACATAAATGTATATCATTTATGTCAATTTACATTTATCTGACATAATGTCAATTTTTAAACTGACATAAATGATACTTTTTCTTGTAGTGATGTAGTGATAGATTTTAAATTCGCCACACTATTAACAGTGACGGAGGGAGGAGTCCACCCTTTTTCAACCAAAATCCAAACTTGTTCATCAGTGGATTTTAATGCAGATTTCATACGGGCTTTCTAGTATGCGTAGTTTGTCCCGTCAAAAACTGGCAATTTATTATATAACTTCTCCATTAGAACACGCTCTTTTTCAAAAATCAAATTTTCAGAAAATTGATATCTTAGAAAAATTATGCAAAAAATTACACGGTAAAGTTGTGTAATTGACTCTGATATCAATTTGAAAGGATAGCGCTTGTGTTCAAATAAAGAAATTATTTAATTAAACTCAGCTTTTATCAATTAAGTCCTAAACATGCATCTAGGTGTGATTGAAGATGATAAAATCATGCAAGAACATTCAAACACACACATGTGAGAAAAAAAATCCCCAAAGGGGCAAAAAATTTTAATTTAACTATAATTTTGTAAGATACGATTACACGAATTACAATGAAAATACAGTGACAAAGAAATACCCACAGGCATCAATTCTGTCATCGGCGGCTGGAATCTACCTCGGGAACTCCAGGTGAGCAGCAATGAAGAAGAAAGACGGCTTCTCCACAAAAGTTGAATAAACACAAGGTTGTGTTCTTGGGTTACAAAAGGATTGACAAAGGTTTGGAAAGGGTATGTGAATCAAAATATGAGTCTTGGGAATCAAAAAATATGAACACTAGAGCAATTAGAACGCGCAAAATCGTCTCTCCAAGTCTTAAAAAATAACTCCCCCGAAGTTGGCTTTTATAAAGAAACCAAAAAGAGTTTTAAAATTCTGGAACTCTTGCCATCGTCAGGTACCCCGAACCGGTTTGGGTGTAGCGCGAACCAGTTCGCCCCCCGAACCGGTTTAGCCTTCGTTTCGCAAAAGTTCGCTGGATTGGGGCTTAAAGGAGTCAACATTTTTCCAAGTCTTTTCTCGGAATTTTCTCCATTTTCAAAGGGCCATAACTTCTTCATCGTTGCTCGGATTGAGGTGCCGTTTCCTTTAGTATGTTCTTTGCATAGAGCTCTTCAACTTTCTAGTTGACCGGACCTCCGGACGGTGTCAGTAAATTACCAAAATACCCTTGAACTTCCATATCATGCCTTCTTTCACTATTTTGACTTCTCTTGCGCACCACTTGCATAAAGTCCTTAAAATCGTGGAACGTGAAGTCGTCGAGGCAGATGTGGGACACAAGATGGAGATGTTGAATGCTTGATTCTCAAAATTTTGGATAGAGGCCATCGAGTAAGATCGTGAAGAGATGTGCCTTTTGTAGCGGCGTACGACATATACAAATGTAAGATAACGGACATGAGAAATATGTCCTTACAGAGATTCTAGATAGGTTTCAGTCAGTTACTATCCGGGCATGTCACCCAATGTCATGTTTTATTTTAATTTTTACGCATTCGAGTTTTAATGGATATTGTATTAGATTGTAAACTGATTGTTTATTCGGTTAGTGCATTGTTATTATATTCTGGTATTCAGATTTGATTATGTGATTGTATAGTAATTATTTATCTGGAATGGTTTATGGTAAATTGTTTTATTTATGGTAATTTAATTAAAGTTTAAAATTGACACGCGTCTTGATTAAAGAATATGTAGTTAATAATTAACTGGCTTTCGACAGTTATGCGCAGAATGAGCCATTTGAGATTGTTGTTTTATTTTAGTAGAGGGCTGGCTACCCGTTATTCTATTGAGCGATTTGTCACAAGTAGCGGGTGGTAAACAATGTAGGTGGTGGAGGTGGTTTGTGATCGGGTGGTGACAGAAAAAATGAGTGAAAATTTTCCTGATTTTCCTTTTTTTTTAAGTTTGCGTTATTTTTTTATTTTGTAGAAACACAAAAAAGTTTTTTTATTTACTTTTTTAACCAGTTGTCTCTTATTTATTGATGAGTTGCACATATAATATACAGCATAAGCATCCAAATAGCTAAATCATTAAGTCTCCTAAAGAAGCTTTACCGGAGGGTCGTATTAAAAAATATATGAATTTGAGATTAACATTTTTGAAATAATACGTCCAACATTCAAATTCAACACAACATCGGGGTCAAAAGGCAATTAATCCTTAATAATATTTCAATATTATTCTGTGTATTCTTTATTTATTTTTTATTTTTAAATACTAATTTTAATTAGGGTTTATAAAAAAAAACACAGATCAAACGATAGCAAATATGTTTTGACATTGGCCATTAATATTTCTGCCTCTATGATAAACATAACAAACAAATTATGACTCTTAAATTGAGACCGGTGAACTTACACTTGTGTCCCTTGAACTTGGGGTTTGTAACGAATTGAACCCTAATTTTTTTTTTTTGTAATGATTTGTCCTTCAAACTATCATTACTTTGGAAGGATGGTGCTTCTATTACATTTTTCGTTGACTTTAATAGAAGAAATGAACAATTTAAACTCATTTAGGAGCGAAATTGTATTGACTTTTAGCTATTTATAAATGGATTTGTGGTATTAATCTCAACATGCTTAAATCGGTACTCATATTGTTCCCTATATGTAAATATTGTAGTTATCAAATTATAATATTGATTGAGTACAGTCATCGAATTACGATATATTCAAATTTGGAGGATTCAAACTATTTTTTAGACATGAAATTTATTTATAAACAAATTTGAGAAATAACCCCTCCCACGGGCTCTTACAAGCGATAAAGAACATTAAGAGAGAAAATAAGAGAAAACTACAAAAAACTCAACTTAAGACTACTAACATTTATGAGATCTTCATCGATAGGTGGAAGAGCTTAAATTTTATTTAAGAGCCCCGATTTCTCTTCATCAGTTAAAGTTGGAAAAGACTCCAATGACATGTGCAGTACTGACTCAAAGGCCTACTTAAGAACACCCTTCGGATTTTGAGTTTCTCCAATTATCATATCCAGAATGATGTTTGTTGGATTTTCAAACAAGGTTTTGATTTGAAAACAAAAGATAATTTATTGCCAATTTGATAACTGATGAAAATCGTTAGTGCCAATTTGACTATCATCTGACCCAACTTGTCAACTTAAAATATTGGTTTACCCCTAAAAACATTAATATACATTGTTATATTTATGAATTATAAATTTATGTATTCAATAAGTACATATAATATTAAAAATACATTAATATATATATATATATATATATATATATATATATATATATATATATATATATATATATATATAATGTTCTCGTACGGACCGGATATGTGTCACCCGACGGTGTGCCTTGAAATTATCACCTAAATTATAGGCAGACTCGCTCTCTATTCTGGGCTCACCGTCAGGTGACACATGTCATGTCCACACTCTTAAAACGCGGACTGGTTAGCACAAGAGCAGGACTATATATATAATGCTCTTGTGCGGACTAGTCCGCATTTTAAGAATGCGGACCGGACATGTGTCACCTAACGGTGCGCCTAGAAATTATCGCCTAAATTATAGGCACACTCTCTCTCTTTTCTGGGCTCACCGTCAGGTGACACATGTCTGGTGCGCATTCTTAAAATGCAGACTAGTCCGCACAAGAGCAGAACTATATATATATATATATATAGAGAGAGAGAGAGAGAGAGAGAGAGAGAATACAATACATTAATATTTTAAAAAACGTTGTGAAAAAAAAATAGTTTTTATAACAAAATTGTATCTTATAAATGTTTTTTTAATAAAAAATGTTTCTTCAAAAAAAATTAATGTTTTATAAAATAGTTTCTATGAAAAAAATGGTTCAATTATTAAAATAATTTTTAACATTATTATTTACAATAACATTTTTAAATTTTTTTTTTATAATTTTGTTTTAAAAATCTACTTTTTTTTTGACAAATAAAATAATTTTAAAAGGAATACGATTTTTTTGTAGTTTTAAAACATGGACTTAAATGTATTGATTAAAAAACGTACATTTAAAAAAAAGTTTTACTCTAAATAAAACCGAAAAATGATATTTTTAACTGTTCTTTATTAAACAAACAAATATTTTCAAACACGTAAAAATTATTTTGAACGGTTAAAAAACTGTTTTGTTTAAAAAAAATATTTTTTACAATTATACGTTAACAATATTGTTTTGTTGAAATAATGTTTTGTATATAAAGATGAAAAAATATGAAAGCATTAAGATAAATTTAAATACTAATTTATTTTTATAAGTAGATCATGTATTGAATTTGTAAATGTATAATAAATTCAAAAGATCACGAAGATCCCGATTTTAGTGTTCATAAAGAAGAAAGTTGTTTTAACAACTTGGTTAACTGTTCAGGTAAGACAGGATAGTGGATTTGGTTCCTAATATTGTGGAGATAGTATTTTCCGAGCAAATGGTGGGATATGATCTTCCTAACGTCTTGTCACAAGCAGGTATTTCAATTTCAACAGCTTGATCACATGGGGATATGTTTAAAAACTTTGCAAAGTCAGCTAAGTAAAATGTCACTTTTGAAATTGACAATACCGAAACTCCGAAAAATCCAGGGAAAAATATGGACAAAATAAGTGAAAAGTTGGACAATAACGTTAAATTTTATTTAGGAGATCCTAAAGTTATGGTTCAAAAAAATAATTAGAATATTTCATCCGGTGATATTTCAGATAATGAAGATTCCTATGGAGATCTGCCTCTTCTCAAGAACATTCCAAACCGGTCAACTCACTCATTTAATTCTATGCGGGAAGAGGAGGACCCTGATGTTAGTTTATACATGGAGAATCGAATATTTGATCTCCAAATATCTCCTAATTCTGCAAAAGCTCAGGCCTTTATTGTAGACTCAATTGGGAGAAAATGTGGAAGACTTCGTAATTCGTTTGATATTTTAGGGCACTTAGAAGACTCAAATAATCCAATTGAAGTGAAAGGATCTTATCAAAAAAGAGAAAACAAAATGGACACTTTTTCGTACTTAATTGACTCTTAAATATAATTTAAGGCTAAGACTTCGTAAATTTTGTTAATTTTTCTTATTCTTAGCGCTTGTAAGAGATCTAGGAGTGGCTTCTTCTTCTATCTATTTTAATAAACCTTGTGAATCCAATAAACAATTTTTATAACAAAATAGTTTTTTATAATAATTCTTTTAATAAAAAAATTAGTTTTTATATAAAAAAACCATTTCTACAAAAAAAGAAAATTTAATGTTTTTTGAAATAGTTTCTATTTAAAAAATGTTTCATTTTTAAAAATATTTTTTAACATTACTCTTTACAATAACATTTTTTAAAAAGTTTTTCTTTAATTTTGTTTTAAAAATATACTTTTTTTAACAAATAGCAAAATTTTAAAAGAAATACAATTTTTTGTATTTTTAAAAAATGGAGTTAAAAATGTATTTATTTTTTTTTTCTTTTAAAAACTAATTCATTGATTTAAAAACGTAAAGTTTTTTTTAAAAAATACTATAAATAAAACCAACAACTAATATTTTTTAACTATTCTTTATTTGACAAAAAATTGTTTTCAAAAGCGTGAAAATTATTTAGAAATGTTAAAAAATGGTTTTGTTTTAAAAAAATTATTTTGTACAATTGTTTTTTAACAATACTATTTTGTTGAAAGAATGTTTTGTATAAAAGGATGTAAAAATATGAATGCAATAAAGTAAATTTAAATATTAATTAGATTCATATATTGAATGTGTAAATGTATAATGTATAAACATTAAAATGTATATTAATATATTTACGGGTAAAACAATCTTTTTAGTTAAAAAGTGGGTGAACTGACGGTCAATCTGGTCAATTGACATCTTCCGTAATATAATTTAACTTAACAGCCTCCGCATACTATAAAAGGAGGGAGACAGACGTTTAGCTATGAAAGTCCCTTTCTAAAAAATCTCCCATAGTTGTTCGCCACAAAATGAATGTTTTTTGGTGTTTGAAGTCCTTCAATGCTTCATGTATGAGTTTCAAGTGCTTCTTGTTTTGCGCGATCCTATCCCTTCACACTAGGAAATGGGAAGAAATTATGAAGAAAACATATAAGAGTGTAAATAGAAAATATGACGAGAAATATTAACTAGACGGATTAAATTCACAACCACCAGTCTCATAATTCTTTCTAGTGTATATATCAGATGACTCCGGGAGTTCCCCCAAACACTTCAGTAGAGGAGAGATAAAAGAGGCCCTCCAATGAAGTGGTCAAAGGAACTCTAGGAAACACCTCATTTTTCTTCAATAAATATATTCCCATTTCCTTTTATATTACTTGCATGGTAACTTCATATTAGCCTACTCTCCTATTTATAGTATGTTGCTCACAACAGCTTTTAAGCACCAATGATGGGGAAATCCAAAAGAATAAAGCCCTAGGCGCTGAACCTAGTCATGAAAATGGGTTATATCAAAGGTAGAGAACATTGGTATCTTGAGTGGCCATACGCCCGCACCCCGGGGTCCCCTACAACCTTTTGTCACTCCATATACCTTATCCCGGACATTTCGGTTGCTTCTCTCCTGAAAATATAAAAATAGATAGATAAATAAATAAAGCCTTTTTTTTTTCTTTCAGTTTAATTAGAGGCATCGCGTGTTTTATTTATCTACGCTAATTTAGAGGGCGACTTAAGCCAATGCACTTTTAAATCCATACAAGCTGTTATGGAAAGGATTGTGTATGTGGACAAAGTTCAAAAGGACTAGACTTACGGATGAAAGGTAGATAACAAAACATAGGAATGACCAGTTCCCACAATATGAATCTGGATACTTCACTAGGTATGTAAGTCCAACCAGGTTCAATATCGGAACAAAATCTACAAGTTGCAATTGTCATGCCTATTATCTTACCATGTAACTCAAGTGCCCCATTAAATTGTCATAACCACATCACCAGAACTCATTTGATTAAAAGATATAAATAAAAACATTTTTGTACGGTTTTAAATAAAAATATGGAGAAACTTTTAAAAGAGTTTTTTCTACAAATTAATTGTTTCTAAGAAACATTTTTTTAATATAAAGCAAAACAATTTTTAAAACAGACCTTTATTTTTTAAAACAAATTATAAAGAAACATGTTTTTTAAGAGTTAAAATAGTTTATTTTTGTATGAACAGTTTTAACTGTTAATAAGGGTTTTGACAATAAGAAAACTGTTTTTACAAAAAGAAGTTAGTCTGATTCTTGTATGTTTACCTATTAACCAAACTTAAATCATGTTTACTAATTATCTATAACTTTGTTGGATAAATTCGATTTCACCAAATTTAGTTTGTTGACCAAATATAAATTTTACTAAACTCTGAGCCTTAATTATTATGGCACGCACAACAAAAAAATAAATGGTCAAATGTAATACCCCTTACTTTTATGTATTTATTTTATATTAAATTATCGGGTGTGGGGGGATTTAATACAATTGAAAATTAAAATAAGGGTTTAAAATAATTTTTGATTTTGGGTAGAATAGTTAATATTAATGAGAATTGCGCATTTACTAGAGTGATATGGTAAATATAATCATGTTTTATTCAATTTTGTCGTATATACATGTATTGGCGGCAAGAATTAATTGTTTCTCAACCGTGGTATGTTTTAGTGAATTATATGAGGTTGGGAGATGGTTTTTACATTCCGAGTATCGAATGAAAATTTGGAGGGCACAGCTGATTCCTGAAGGGCCGAGAAAGTCAAAATGACTGTCGTGGTCTTTTTATTAGAGTTCCGGAATCTTTTTGACCAGTTTGACTCGATTTGGGGTACACTAGTTATTTTATGTGTATATTATCATTTAAGGATGGGATTGCGGCTTAAGAGGGTTAATTAATCTCAATTAAGAGAAAACCCTTTTGGGAGAGAGAATGTGAGAAGAAGAGAAAGAAGGAGAAGCTTAAGAATCTTCAAAATCTTGTAGAATCCTTGACTTTGAGGAAGACTCATACCCTACAATCTTTGTGGAAAGTGGATTAACTTGCTAAATGCTTAATTGTGTGACCTATTCCATAAATTGTGGTATGAATTTGGTTACATTAGAGATATATGTGTTAAACCCTAGAATCTACTGCAGAAGATTAATTCTTGTTCACTATAACAAAAAATCACATTTATGTCGGTTTAAAAATTGACGTATGTCAGACAAATGTAAATTGATGTAAATGATGTTTATTTATGTCAATTTGGCTTTAAAAATACATTTTCATTTCAATTTAAATAAAATTGAGATAAAAAAAACAAACCATTTATCTCATTTATATATATAAATGACATCAATATAATATTAATAATTTTACCCTTTGAGTCAAAACTGAGATAAATAGAAAAAAGAAGCGGGGCTTTTTTTCACACTCCCGCTCCAAATTTTGCTCCTCAAAATTCTTTCCCGGCTCTCTCATACTGATATCTCTACACATATCGAACAGATCTCTCTCTCTCTTGCTCGCACAACTCTCTCTCTCTCCATCTCGCTCGGACGTACAGAGCTCTCTTGTTCCACCTCTGGCACTGGTAAGCTTCCATCACACAGGTACAAACAACTCACAATTGTCTTAAATTTCTAGGGTTTTCTAGATTTAGTTTTAATTTATGTTTGATTTTTTCTTGATTTTTTATTAATTTTGCATTTGAATTTATGTGGATATATGGATTGGCCAAATATGTCTATATATATATGGATTTGAAAATGTTTGAAAACCTAATTGATTTCACTTACTTCTCATTTTTTGCCACTCCCACTTCTACTTCTCTCTCCTCTCGTATCAGACCCGCTGTTGGGACGCCCTCCCTCTTCTCCTATTTTTTACTTGGCTCCAGTCTGCACATAGAGAATTTGGGTATGTTGCTTTACCAACTTTTTTTTTATTTACATTAGTAAATAGTTATGTTTGTGTCAAGCCTTGTTCAGGTCTCTATTTGTTTAGATTTATTACAATTGTTAGCAATAATACTCTTTAAAGAAAGAATTGTATCTATTATAAATTCAGTTTATATATTGTCATTTTCTTTTGAAAATACAGATATTAAAGAAATAGTTGAATGTCATTAGTTTCAAGCATAATTTTATTTTCTTTTCAGTTTATATGTTCAATGTTTAATAATTTTGGTCAATGACTTGTTGCAAAGAAAGTAGGGTCATTCGAAGAAAAGTCCCTCACCAGTTTTTTAATTAATATATAGTCTAAACTTTTTTATTTTGTTCCAAAAGATCCCTCGCTTCATAAAACACTTGCAAATAAAGTGTTATATCAATCCAACTACATCTTTCATTGCATTGTATCTGATCATTCATTAAGAATTGCTATAAATTAATTGTTTCATTAATGTGTTTCCACGATGTGTTTCCACGATGAAACTCATTCGGAATGTTTACAACGATTTTATTACCATATGATGGCTAGATCATTTTCTTTACCTCGAATTTTATGTTAATGTTTGCTTGTCTCAACGATTTTCGTTCCATAGGGTGCATTACGATATACTCGCTAATGCTTCACTTGTGTGCTTTCATTAATTTTTCACATTGCTTCATATGTTCTTGTCCCATGTTAGACAATGTGCTTTCATTAATTGCTTCATTATATTATAGGTATATAATTGCTAATGGTTGTCGCTATTATGCATAATATGTATAAAAATAGTTGTTGTTATACATATTATATATAACATCATAGTATAATATGTATAATAATTTTGTGAATTGAAGTTCTTCAATGATTGGAATTATTTTTGGTTGTATAGTTTTTGAGTGTTTTTTTAGTTTTCTTGAGTTGGTTAATTATGGTTGATTGAGTCGTATTGCTTTTAGGTGTTGGTGTCTTTGGTACTTGTTGTGATAGTTTTTGAGTGTTTTTTACGGTATTTTCTCAGTTTATATATTGTAATTTATCAACATCAAAATCCAACCTTTTACACTTCATAATTATTGATGTGGAACTTATATATTTTTATTCAATAAACACATATTAACACTTGTAATGGGTTTTATTGTAATCGACTCACCTTAAATTCTGATAAGAAACCGAACATGTGGGGTGAGAATTGGAGTGGATCATAAGGTCTTTCAAGATGTTTTGGTTCTTTTATTTCGATTCAATTTTATTTATCTTGACGTCACTATCAATCAATTGAAATTATAGGTTCCTTGGATTTAGTGATGATGTGACCTGTAAACCTCTCGAGGACCTTGCTTTTGTTATGGCACACTTTTACGAGAGAGTTAGGGGTCATGCATTCAACGTCGTGGTTACGACCCATGAGTAGCTAATCAGAATATTCGTTGCGGAAAAATCATTTTTGATTAATGGGCTTGTACAAATTGGCAACAACATCAATTGCACAAATCTACATTGGCCAACCCACCGTATTACCCAACTTACGAGCTTTACGGTTAGTTCATCCGTTTTTTATCAATTACTGACCACACAATGATTAGTTCATATTTTTAAGTCTGAACTTTCACACGTAGTGTATAGGTAGTCACAATTTGTTCCCAGAAATGGGAGATCATAATCGTGTAGATGGTCTACACATTATTGTTAAAGACTAAGTTTTAAATGAGTATATAATTCTTAGTTTGATGGCTTCGCGCCATTGTTGCTTGCTTGGTTAGAGTTAACTGTCTACCTTAATTACATTGGACTATTTTACTATAAACAAAACATTTCTCCATACTTGCTATAGCAAGGTGACAAGGGTGAACTTGGAAATCATTGGAAGCATTTTTCTTAAGCCATCACTCTTTTTTTTCATCTATCTTGTGTGCTGGATTTTTTATTTATGGAATCTTTTTGAAATGAGGTAATAGCTGATTTCACCAGTCTTGGTATGATCAGTTATTCCAAAACAACAATCTGATCATTGAGACAACTTGTAGGAATGGGCTTTAGTAGTCTGAGAAGCGGATTTGGTTAAGATCTTAGGGTTTGGTGGAACATATTGGTTCTTCATACGATGTCTCTTGAAAACTACAAAACCATCACAACTTGGTTTTTTCATAAACTTGTGATGAGCAGTTAATATTTTCGAGAATTCACGTAAGCCTTGAGTGTTGGTAGACTTGCATTCCCTTTCAGAAGGAGAGACAGTTAGAGATGCCCAGTCCTTTTTTTATAATTTCTTTGGACACATGAAATTTTTCGAGGGTATAAGTTCAAGGCGTTGACACATTCTTATTTGTCCCATTGATGTTTAGGAGGAAATAGGGATAGGGGTTTGGGATAAAGCTTAAACAACTCAAAATCGGATTTTATCTCAATTGAGTCAGAGGCCTACAAGTTAACCTGACTAGAGTCCATTTGGGGTTGTTGAAAAACCAAACCTGGATGCAATGAGAGTTGTTCCATAGCAGCATCAGTTGTCCCATTTTAAGCTATTTATTTAGTTCTATATATTTTCTATACTGTCATTTCTATTTAGAAAATGTGTGTTTTACTGCCAGATTAATAGTCTTATGTTTACCACTGCAATTTTAGTTACGTTGGGTTGGATAGGGTCCAAGCGAGAATACTAGGGAGCCAGATTAATAGTCTTATGTTTATCCCCTGAGATTGACGAGTTTTGGTCTTGGGAGTTAGGGTTTTAATTTAACTCCACATCGAATACTTTTTGTATTCCATGAAGTAGTGGGTGACGAATCTAGGTCATTAGTTGTGGGACCTAATGGATCGCTCGATCTCATTTTTCGTTTTGTTAATTCATCAGTTTTATAGTTTGTCCAGTGTCTCTGCTATTACTGAAGGTGTGTACTGGTTTAATTGAATGACTAAATGTTGACTTTGTTATGTTATTGGGGTTTCAAAATATTTTTATATACTCCTAATAGTTATAATGCCACTTATCTTTACATTTGTTTAGGATTTTTCATTGATTCATTACTCATTGTTGCAGCTTTCCAACTTATCATTGAAATTCTCCATATAATGAAACTCAATCTCAGCACCACCTAATTTTTCATACTCATTAGCAACTATATGTTTTAACTTTCTCTTTCTCTTCTTTTGACTTTTGAATGGACTTTCACTTTACATTTAACTAGTTAGCAAACAATTGTAGCTCTTCAATCTTTAGAAATAGTTTTTTAGTTGAAATAATATCTGATAGATTGTCCTTAACACAAGAACGATGTTTCTGTAATGGAGGTAATTTAGAAGCTTTAGTGGAGAGGTTAATTTGATTGATAATTAATGTTTCCTCTATAAAGAAGTTATTAGAAGACATCATCCCCTCCTGAACCATTTTCTTCCCATCTTCTAAAGAGTTATTTTGAATTTCTTATTCCTCGTCATTAGGAATTGATATTAAATCATCTTTTAAAATTTTGAACCTATTAGAGAGCCTAGTAGTCTGATCTTCTTTCATTCTTGAATCAAATATCATATGATTAACCTTAGGAGCTGAATTAGAGGGTATTTCCTTGTTTGTATTTCAACAGTTCCTTTAGAATTGATCTTGACCTGAGTTGCAACATCAGTCCGTGTTTCCTCTGCATCTTCTTGAATCACCACATTCTTTTGAATATTTTTAGTCCCTGCTTGCTTAGGTTTCAATTAGGGAAATTTAATCATACTCTTACTTTCAGAATGACCTTGTTTTTTGCAGAAATCACAAAATAAAGGAAGATTTTCGTATACAATAGGCTGCCAAAATCCCGAGTTACCACAACATATCCAAACTCTTTTTATTCTTTCTCTGAGAATGTTAATTTCCATAAAAATTCTTTATAAGCTTGGTCTAGATATGGAGGCTATGGAAGCATCCAATTTAAGGGGAGTTCCAATAAGCTATGCAATAGAATACAATGATGATTTCGCATAAAAATATAGAGGAAGATTGGGTAAATTGATCCAAACAGGGACTATAGGAGATTCTTCCTCTGTTTTGAAATCAATTTTCCATTTAAAGGTTCTCATGGAATACTTCCCTACGTACTAGAGATCTCTTAGCTAAAGTCTGGCATAATCATCTTCACAGTTAAGTCTAATGATGATGTCTTTCGAATCAAGAAGCCCAATAGAGAATGCAGATTTCAAAGAAATTTTTTGAAAAGTCTTACGAATAAAATCAATTGGGGGTCTCCCATGAGAGAATTTCCCCATAACTGAATGTTTAAATGGTTCATCTAGGGTTTGTATATCTTCTTGTGAGAAAGTCACAGCAGGTTCACCCTTAAACGTTGTAGGGTTTTTCAAATCCAACTCTTTTGATGGCTGATTCATAAGGATACTTGCGAATGACTTAAACTATACTTGAGTAGCATCAGGTGGTTTAGGGGGAAGATTTACAGGTTGGGCCATGGTTTTGGTAAAGGGAGAAGAAGAATTCTCCCTAATTTCTTGGGGTTTTCTTGGAGAAAGCTCTCATCGATCCTTTTTTTTATATTAACACTATGTGCTTAGTTTGGTGGTTTATCATGGGAGAATTGGGGTGTAATCTCTAGAAATGATTTAAACATAAAGGAAACTACGAAATTATACTAGTCCTAGTAGTCTATTCCTTCTTTGCCATTATCGTATAATATAAACTTTATATCTTTACAAGCAGTATTATAACAAAATTCCAACAAAAAAGCTCAAAATAAACAAACAGAGGTTGTAAACATGTTTATTGTATGATGTTTGAGTGTATATATAGGGGAGTTACATAATTACAAACTGAAACCCTTAAAAAACGTTATCTCTATTTTATTATTGTTGTACTTTTTTGTCTCTAAACATTTTCCTAACCTAAAACTAGATTAATTTGACAAATGTATACTAGTATAAGGAATGATACGCTTGGAGTTTAATCATCATCATCGTCATCGTCATCATCATCACGCATTGAACATATTGGTGAAGCCACTTAACAAAAGGCAATTTCTCTTTTTCCTTGGTATCAATGTGCCATAATCCTTAATCTTATTTCTCTCAATATATATAATTCTATCACATCATACAATGGTTATATCTTAATATACAGTGCTTTTCGTTCATGTGTAAGTGGATTTCCATAAAGTCTCTATCGGGTGCTCAAAATTAAGAACATGTTCATTAAATTATGGAAATATAAGTATCAGACATGTACTCCAGTGGATTTACGAAGTATCCATATTCGATGCATATCCTACATAGATGAACATTTTTAGGATGCTGAAGGACAAGATGAACATCTGTTCATTGACAACCTATTTCTCTTCACCAAAGTATGTCCTCTTGTGGTCTCTTTGATGATATGAATTGTAGCTATTTTTTCTTATATAAGTGAAAGGTATTTTTTTTAAATCTCATAAATGAGTAAAGCCCATCTCGTTCTTTTGCTTCAGAAAATCCCCCCCACCCCCACCCCCACCCCCCGTGAAGAGCAAAATCATGTCGATATAGATACGACACCTGAATGATAGAAACCTTACTAAATTTACAATTACCTTACTGGAATTTCAGGTAATTTAGTTGAAACTATATGTGGATCGAATCCTCTAAATTAAAATGATAGGGATAAGACTTATCAAATAAATGGGTAGAATCATCCATGAGTTGCGTTGATGATATGGATAAATGGCTAGACATCTTCAATGTAAAACTTAGACACATGAGAGAGGATATTGAGTCGGTAGGGATCTGTGTACGTTGTTATGTGATTTTGAAGTGGTTTTTTGTATTCTAATAAGAAAGTAATTTCCATGTTATAATTTTTTTTTGGATTTGTTTGAGATGTAATTGCTGCAATTTATGTTCTGTTTCTTACAAATATTATAATGGAATAACTGAGAATAATTTAAGTTTTTCCTTGTTACTTTATTAATCCATGGAGGAGGAATATATTTTCTTGTTAACTGGAAATTAGTTCACTTGCTTGACACTGAGGGACTGACTTGGATATCATAATTGATCCTTCGAAAGGGTATATGTGGATAGAAATTGTTGTAGTTGCTATTCACAACTTTTTCTCCTTGGTAAAAGATATATATGCTCAAGTGTACAGTCATAGACAACATTTTTTTCCCACTGCAGTTTAAATGCAGCGTGATCTCCACTTATGCTGATCCATATTCTTTTGTGATTGCAGATGGAAACCTGCAATAACAATTTGGGAATGCATTCTACATAAATCATTAATTGAGGAAACTTGATAAGCTTCTTGATAGTTTGTGTATCCCTTCTGAGTTCCGCCTCCATTACTTTCATATAGAAATGAAATAATAAGTTTATTTTTAATTAAGTTTCTTGCTCCTTAAATTTCATCACGTTTTGTTTGTTGCAGTATGCAGCATGTCTAACAGGAGGTCCATTTGATGAGGCTCACATGATGTAAAATATCGATGCATGTGAATGATTAATCGGTGATTTACATGGTCTTAAAGTAGCTAACTTGGATCCTAGGTATGCAAACACTCGAGATGTATGCGCCTGCTATTTTTTCTGGTTACTTATCTTAATGCAGTTTGTGTAAGCAGATTGTTGATGAAATAGATAATTATGCAGGCACCTACAAAATGTAGCTATTATTTGCGGACTGGACCTTACTAAGTTTATAACGTACTTTAGCGTACAAATTTTTTGGTGTAAATTAACGTCACTTATCAAATAAATGGGTTTATGACGTACTTTTCGTGGGATAACTCATGAATCGAATACCTAGTTGTTGATACAAGTCGAATGTCACTCCACGAACACCACGAATGCTTCAAAAATGATTTTACCTTTCATTTAAGTTTTCAACGTCATGAATAGTCATTGCATTGGTTACAAGATAAAATTTCTCATTTGTTAATCACATCCACAAAACTAATAACTATGGTGAAAAATTCAGACATATATGCTTTGCATTCATTTATTTTTTGATGGATACAGGTTTGAGTCAAATTATTTGTTTGTAAAATTGCTACTCTGCTTTAGAGAATTGCTTAATATAGGCCTTCGGAATATTGTTAACATGCATTTGAAATATTGTTTAACAAGTTGTTTATAATCTTCTGTTCGTTGATTTTTCTTTTGGATATCCTCAAAGTTAAAAATATTAGTATACATAATATATTCTCGTAATTGGGTAATTACATCTACAACTACGACAATGTAATTATCCAGAAGAGTTGTGAAGTAAATGGCTTCTCCAAGATGTTCTCTTGAATATTAATCCGATAGAAAGCACAACTACTCAGGTTTTAGGCATGTCATCATTCAAAATTACTAAAATTTTCTTATGCAGTAGTAATGTGTTTTGTTATTTATATATGTTTATCCATTAATTTAACTTCTGGCATTGGTTTTAAGCAGAGATTTTTGCTAGATACCGAAAGTGGGAAGAATTGTTTTATGCAAAGTGCAAATAACTTGGGCTTGTACTTCATAATATTCGAATTTTGTATCTGGAACTGAACCTGAATCATGTCTCTCTCTCTCTCTCTCTCTCTCTCTCTCTCTCTCACACACACACACACACACACACACACACACAATGTGATATATATGGTCTTCAATATTCCCTTGGCCCCGATTATTTTTTATTTTCGTAGTTTAATAATGTAAAACATAACATTTACCACAACATGAATAGATAAAACAGTTACAATATATTTTTCTTCTTTCTAAAGACATATATAGGGGGTATATTTCCATAGGGTTAATTAGTCTAGAAAACTCCTAACCCATACATAAAAAAGGTCTTGATATTCAAACACCAACAAAACCCACGAGTAACTACCTGAACTCATGTCCAAAAAGATAACATTCTACGTTTGTGTTCTCTTATAGTCGATGAATTTGTTATTCATTTGTCATGTATTAATTCTCAAAGGTAATAACACTAGAGATATAATCAATATCTCCATCTGGAGATATAATCAATATTGATGTTATGTAAGAGAATATAATGGACATCGTTTGTTAATTCTACCAAAAAATAGTGCAGCTCCATAGAAAAGGTTCTTACGGCCATGTACGAGAGACGTGATCATAATATTTCACGTCCTATTCGCTCGTACACGTCTCTGCTATATTATATGTTTTAATAAAAATTTTATTTATTTCATTGTTATTTGATTTCTTTTCATTATTTCAGTGATTTTATTTTACTTAAATTCATATGTAAACCTTTTAAAATCCTTGAGTCTTGAACAGTAATAACACTGCATAAATCAATTAACATAATGCAAGTTTCATGGATAAGTTTTCCAAACTCCGTTTGGTTTATACAATATAACTAGGGATACAATTTTATAATAATGTTATTCATAAGTTTAAACAATTAGCTTCTATGCAGTCTTCATGGCCTGATATGTGTTGAAGACATGGAGCTTGATCGAGATTCTGATATGGGCGGTGAGGTAACTACTGTCATGAAGATCTTTTTTTGTTCACTTAGTTTTGCTCTTTTTCGTTCACGGGAATATTTTAGACATAACTTGTCAATATCATAAAAAACAAAAGAAATAAACCAATACTAAATGGGAATGTACCTTGTAATTATGGCATAATGGTTTGAATGTTGGCACAATGGTTTAAATGTCGTGGCTATGCTACATCAGATTTTCGGACAAAAGCTGGAAATGTCGTCTTGACCCTATTATGAAAGTATAATCTCTCTTGTGGACTTTAGTTGGGTGTTAGTGGTTCATCTGATTTTTGGATCGATAAATGAAGGGCTTTTCCTTGTCGTTCATGCTGATAATTTGAAAGAGTTGTATTTTAGAATTTTATACATGGACATGAGTCCGACGATTGGAGTTTAAAATTTTTATTTTTTTGAAATTATTGTGCATGTCTTCATAAATTGAATAGACCGATTTCATGTAAAAACAAAGAAACTCTGTCGAAATTTTTTAAAATGTATATTTACTTTGTTGGGTTGAGATAAGAAGTTTGGTCTGGTTAAATTTTGATTATTGATTAATTTAGGTTCTTTGTTGTGCAGTTAGCTGTTCGGCTTAGGAGATGGTTATCAAGAGCAAAGCTAGTGGATTGAATTTTTCATTGCATCAACAAATTTTATCGTCCTGAAGATTAGATATCTTTGGTATTTTTGGGATTTTGGATGTTATCTAGTTTTTGGAAATTTTGATGTAAATATATATTTTGTACTAGATTCATCACTAGTTTTTGGTTTTGGTTATTTTGATATAACAAGTTAGTGATGTTATAAAATTTTGAACATGAATATCTTATATTTGAAATAGAACAGAGTTGTTGTGCATGGTGTTGATTTTGTACCAATCAAATATATTGATGTGTATGCTCGTTTTTTATTTTTTTTGTTTTTACATTTAAATATTTATGCCAGTTGTAAAAAAACTCAAATAAATTGTCTGAAACTGTGATAAATGTGCATTTATTAATCACATATTTTTTCAAAATTGAGATAAATAGAAGTTAACTGGTGTATATTTTATGCGAGTTTTTGAAAAACTAACATAAATTTTACTTCTTTTATCTCAGTTTTACGAACATTTATGTCAGGGATTTATATGTCAGTTTTGAAAATTTTTAAAACTGATATAAGTGACTGTTTTCTTGTACTGGTTATGTGTATATGGGTTCCAAGGTATAAACATGGTGGAAATCACATTTTGGGTGGATTATGAAGTGAACTGTTGTAGAAGGAGGGTTTGTTGGAGAATTAGAAAATTTTTGTAGGATGCATAACTGTGCAATCCGAACCGGTTCATTTTCTAAGGATACCGGAACGGTCCGGAAGTTAAGGGTTTCCTCGCAAATTTAAGGAACCAGACCTGTTCGTTTTTAAGGGGTACCGGATCGGTCCGAAGGTTGAAAGTTTTTGCAAAGATTTTGGGAACCAAAACAGTTCATTTTTGCGGTCCTTCGGTCCGGTCTGCTTACTGTAATTGTGAATTTTGATGCTATTCCTCTCTAGATGATTTAATTACTTAGGAAACCCCTTTATGTTATTGTTTAAATGTGTTAATGGGACATAATGTGGGTATGTTATGACTCGATGGAGGGGTTACCTTGGGGCCATTATAGAGGCATATTTGAGAGAGTATTATTTTTCTCCTTTCTTTGTAATTCCCCCAAGGAATGGAAATTCTTTCGAGGAGAGTTATGGTCTAATGAGTGAGAGTTCGAAGGTCCTTACAAGGGTAAAAATGAGTTATAATCATAGGTGTGGTTGGTTATCGTTAATCAAGGAAATGAGTAAATTACGTTATGAACTTGAGATGATTGTGTGGATCATTAGCCAGCGTATGGTGTGATATTTACATATAGCTAGGATTAGTAATATGTGTATATACATTCTAAAGTGTGACGGATTGTATATATGATGTGAATGTATATTTGATGTGTAATATATATCATGTGGTTCATACCCCACTAGTGATATCATGGGAAGTTGCGCGATGTGAAAACTCCTCTGGCTCGAGGAGCAGGGAGAGTACGGTCCTGAGGTCATAGCGTCCGATATTTTACTACGTGTGAGGCAGGGGTAAGACCTCTTGGGTATGATTCTTCTTACCTTTAGGTGAGGAACTGTGTATGCTTCCCATACGCTTATGAATAGGTTTTATACCGAGTCGGTGTGAGAGTACGACCGCTGGTAAACTAGGATGATAAGTGTGTAATTCCCTGGAAGCTGATAGCATTGTAGAGACTGTTAGTATACATGTACGATGTGTGTTATGTATTGCCCTACTTTTATTATATGTGAGATATGTATTACCCCTTTTTAGCACGATATGTTATGTGTACACTTTGATGTTTATGAAGTGGAATTTAGAAGTATGTTTTATGGACTAAGGGCCGAATGGATTCCGACGAGTAACCATGTTAGGTAGTAGTGTATCGGGGGGGTTCCTTGTCTGGATTTTGCTTGTGAGACATCCCAAGCATGAAACCTAGCACTATGTTGGAAGTGGGGAAATGTTTGGTCAGTAGTACATGGGGTATTTGAATTAACATAGTTATAGGAAAATGTCATCTATGTGATAATATGTTTTAGTTACGCATATGGGAGTTATGCTTAAGCTTGAGGGGGTATGGTTCGTAGTTTTAGTGGGGAAGTTTAACTATATACTTATGTGTACATTTAGGTGCGTGCTTTAGTTGAGAGGTGATGTCAAATCTCAAGGGAGTGCGAATCCACATCAATTATGAGATCACTCATTTAATTCACTTGCTACAACTAATTTTCAAACCCAAGGTTCTGACCCGTTTATATATTTTCCTTGATTTGTGTATATTGTGTCTATTATAGGCGTTCCTCTGCAAGGACGCCCATGATGGTTATTTGTTCCACAGTTTTTGGGAGCTGTAGCATGTGCAGGATGTTTCAGGATTTTAATTATAGACGCATCTCCTTTTGTAATCTAGTTAAGAATTCACAATTGTAAATCGGGTGTCTGTAGCCAAAATTCCTATATGTTGATCTTTGTTTGTAGTTATCTTTTGATGTTGTATGGTCCGTTTCTTGACATCATGTTCAGGAATAATCTTTCTATGTACACTCTTAGCATGTTATTGATCTAGCCCTTTATTTGTTTATTATTCCTTATGCTTCGTAGTAAGTGAACAATATATTTTTGGTATTATTTAAAAAAATTGGCACCTGTTTATTTATATATACAGTGTGGTAATGGGTTATATTTATTTTCATTAGTGGATACTGAGAATGATACACTTGAGAATCCTATAGTATTTTACTTTAGGATGGCCACCCATATATTTGAATAAACCGGGTGTCACATGTGGTATCAGAGCATCAGGTTGTACAGTCTCAGTAACTGTGCAAACTCCTACGTTCTACCGTAGCATTTTTTATAAAGAGCCTTATCATTAGGATTGTTGGGTTCGTAGTGCGTCCTCGATCTTCTGCTTTAATAAATTTTTTAAACTCTGTGTTGATGCATTTTGTTCTTTCTATAGATGCCGCTAAAGCGAGGTCGCCCTGCTAGGGCAAATAGAGGAGATGAGAATGTGGAACTCCAAGTACCTCAAGGGACCATGACAACCGCAGAAGTTGTAAATATTTTGGTACAAGCCGTTAATGACGCCAAGACCGCAATGGCACAACAGTATCCTCAGGCTCAGCAACAACCTACAACTCCAGTGGTTCAAACCCACCCGGGGCCATCTACATGGAAGAGGGTGCATTAAGATTTCCAGAAGGGTCACCATACGAAATTTCAAGGAGGAGGTGACGTTATCCTTGATAGTCAGTGGAGAAAAGTTATCCAAAGGCATTTACGTATGGTTGAATGCAATGACGTTCAGAAAATAGATCCTCGCCACTTTTAAATTGGTTAGTTTAGCTCTCGAGTGGTCGGAGCAGGTTACTACTCATGTGCAAAGAGATACGATGCCCATAACTGGTTTTTGGGTACTTTTTATCATAAGTATTTTCCTCCGGCAGTTCAGATAGATATGGAGAGGAGGTTGTTGGACGTGGCCCAAGGGGATCGAACTCTGGCTGTGTATGAAGAGGAATTTACGTTCTTAGTAAACTTTGTGATAGATAAAGTTAATACTGAGGCGAAGATAATTCTCAAGTTTATGGGAGGTCTAAATTGGAGGATTCGACAACACTTATTGGGGATTCCGTCTCTGTTAACATTTGCAGATGTGATGAACGTTGCACTATTACATTGTCAGGATTATCAGTTGCATTTGAAGGGGAGTAGGAAATTGGTATACTCGAGTTCGTCGAGTAAGACGGGAACATATGGTACCAGTGAGGCACAGCAGGCGCATCAGTAAGAGAATAAGAAGAATGAGAGGGATCTCACTTCAGGGGATTTGGCAAAAAGGCAACGTCCGGGAGGCTCACGATTTAATGGTGGAGGTTCTAAGCAGAATCTTCAAGGGATCTAGAAGCATCAACAAAATGTTCCTCAAGGCCAAGTAGGCCGGGGGAACAACGAGGGAGGTCAATAATGCCGAGTTCATCCAGGCCAGCGATGGAGACAACCCATATTTGGGTAATACGGCCAGAGGCTAGGGAACTCTATAGGCCATTATTTTAAGTGTGGTGAGGCAGGTCACAGGAAGGTAGATTGCCCTGAGCAAAATAGGGTGCAGGTGCAGAGCTCAGCAGGGTCAGCAAGCACTTTTACCACCTCAGGCTCCCGTTCAGATTGGCCCACCTCCAGAGGGTCAGTTGTAATATGGGCGAGTGTACAATGTTCAGAATGCAGTGTTACCGCAGCTGCAGCAGCCTCCGATAATTATTGAGGGTAAGTTCCCTAGCCATACGTATATGGGTCGGGTATTATTTGATGCTAGAGAATCCCATTCCTTATATTTGTTCATTTTGCGTGTGCGGAGGGACTGTTAGAGTTATTTGAAACTATTCAAATGTGTGTAGAGTGTCCCTTGGGAGATGGTTCAGTTATCCATTTTATTTGCAAAGTGGTCGAGATAGAATTTGGGAGATTATGTTTAGTTGCCAACTTATTGGTATTAGATATGCATGGGTATGATGTTATATTAAGTATGGACTACTGGTTAGATATCGAGCTATGTTGGATTGCTTTGGGAGGTTGATCGTATTTGCTATTTTGGACCAAGAAATATTTATTGCTGCTATGCCTCTTTCGGAGGGAGGTTCGATCACCTATTTGTATTATATCGAGGAGGAGATTTAAGAGGAAGTGGTTGTTTCCTTAGACTCAATTCCAGTGGTTGGGGAATTTGTAGACATTTTTTCGGAGATTCTGGGCTTACCTCCGAGTCGCAAGATCGAGTTTGTTATAGACTTAGCTCTGGGGACTAGGCCGATTACGCAAGCTCCATACCGTATGGAACCTGTGGAATTGAGGGAGTTACGAGACCAAATCCAACAACTTTGGGATAAGGTTTCAGTCGTCGAAGTACGTCACCTTGGGGGGGGGGGGGTGTGTTGTTTTTGAAGAAAAGGGATGGTTCTTTCCACTTATGTGTTGATTATCGACAATTCAATAAGGTGACAATTAGAAATAAGTACCCGTTGCCTTGTATTGATGATATGTTCAATCAGTTGAGATGAGCCTATTACTTCTCAAAAATTTATTTGCGTATGGTATATCATTAGATTCGTATTAGGGAGCAGGATGCCTCTAAAACTACATATTTGACCCGATACGGATCTTATGTGTTTTTTATTATGCCTTCCGGGCTAACAAATGGCCCTGTAGTGTTTATGCATATGATGAATAGGGTCTTTTGAGATTTCTTAGACCAATTTGTAATTGTGTTTATTGATGATATTTTGGTCTATTCTCGGATGGAGGACGAACATGCCGAACATTTGAAAATGGTTCTACAGACATTAAGGGACCATCAATTGTACGCCAAGTTCAAGAAATGTGGATTTTTGTTGCGAGAAGTGAAGTTTTTGGGTCATATAGTGTCGTAGAAGGGTATTTCCATGGACCTGAGTAAAGTTGCAGCAGTGAAGTAGTGGGGTCAGTCCACAACACCGACGAAGATTAGAAGTTTCTTGGGTTTGTCGACTTATTATCGTCGCTTATAAAGGGCTTTTCCAGATTTATCATCCATTTGAACAATTTGACCCGAAAAGGAGTCTTGTTTGTGTGGGATGATTCCTGTCAATTAGCCTTTGATGAATTAAAGGACATGTTGACGTCGGCACCCATTCTCGTTTTGCCTAAAGCAGAAGTAGAGTATTTAGTTTTTACCGACGCATTTCTCTAGGGTTTAGGAGGTGTGCTTCAACAAGATGAGAGGGAAATTGACTATACGTCTCGTAATCTCAAACCTCATGAGTGTAATTATCCTACTCATGACTTGGAATTATTTTCAATAGTCTTTGCATAGGGAATTTGGAGGCATTATCTTCTGGGTGAGAAGTTTAGGCTTTTCACGGACCATAAGTCGTTGAAAAATCTATTTATCGAAAATGACTTAAACATGAGGTAGCATAGGTGGTTGTAGTTTGTAAAGGATTATCAGTTCAATATCTAATATCAGCCGAGGAAAGATAACTTTGTAGCTAATGCGTTGAGTCTTCATCCCACTAGGCAGTTAATAGAGATATGGAAAGCCAAGTGGAAAGAACTTCATCAGGATGATGCGGTGGCCAGGGCTTGTATGGTCATTTTGTCAGTCACACCCGAGATGGTAATAAGGGTTGTGAAATATCAATCTGAAGATGTGGATTATAAGGTCATAGTATATAAATTACTAACCGAAGGAGAAGAATCCTACTCCATCAGTTCTGAAGGTGGATTACGATTCAAGGGTACGTTAGCAGTCCCGAACGATTCCGATTTACAGACGACTGTTATGTTCGAATCCCATGCATCGAGATCTTCTGTTCACCCAGGCAGGGATAAGAAGTATCAACATATAGGATGACAATAGTGGTAGGCATGTATGAATAGGGACATAGTTTAATTTGTTGTAACACCCCCTATTTTAATTAATTGAAATTAATTAATTTGGAGAAAAATAGAATCTTGGAGTTAATGGCCTTTAAGAATTTAACTTGGTTTTATTAGTAAATTTTCCAATCCAGAATTAATTCGGGTCTTTTATAAAAAGGTTATAAGAATTTTTATCGTTTAACTAGCAGGTGCTTTTTTAACAATATTTATCAGTATATAAGACATATTTTAAAAGATATCATTTTGGATTTGGGGGGGCATTCAAATGACAGCGCATGTCGTTCGAACGACGTCACATATCGTGTCGTTCGTATAACAGATGTCCTCGTTCGAACGACCATAAGGTGGTGGCTTGGTTAGACTCCTAATTATTTCCAACTCTTAGACGCTTTATATACCAAACTGATACGCGCTTGGGACTTCGAAAAACAATTTTCTCTCAAACTTTCTCTAGTAAGGTTCTCAAATCATATTTCCTCTCATCTTCAACCCCAAGACCCAACTTTTAACAAGTTTTGAAGATTCGATTGGTGTTTTCCCAAGAGGAGTTAAACCTTCTACTCCGATTTTTGTCCAACTAATATCATGCATGAATACTCTATTCTCTTCCTTTAGTATTATGAGGTTTAAGTGTTGCCTAAACCTTAATTCAATGTTTTCTTAAAATCAATTAGGAATCTAATTAGAGAAAGTGGGCACGTAAAACTTGGGGCTGTATTTATGAAATCCTTTAATATGATTAATATTCATAACCCTTGGGTACGTAGGATTCATGAGGTGACTTAGGGTTTGTTTGTATAGGTTTCATATAGAAAAACCCTAGTTTTGAAATAAATGAATTTGGGGGTGTATAGCTCATGAGATAATGAAATTGGAATTTTGTTGTATTAATGATGAAATCTCGGTGTATTTAATTTAAAATAATTAAATGGAATTAATTGGGTATTTGGCCGGTGTGATAATTAAATTAAGATTTAAATGAATTGGACTATTATGTGTAGCCTTATACGTTGATTATTTATGCTTGTTTGTGTAAATTGTTGGTATTAATAAATTGCCATTATGACGATGAGTTGTTGGGTATTTATGCTCTCCCTATATTTTAGGATGCATTTTAGGTAGGGGACTAGTGGGTAGGCCTTTTGATGATTTACACCTTCTAGGTATCGGACTAGTGAGGGTAGATTATTATGACTTTATTTTGTCGGGGGTGAGCTGATTTTTATTACTTTATCGTCATTACGCTAGCCTAGCCATGAGACTAGGTCGATGTTTATGTTTGAAATTCATCCTATACATAGGGTAGGATGTTTTGATAACTTGGGTGTGACAACCCGCCTACTAAAATAGTAGGTGGCCAGCCCAATACTCCAATAATCACAGGAATCATAAATGGTCCATTCTTAGCATCACTGTCGATTAAAATAATAGTATGATATAACCACCAATCATTTTAGAAAACGGACTGTCAGCAAGGGAAACAAGGGCAAGGAGTTCAGGGGCATCTAGGGTTGTGGCCTCCAGTCTTAGCAGCATCTAGTGTTCGGGAAGAACCAGCAGCACCGACAACATCAGGTGTTCAAGGAGCGCTAGCAGCCTCAGCAGCACCGCTAGCGTCAGGGGCACAGGGAGTGGTCGCAGCACCAACCAATATCAGTTATGGGAGGTGTTATGTGCCTCCTCAGCTTCAGGCAGAGCAGGATAGATTGCGTGGCTAGTAGAGTATGACGGTACATAATATCTTCTTATATACTTATATATGTAGGCTTTATATATATTTTATTTTTGGTTAAGGATTACATTCGGGTAGGTTAGGTGTATGGGTGCCTAATTGTTATATTCTACGGGTAGGAATATGTGAGCCATATTTTCTTTTGCGAGACTTACGCTTTGATGTGTATGCATCGTCTAATTTCGAGGATGAAATTCTTTTCTACTGAGGAAGTATGTAACAACCCATGTTTTAATTAATTGACTTTAATTAATTTGGAGAAAAATAAAATCTTGGAGTAAATGGCCTTTAAGAATTTAATTTGGTTTTATTAGTAAATTTTTAAAATGGGAATTAATTCTCGTCTTTTATAAAAATGTTATAAGATTTTTCATCATTTAACTGGAAGGTGCGTTTTTAAGAATATTTATCAGTATATAGGACGGATTTTAAAAGATTTCATTTTGGATTTTGGGTGTTGTTCGAACGACATCACATGTCGTTCGAACGACGTCGCATGTCATTCGAGCGGTGGCTTGGTTAGACTCCTAATTGTTTCCAACTCTTAAAACTTTATATACAAAATTGATACGGGTGTGGGACTTCAAAAAATAATTTTCTCTTAAACTTTCTCCGGTAAGGTTCTCAAATCACATTTCGTCGCATCTTCAACCCCTAGCCCCAACTTTTAACAAGTTCTGAAGATTCAATTGGTGTTTTCCCAAGAGGAGTTCAACCTTCTACTCAGATTTTTGTCCAACTAATATCAAGCATGAATACTCTATTCTCTTCCTTTAGTATTATGAGTTTTAAGTGTTGCCTAAACCTTAATTCAATGTTTTCTTAAAATCAATTAGGAATCTAATTAGAGAAAGTGGGTACGTACAACTTGGGGCTGTTTTTATGAAATCCTTTAATATGATTAATATTCATAACCCTTGGGTACGTAGGATTTATGAGGGGATTTAGGGTTTGTTTGTATAGGTTTCATATAGAAAAACCCTAGTTTTGAAATAAATGAATTTGGGGGTGTATAGCTCATGAGATAATGAAATTGGAATTTTGTTGTATTAATGATGAAATCTCGGTGTATTTAATTTAAAATAATTAAATGGAATTAATTGGGTATTTGGCCGGTGTGATAATTAAATTAAGATTTAAATGAATTGGACTATTATGCGTAGCTTTATACGTTGATTATTTATGCTTGTTTGTGTAACTTGTTGGTATTATTAAATTGCCATTGTGACGACGAGTTATTGAGTATTTATGTTTTTCCTATATTTTAGGATGCCTTCTAGGTATGGGACTAGTGGGTAGGACTTTTGATGATTTACACCTTCTAGGTATATGACTAGTCAGGGTAGAATATTATGACTTTATTATGTTGGGTGTGGGATGATTTTTGTTACTTTATCGTCGTTACGCTATCCCAGGCATGAGACTAGGTCGAGGTTTATGTTATAAATTCATCCTATACATAGGGTATGACGTTTTGATAACTTGGGGACCCTTAGGTATGGGAATAAGGGGTATTTTGAGGATCTCAGATCGATTAAAAGGGTGGGATAATTTATAAATGGTGAAATTGAGATTTAATGGCTAAGGTAAAAGCGAGTATTAAAATTGGTTGTGACATAATGTGTCAGGGACCGACAATTTAATCGAGTCAGCTTGGGCGATTTATGCCATGTCGTGTGTTGGAACCTTTATCATACTGCTGGGGAATCGATAGTTTAAATGGATTTTTTCTTGCTATTGGCAAGGGGAAATGTGACACTTTGGAGGAAATTACCACCCGAGACGGGAGGACCGCCATAATAAAAAGTGAGAACAATAATGAAATTAAGTCAATTTAATTAAATTAACATCGTGGGACTTGGAAATTTAAAATGATACTGCTGTGCCTTTTGAAATGATTTTTATCTCGTGGATTGATTATTTATGTCTCATATCTGTCTCATGCTAAGAATGGTATTTATTTAGTTCACGTCTGTCATAGTTCGGCGGCGGTGGCTAGCTACCTCGCATGTTAGATTTTGTGGGGTGTGACAGATGGTATCAGAGCATGGTCTTAGTTCTCGTAGGTTATGTGTTAGTTTTTGATTTTGCGTTGCTTATCCTTGATTCCCTTTTTGATGATTTCTACTCTTAGTCACTCCGAGTCTAATGATGTTTTTCTTCTATCTTTTCAGATGGCGAACACAAGGAGAGCTGGAAATTGGAGAGATGAGTCTGTTCCTTGTCCCGCTACTTAAGAGAGGAGACGTCAGATTATTTTGGAGGCCGAGGAGTTATAGCCTATCATTTGTGAGTCCCCAGCGGTTGGTTTGGTGGTGTGTAGGCAAAGATGGTTGACTTTGCAAGGGCAGGAGTAGGCTACACCCACTTCGACCAGGGCTAGGGTGAGGTCCAACTTTCTTAAGGGAAATCCTCCCATCTTTGGAAGGGGATATGGACCAATGATTTCTCACCAATGGAGGAGGGATATGGAGAGGCATTTGAGGATGGTGGACTACAGGGATATGCAGAAGCCGATGTTAGAAATATTTAAGCTGTCAGGAGATGTGTTGCAATGGTGGGAGAGTGCCACCATATCAGAGGAGAGAGATCGGTTGAGTTATGCAGAATTTCAGATAAGGTTAAACAATAAGTATTTTCCATATGCTATTAGGTGTGCGAAGAAGAGAGAATTTATAGACTTGGAGGAAGGGTCAAAGTCAATTAGTGAGTATGAGTGGGAGTTCACCAATTTATCTATTTTTGTACTCGAAGAGGTGGATTCTGAGAGAAAGAAGATGGAGTCTTTTATTAAAGGATTGTCATGGTCAATTAGGTAGATTGTGTTGGAGAATCCGGCGTACATTACCTATGCTCAGGTGGTGGATGTCGCAAAGTTCTTATGGCAAGAAGAAGGCTAAATATAAAAAGATGTTGGGAAAGAGACAAGATCTAATGGATAAGAAAATGAGAATAAGGGTAGCAGTGATCAAGCATGGAAGAGGTAGAGGACCAATCAGGAACAACAGGGTCAAGGGGAGGAGGGAGAAACTCCTAGGCGTTTCAAGCCTTTTATGGGTGAGCGCTTCATTTTTGGGAAGATTGGGCATAAGGCGGTTAAGTGTTTCTTAAAATAAGGCTAACAAAGACAACCAGTCAAGGCCCAATCGGGTCAATTCATACACGGGAAACAAGGGCAAGGAGTTCAGGGGCATCTAGGGTTGTGGAATCCAGTCTTAGCAGCATCTAGTGTTCGGGAAGCACCAGCAGCACCGACAGCGTCAGGTTTTCAAGGAGCGCTAGCAGCCCCAGCATCACCGATAGCGTCAGGTGCACAGGGAGTGGTCGCAGCACCAACCAACATCGGTTATGGGAGTGTTTGGCACCGCAGAGTAGGATTGATTGCGTGGCTAGTAGAGTATCGTGGTACGTAATATCTTCTTAGATACTTATATATGTAGGCTTTATATATATTGTATTTTTGGTTAAGGATTACGTTGGAGTAGGCTAGGTGTGTGGGCGCCTAACTGTAATATGCTACGGGTAGGCATATGTGAAGCGAAACTTACGCATTGATGTGTATGCTTCGTCTAATTTTGAGGATGAAATTGTTTGCTTGTGGGGAAGTATGTAACACCCCGTGTTTTAATTAATTGAATTTAATTAATTTTGACAAAAATAAAATCTTGGAGTTAATGACCTGTAAGAATTTAATTTTGTTTTATTAGTAAATTTTTTAAACGGGAATTAATTCGTATCTTTTATAAAAAGGTTATAAGACTTTTATCGTTTAACTGGCAGGCGCATTTTTAAGAATATTTATCAGTATATTAGGCGGATTTTAAAATAGTTAATTTTGTATTTTGGGGGTCATTCAAACGACAACGCATGTCGTTCGAACGACATCACATGTCGCTCGAATGACATATGTACTTGTTCGAACGACTGTAAGGCGGTGGCTTAGTTAGACTCCTCATTGTTTTCATCTCATAAACCCTTTATATACCAAACTGATACGGGGTTGGGACTTCGAAAAACGATTTTCTCTCAAACATTCTCCAGTAAGGTTCTCAAATAATATTAACTCGCATATTCAACCCCTTGCCCCAACTTTTAACAAGTTTTGAAGATTTAATTGGTGTTTTCTCAAGAGGAGTTAACCTTATACTCAGATTTTTATCCAACTAATATCAGACATGAATACTCTATTTTCTTCCTTTAGTATTATGCGTTTTGAGTTTTCTTAAACCTTAATTCAATGTTTTCCTAAAATCAATTAGCAATCTACTTAGAGAAAGTAGACATGTAAAACATGGGGCTGTTCTTATGAAATCATTTAATATGATTAATATTCATAACCCTTGGGTACGTAGGATTCATGAGAGGATTTTGGGTTTGTTGGTGTAGGTTACATGTAGAAAAATACTAGTTTTGATATAAATGAATTTGGGGGCGTATATCTCATGAGATAATGAAATTGGAATTTTGTTGTATTCATGATGAGATCTCAGTGTATTTAATTTAAAATAATTAAATGGAATTAATTGGGTATTTTTCCAATGTGATATTAAGATTAAGATTTAATTGAATTGGACTATTGTGCATAACTTTATACGTTGATTATTTATGTTTGTTTGTGTAACTTGTTGGTATTATTAAATTTCCATTATGACGACGAGTTGTTGGGTATTTATGCTCTCCCTATATTTTAGGATACCTTCTAGGTATGGGACTAATGGGTTGGACTTTTGATGATTTACGACTTCTAGGTATGGGACTAGTGAGGATAGATTATTAAGACTTTATTATGTCGAGGGGTGGGCTAATGTTTGTTAGTTTACCATCATTTCGCTAGCCAGGCATGATTCGATCGAGGTTTATGTTATAAATTCATCATATATATAGGGTAAGACATTTTGATAACTTGGGCACCCTTAGGTATGGGACTAAGGGGTATTTTGAGGATCGCACATCGATTAAAAGGGTGGGGTAGTTTATAAATGGTGAAATTGAGAAGATTGTGATGTAATGCATAAGATTAAATCGGGTATTTAAATTGGTGGCGACATAATGTGACAGGGACCATCCATTTAACCGGGTCATCTTGGGAGATTTATGTCGTGTCATGTGTTGTAAGCTTGTCATATTGCGGGGGAATTGACAGTTTAAAAGGATTTTGGCTACCTATTGACAAGGGGAAGTTTGACACTTTGGTAAAAATTACCACCGGGGGCGGGAGGACCGCCATAATAACAAAGTGAGAACAATAATGAAATCGAGTTAATTTAATTAAATTAACATCGTGGGACTTGGAAATTTAAAATCATATTGGTGTGCCTTTTGAAATGGGGATTTCTTCGGGTAGTTAGTGATTTATATTTATTGTATTTAAATATTTCGTTTAATTTAAAATATTCTATTGTAATATTTATTGCGTATAATGCTATTGTCTGGATTCAAGGATCCTATTTGAGTGGAGTAGTGTCTATTCATTCTCGGGTCTCTGACCTCGTACGTTGACTAACTTTTTTTGAGGATATGTTTGGGAGAATCTGCATAAGATTATTGAAATTTATCATTTGGAGGTGCAGCTGGAGTTATTCGTTTTATTTGCTTTGTTGAGTTAGACTTTCCTTTTCATTCTTATTTAATTATGAGACTCCATTTGGGTTTTTATTGGGCCATTCGGTTCCAAAGTTATTAGAGGATTTCAGCTGGATTATTTCGATCTTTATTATTAATATTTTATTTAATCATTATTGGAGATTGGATTTATTCGGATATTTAGAATGTGATGGATCTTTTATCATTCAATTGTTATGATCACTTGGGATTGATTCAAAATTTTATTCTGTGGATTGATTATTTATGTGTCATATCTGTCTCATGCTAAGGATGGAATTTATTTGGTTCACACTCGGTATAGATCGGCGGAGGTGGTTGGCCACCCCGTCTATCAAATTTTACTAGGTGTTATATTTGTTTCCAAATGATCCACTTATTCGTTAGTAAAAGTGGACCACTAATAACCCTAAAAAATGTTACAGCCCTTGGAAATTCCTGTATGGAAATGGGAAAGCATTTTCGTGGATTTTATCACGGGATTTCCTCTGACACTTAGCCATGATTCTAATTGGGTTATCGCGGACCGATTGATGAATTTGGCACATTTTTTACCGGTGATGACAGACTTTATGACAACACAAATTTCTCAGCTCTTTATTTCCAAAATCGTGAGATTACATGAACTGGAGATTAACATTGTGTCTGATCGAGATAAAATCCTTGTCTCCCATTTTGGGCATAGATTTCAGGAAGTCATGGGAACCGAATTGAGGTTAAGTACGACATACCATCGCCAGACCGATGGGCAAATGAAATGAGTAAATCAAATGTTGGAAGACATTCTCCGAATGTGTACGCTAGATTTTGGAGGAAGTTGGGAAAAATACCTAGAATTTGATTATAATAATTCTTACCAATTTGCTATAGGTACGGTGCCTTTCGAGGCATTGTATGGATGCTATTGTCGTTCACCTACATGTTGGTTAGAAGTTGGCGATAATAAACTCCTTGGCCTAGATTTAATCCAGGATACTTTGGCAAATATTGAAATGATTTGTAACCGCATACATATTGCTCAAGACCCATCAGAAAAGTTATGTCGATGCTAACCGTGGGCATGTGGAGTTTGAAGTAGGAGACCAAGTGTTGGTAAAAGTGTCTCCGATGAAAGGTATTATGAGGTTTGGCAAGAAAAGCAAACTTTCTCCGAGATATATAGGTCCTTTCCTAATTATTGAAAGAACTGGTCTTGTATCTTATAGACTTGTGTTGCCAGAACATTTACAAAGAATTCACGATGTGTTCCACGTTTCATCCCTGATGAAATATAAAGATGCGAGGGGGATCATTACCATGTTCGATTGGAAGAAATTGGGTTGCAACATGACATCTCGTAGGAGGAACGACTAGTTTCCATTTTAGACTGCAGTGAGCATAAGAAACGATCGGAAGTAATACCTTAAGTTCAAGTCCAATGGGGGTACTATAATGTAGATGAGTCAACGGGGTAACTAGACGGTAATATGAGAGCTGCGTACCCTTACCTCTTTCCATAAGGTATGTCTAAATTTCGAGGGTCAAATTTCTTTAAGGGGGGAAGCATGTAATACCCCTTACTTTTGGGTATTTATTTTTATATTAAATAATCGGGTGTGGGGTGATTTAATATAATTGAGATTGAAATAAGAGTTTAAAATAAATATTTATTTGTTAGAATACTTAATATTTATGAGAATTGCGCATTTACTAGAGTGATAGAATGAATATAATCTTATTTTATGGAGTTTCATCGTATATACGTGTATTGGCGGCGTGAATTAGTTGTTTCTCAACAGTGGTATGTTTTAGTAAGTTATATGAGGTTGGGAGGTGGTTTTTACGTTCCGAGTTTTGAATGAAAATTTGGAGGGCACGGCTGAATCCGAAAGGACCCAGAAAGTCAAAATGACTACCTTACGATTTTTATTAGAGTTTAAGAATCTTTTTCAATAGTTTGACTCGATTTGGGGTACACTAGTTATTTTATGTGTGTATTATCATTTGAGGGTGGTATTAATAATAATAAGAGGTTATAAGGCTTAAGAGCATTAATCAAGATCAATTAAGAGAAAACCCGTTTTGAGAGAGAGAACATGAGAAGAAGATAAACAAGGAGAAGCTTAGGAATCTTCAAAATCTTGTAGAATCCTTGAATTTGAGGAAGAATCAGTCCCTAGAATCTTTGAGGTATGTGGCTTAACTTACTAAATACTTAATTGAGTGACCTATTTCATAAATTGTGGTATGAATTTGGAAACATTACAAATATATGTGTTAAACCCTAAAATCTAGTACAAAAGATTAATTCTTGTTTTGTGTATATGGGTTTGAAGGTCTAGACATGGTGGAAATCATATTTTGGGTGGATTATGAAGTGAATTGTTGTAAAAGGAGGGTTTGTAAGGACACAAATTTCTAATTGAGTCCTTTGTAGTTTTGGCTCAATTCCGGACATAAACGTTTGAGTCATAGGATAGAGTTAATTCATCATCCTTCAAGCCTATGACGTGTTTGTTGAAGACGTAGCGGCCAAGAGTATAAAGTGTAACAACCTGAATTTTTAAATGGGAATTTTTAAATTAATTTTGGAAATTGAAGAAAAATGAAAATTTGGATTTTATAAATTTTATAATTTAAAGTGTTGGTTTTTATATTTGAAAAATGAATTTTCAAACGGAATTGGAATTGGAATTAAAATGGAGTTTTAATTGAATTTTTATTATTTAGAAGAGTCCTCAAAATATAAAACTCTCTAAGAGTCCTCAAAACATAAAACTTTCTTGTAAAAATAATATTTTTAGAAATATGACCGTCCGATCAAGCTGAATTTTTGTCAGCAGTCCTGCCTCGTCGTTCGCTACAACATACTAAAATTTCAAGCGATTCTAACGGTCCAATCGTCCATAATGATTTTTTCAAGTATTTGTATTTGATTAGGACTCTAATTCTTTTTCGTATATAAACATAAAGTGATGAGTTTAGATTTTTTAAAACACATTTTAGCCTTCTCAAAAATCAGAATCCTCTCATCTTCTTCATCTTCTTCAACCTCAAAACCCTAGCCCCATTCTACATAACTTTCAACTCAAGTTTTGTCAAGATTAACCGGGTTTTCTCAAGACGCGTCAAGAACGAATCTTTGTCAAAATTTTTAGAGGAATACACATTCAAGATCAGATTTCTAAACCAACTTTTATTCAGGCATGTTGACCCTATTCTTTTCCTTTAGTGTTATGTGTCTTGATTGTAGCCTCCATTAAACTCATGTTTTCTAAAATAAGATATGAATATAAAGATTGAAGAGATAAATTTCGGGGTTGTTTTACACGAAAAAAATTAATGATACCGAATACTTATAACTGTGTATTCTTTGGGTTGTGTCGGTGTAGTCGATTTTGCTATGGGCATGTGCATGTAGAGGAGCCCTTTTAAAAGTAAATTTTGATATTTCATGTGAAAACCCTAGTTTAATTTAATTTCTTGTTCGAAAATAAGGATCATGATAGGACTTGCATGTATCGATTATTTTGAAAATCATAATATTTAGGTGTCTTTGATTTCCACTTTTTAAATTAAATTATTTAAATTGGAATTTAATGTTCTTATGAATGTTGTTATAAGTTGGAATTGTGTTACTTTATGGAAATATGTTAATATTTCGGAAAGGTTGGGTATGGTAGATAATTGGTTTTCACCCTTGTTATAGTACACTTGTTAGGTATGGGACTAGTAAGTGGGCCTTAATTACGATTTATGCTAATTAGGTATGGGACTAGTTAGTGTAAGTCTATGCGGGTTATATAATTTGGGGTGGGGGCTGATTTTCTATATTATACCTTTGTTGTGATAGCCTAGGATTGATATCTAGGTGGAGTGAAATTTTGTAATCATTCTTTGCTTAGGATATGACGATATTGTGTTTTGGGAACCCTTAGTTGGGACTAAAGGTTGTTTTGAGTATTTTCACATCGCTTTTAAGGGTGGGGGAAGTTAACGTGATTAACGAAAATAAGGAATGTGGAATTTAATATCGCAGGACTAAAACGGATATTAAAAATTTATTGGCGACATAATGTGTCTAGGGCCGACAGTTTGAACGGGTCAGAGGATGAGTTATGTCGTGTCGTGTGTGGAACCTTGTCATATCGCGAGGGTCGCAAGATAAAAACAGACCAGACGGCGGACTTGACAAGGGGACGGGTGCGTGTGTGGAACCTTGTCATATCGCGAGGGTCGCAGGATAAAAACGGATCAGACGGCGGACTTGACAAGGGGACGGGTATTGGTAATATTCTTCACGGTTAAATCAATTAAATTTAACATTGTGGGAAGGTGGGTTAATTAAAATCATATTGGTGTGGCTTTTATGAAAACCTTGCGGATAATTGTGAATCTATTTATGGTGATTATTAATCTCGTAATTAAAAGATTCTATTGTTATAGTCGATATATATAGCACTATTGTCTGGGTTCAAGGACCCTATTTGAGGAGAGTAGCCGGTTTACATGCTCGGGGCTTTGGCTCGGACACATGCGTTGACTAATCTTTTTCAGGATTTTTGGGAGTTGCTGCATAGGATTCATTGGATATCTTTTGGAGGTGCAATTGGATTTATGTTACTGCTTTAGTAGTTGGATTTTCTCTTTCCATTCAGTCGTTTTATTTATGAGACTATTTTGGAGTTATTGGGCCTTTTTGGTTCCAAAGTTGTTTTAAGTTTCAGTTGGATTGATTTATTTCATTATTGAGATGTTGGGAGATTATGTGATGGATTTAATCGCATTTTGGAGCTTTATCGGTTGAATGTCATTTCATATTTGGGTTTAATTAAAATAAATTATATTGAGGATTGAAATTTGATGTCTCATAAATGTCACATGCTAAGGATGGTATTTTATTTACTCACGTCCGGCTTAGTTTTGGTGGCGGCCGACGCCAGAAATAGGCGGGGTGTGACAGATGGTATCAGAGCATGGTCTTAGGCCTCGTAGGTTATGAGTCCATTTAGCTTCCGCGTTGCCGATCTTTGATTCCCCTTGATGATTCTTACTTCTTAAGGTAGAGGGTCTAGCATACATGTTAGATGCGTTTCTTGGAGATATGAAGTTTTGAGTTAAGGACGTTGTAGACATTGAGTTTAGAATTAGTAAGCTTGATGTGGGGATCCTTAGAATGGATTTTGGAGACGATAATTATTTTGGAGATTTTAGTACAAATGTTAGGTACCGTATGTATCGATTTTTGATGTTGAGATTTAATTTGAGGAAGTTATAATTTTAATGACTTTCGGATATAGGATCGAGTGGGGGATTTTGAGAGCATGTGGTACGCCATTATTTTCATAGTTATGTATATGTATATAGGCAATATATATTATTTTGTTGCTCGTGGGATAAGTACGCGTAGAATTGGGTGTATGGGCGCCCAATTATGGCATTCTACGGGTAGGCATATGTGAGCCTTATTTTCTTTTTTGCGAGATTTAAGTGTTTATGTGTATGCTTCGTATAATTTTGAGGACAAAATTCTTTGCTAGTGGGGAAGTATGTAACAACCTGAATTTTTAAATGGTAATTTTTAAATTAATTTTGGAAATCGAAGAAAAATGAAATTTTGGATTTTATAAATTTTATAATTTAAAGTGTTGGTTTTTATATTTGAAAAATGAATTTTCAAACGGAATTGGAATTGGAATTAAAATGGAATTTTAATTGAATTTTTATTATTTAGAAGAGTCCTCAAAATATAAAACTCTCTAAGAGTTCTCAAAACATAAAACTTTCTTGTAAAAATAATATTTTTAGAAATCTGACCGTCCGATCAAGCTGAATTTTTGTCAGCAGTCCTGTCTCGTCGTTCACTACAACATACTAAAATTTCAAGCGATTCTAACGGTCCGATCGTCCGTAATGATTTTTTCAAGTATTTGTATTTGATTAGGACTCTAATTCTTTTTCGTATATAAACATAAAGTGACGAGTTTAGATCTTTTAAAACACATTTTAGCCTTCTCAAAAATCAGAATCCTCTCATCTTCTTCATCTTCTTCAACCTCAAAACCCTAGCCCCATTCTACATAACTTTCAACTCAAGTTTTGTCAAGATTAACCGGGTTTTCTCAAGACGCGTCAAGAACGAATCTTTGTCAAAATTTTTAGAGGAATACACATTCAAGATCAGATTTCTAAACCAACTTTTATTCAGGCATGTTGACCCTATTCTTTTCCTTTAGTGTTATGTGTCTTGATTGTAGCCTCCATTAAACTCATGTTTTCTAAAATAAGATATGAATATAAAGATTGAAGAGATAAATTTCGGGGTTGTTTTACACGAAAAAAATTAATGATACCGAATACTTATAACTGTGTATTCTTTGGGTTGTGTCGGTGTAGTCGATTTTGCTATGGGCATGTGCATGTAGAGGAGCCCTTTTAAAAGTAAATTTTGATATTTCATGTGAAAACCCTAGTTTAATTTAATTTCTTGTGTTGGAAAATAAGGATCATGATAGGACTTGCATGTATCGATTATTTTGAAAATCATAATATTTAGGTGTCTTTGATTTCCACTTTTTAAATTAAATTATTTAAATTGGAATTTAATGTTCTTATGAATGTTGTTATAATTTGGAATTGTGTTACTTTATGGAAATATGTTAATATTTCGGAAAGGTTGGGTATGGTAGATAATTGGTTTTCACCCTTGTTATAGTACACTTATTAGGTATGGGACTAGTAAGTGGGCCTTAATTACGATTTATGCTAATTAGGTATGGGACTAGTTAGTGTAAGTCTATGCGGGTTATATAATTTGGGGTGGGGGCTGATTTTCTATATTATACCTTTGTTGTGATAGCCTAGGATTGATATCTAGGTGGAGTGAAATTTTGTAATCATTCTTTGCTTAGGATATGACGATATTGTGTTTTGGGAACCCTTAGTTGGGACTAAAGGTTATTTTGAGGATTTTCACATCGCTTTTAAGGGTGGGGGAAGTTAACGTGATTAACGAAAATAAGGAATGTGGAATTTAATATCGCAGGACTAAAACGGATATTAAAAATTTATTGGCGACATAATGTGTCTAGGGCCGACAGTTTGAACGGGTCAGAGGACGAGTTATGTCGTGTCGTGTGTGGAACCTTGTCATATCGCGAGGGTCGCAGGATAAAAACAGACCAGACGACGGACTTGACAAGGGGACGGGTGCGTGTGTGGAACCTTGTCATATCGCGAGGGTCGCAGGATAAAAACGGACCAGACGGCGGACTTGACAAGGGGACGGGTATTGGTAATATTTTTCACGGTTAAATCAATTAAATTTAACATTGTGGGAAGGTGGGTTAATTAAAATCATATTGGTGTGGCTTTTATGAAAACCTTGCGGATAATTGTGAATCTATTTATGTTGATTATTAATCTCGTAATTAAAAGATTCTATTGTTATAGTCGATATATATAGCACTATTGTCTGGGTTCAAGGACCCTATTTGAGGAGAGTAGCCGGTTTACATGCTCGGGGCTTTGGCTCGGACACATGCGTTGACTAATCTTTTTCAGGATTTTTGGGAGTTGCTGCATAGGATTCATTGGATATCTTTTGGAGGTGCAACTGGATTTATGTTACTGCTTTAGTAGTTGGATTTTCTCTTTCCATTCAGTCGTTTTATTTATGAGACTATTTTGGAGTTATTGGGCCTTTTTGGTTCCAAAGTTGTTTTAAGTTTCAGTTGGATTGATTTATTTCATTATTGAGATGTTGGGAGTTATGTGATGGATTTAATCGCATTTTGGAGCTTTATCGGTTGAATGTCATTTCATATTTGGGTTTAATTAAAATAAATTATATTGAGGATTGAAATTTGATGTCTCATAAATGTCACATGCTAAGGATGGTATTTTATTTACTCACGCCCGACTTAGTTTTGGTGGCGGCAGACGCCATAAATAGGCGGGGTGTGACATAAAGTTTCATCAAATTGTCGAGTTTAATGTGCCTCGTTTCTACATCATCAACATGGTTCCATTGCTCCTAAGGTATGAATGAATTTTAATATATATATAGGAGCTTGGAACAATTTATATTAGGTGAACGTTTTTATTTAAAACTATTGTTTAATTTCAGAAAGATTTTATTAAAACTTTAAAATCTAGTTTATAAAGTTTCTAAGTTAAAAATCAATTTTTTCAAACTTTCTGGAAGTTTGTTCGAAGTGTCGTTCGAATGAGAATGTGGTTCGAGCAACAATGTCATTCGAACGAGTTTGCCAACGAGTTCCCATATAAGGCCACTGGAAAGTCGTTCGAACGAACATCATGTTTGAAGGAGATTTCCAATGAGATTTCTTATGAGTTCACACTAGAACTTCGTTATAAGCCTCGTTCGAACGACACTTCGTTCGAACGAAAATCTCGTTCAAACGAGATTTGGCGGGAACAGGTATTTGGCAGTTTTAAGCAGTTTTTGTTATGTTTCCCACTTCTTTACCCCAGTAACTTTTGGTAGAACTTAATAGTCCGGGAACCAACCTTTTAGGTTTGACTTTTTCAAATCCTACAACCTCTAAGAGAGTGTTTTTGAGAGAGAAATTAAAACGGAAAATTTTCATTGTTTTTGAGTGTTTAATTCTTCAAGAAAAATCTTTTAAACACTTGTTTACACCCAATTGTTGTTTAATCCAAGTTCCATATATATATATATATATATATATATATATATACCTTGATTGGAGTGTTTGGCACCGGCATCTCTATATATGTTTGACGAGAAGTTTGGGTTTGCTTCTAAGTCCCACAAAGAAGAAGAGCTATTTTTTCGACGGCATTCTCATGTGGTGAAAGGCACCATGTGGGGTTGACGGTGACCATAGAAAGTCCGATCGGTGGATTCCGAGACTGCGGTGGAACTCCGTGGTTATTCGCTAGGCAGAGGTTGATACAAGAAGACGCGTCAGGGCTTGAGAGGGATCGAGTCGAGTGTTGTAAATCATCTTGCTTGTATTTGTAAATTCTGTACTTAGTGGATTTGAGGCTAGGGCCGTCTGAGGTTTTTTCCCGTTGTGGATTTTTCCTTGTACATCGCGGCATAGTGGTTTCATTGTTTATTTTATCTTGTTCAAACTCACTTAGAACGCATGCTTAGGTAATTCAAGATAAAATATGGTTTTAATCACTACATGTGGAATTTGGTGCCGAATTAAATATTGGGTAATGTTTAGTTAATTTAATTCAAGTCATTTAATTTATTTTGATAAAATTGGTTTGCCCTAATTTATTAAAATTGAGAAATATGACTTAGGAAAATTTTCTATGACTTGGTTAATTAAATTGGTTTAAGTGAAATTAAAATTATGTGTGTCCTTAAGTTAATTTCACTTGGTTTGAATTTTAATTTGGAGAAGAAATAAAAATTTTGTTAATTTGTTTTATTTGAACCATCATTGCACGCTTCCACATCTAAAAAGTAAATTATTATCTTTTTGTAGTATAAAAGGATTTTTTTTTTCAAAATTGGGGGCCTCACGTTCCAACAATTCGTATCAGAACAAAGCGATAATTTATTTCCTTAAAGATCTTTTTAATATTTTTGGCTAAAATGGAATTTTCCCCGTTTTAAAAATTTTCTATTTTCTATGGTGCTAGTTACGCATACTGGAAAGCACGTATAAAATCCGCACATAAATCTATCGACGAGAGGGTTTGGTTATCTGTAGTTAACGGGTGGTCTCCACCAACTCATTTAGTAGATAATGAACGTGTTCCCAAACCGGTCAATAGATGGAGTGAGAATGAGTTTAAACTTTCAAATTTTAATTCCCGAGGTTTAGACGCCTTGTTTAGCGCTGTCACACCGGATGAATTCTGATGCATTATGACATGTGAGACCGTTAAAGAAGCGTGGGATATTTTCAACTCACTCATAAAGGTACAAGTGTTGGTAAAGCTTCGAAAATCCAAAACCTCACCACTCATTTGAAACTATCAAAATGAACAAAAAAGAAAAATTTTATGAATTTTATGCTAGACTTTCAGATATTGTTAATTCATCTTTTAACTTCGGAGAGAAAATACCTGACAACCGATTTGTAAAGAAAATTTTAAGGTCCCTTCCCGATAGATTTATTCCTAAAGTGACCGTTTTAAATTCTTTACCAACTTTAGCCTCTATGAAATTAGAAGAGCTCGTAGGTGATTTACAAACCTATGAACTAGACATGTTTTCCTCTAAAACCGAAAAGAAAATTGAAAAGGGCATTGCTTTAAAAGCCCAAAAAGAGGAAAAACATGTGGTAGAGAGCGAGAGTGATAGTGACTCGGAAGATATGGCCTTATTTTCTAGGAAATTTCAAAAGTTTCTTAAAATAAACAAAGATAAATTTAAAAATGACTTTAAAAAATTTGAAACTTATGAGCATGACAAAGACGAGAGGATGCCTAAAACTTCTAAAGAAAATTTAAATTGGGAGGAGTCGAAATTTTTTTTTGGTTATGAAGGGTATGTCCATAGGGCTTTTGAGTGCCCCACTAAACTAAGGAGAGAGGGTAAGCGACTAATTTCTTTAAATGCAACCCTTAGTGATAGTGATATAGAAGAGGGGCCTGATTCCCCCACTATGGCTTTCATGACTAGTCATGTCAGTGATAGTGAGAACTCATCTATAGATGAAAATTTATCACATGACACTTCCAAAGTCATAGTTTATGATTCCCTTATTTTTTATAATAGTGATAGCGAAGAAGAAAGATAGAGTGAAAATGAAGAAGAGGTTAATGTGAGTGAACTTCAAAATGCTTTTTAAGAATTATACGAAGAATCAATTAAATTAAAAAGATCAAATTTGAAGTTAGAAGCAAGTTTAAGAGAGCGTGTCAAGGTCGTTGATGAGAGTGCATTAGTGGAAGACCTTAGGACACGAGAGAGAACTCTTCGAGAGAAGCTTGAATATGTAGAAGGCGAGAGAGATAGCCTTAGAGGTTTAATGGAATCCTTGTAAAAGGAGCTTCTGGAGTTTGAAGAGAGAAATGTTCTGTTAGAATCTAAAATTTTAGAATTAGAAAATAAATTAAAAGACTCTACTAAAGTCAAATTTGATTTGGAGTGTAAGTTCGAAAAACTCGATAAAATCTTAGGCACGGTCCAACTCAAAAATGACACTTGTGGTTTTGGCTTCGATACTTGTAATGAATCTACTCAAAACGCTAAAACCAACTTTTTATGAGAATCACCTAGGAAATCCTTTAGAGATTACTCATTAGGTAAATATTTTCGCCGTGAGTTCAAGTGTTCACATTGTGGTAAAAAATGTCATCTTAGGAAAAAAAATTTTGATCTTAAATGAGTTCCTAGAAAATCCAAAGATAAGGCAACCGAGGTAGCCAAGATTCCTACACCCTGAGATCGTCATTCGTCACTAGTTTGGGTTTGGAGATTCGAGTTGGTAGCTTTACAAGATAGGATTTTTTATTCTCATTTACTTTCACATGCTTCCTCCCTTGCAAAATCTAAAGGTTGAATGTGTTAGTTCTGTTTGCATGCTCTAGCTTTTTGTGCTTAATTTTATATATCATTGCTAGGTGTATGCATGTTTAGTCATATTCTAGTCATTTCTTTATTTCATATCTCATGCTAGAAATCATGACTTGTTTATCTTTTGTATTACAATTCTTTTGTTTGCATTAAATGAAAAAGAGAAAAAGATTCTTGTTTATCATTTGGGTTTTTTTCTCTTGGTAATTTAAGCTTAATGAAAAATTCAAATGATTTTTGTGTGTCTTTTGAGTATAGTTTTTTTATTTTTGATTAAAAATTTCAAAAACTCAAAAAGATTTTTTTGTGTGTATTTTAGTTTGACGCACTTTATGTGGCATACACTTGTGTTAGAATCCCATCTTTTACGCTCCCATGTGGCTAGAACTTTTGGTTAAGATTGTCAATCCTTATAATGCTCTTTACCATGCTTATATGGAGTAGTTGGGTTTTTTTATTGCTTAAATGGATTCTATTTTTATATGCCTCTATTCACACATGCACGAGCTCATTTGAAATTTTAACTTCATATGTATATTTGAGCTTTGTGATGTCTTCTCCTACCAATCTTGTCATCTACATAAATGTGACCTAGGAGGACTAGTGCATGTCAAAATCCGTTTCACGTGAGATTTGTGTGAAAAATAAAAAATTGATAAATATGTGTAAATGTGCACGGGGAAGGGCTCCGAAAGGATTTATTGTCCTTTGCGAATAGTAAGCCACCATTTGTTTGGACCTAAAATAAATACGTGGTCCAAAGTCCTAAAAAGATAATTATGGCATTAAAAAGAAAAATAATTGCCAAAGTCTATTTTTGTTTGATATATTCATTCAAATATATATTCTTATTGAGGGAGATTGGATAATATATCAATGGTTTACACAATGTTCGTTTATCCTAGTTGGGCTTTCAATGTCATGCCTCTATTGGTTTGTAGAATCATCAACATGCTAGGCTTATATTCATTGTTTATGTTTGTTCATTGAGTTCAATTTATATTGTCACATGAGGTTATATATAAATGTGATGAAGTTTGCAAACAATTGAGAACTCCATGAACATGTTTTAAGTGATTGGGTCTAAATTTAGTCGTTACTAGTTCACACCCCAACACTTCAGTTTCCATATGACACATTTTTGCCATACGAGCGTGGAAAGCTTATCTTATTTTTTGTCATTTGTGTGTTTATATCTATATATATTTACTTGCGTCTATTATTTATATCGTATGTATACATATATTTGATATTTTTGTTTAGTCTTTGACTTGCTTTCCAGTTCATATATGCTTTAATTCATAATTGGTATCCATCATGTTGCATTGTTTGTTGATATCACATGCTTAATACTTATGTATCATATTGGTATCTGTTCCTTGCATCTCAGTTGGTATCCATTAGTATTTGTTGGATTAGTTATGACTTTGTTGCCTATGTGCTTTGATGTTCTGATCACTTTATGTGCAATTGCATGGTTTTAGCTTGTTATCTCATTTTATTTATCCCTTGCTTAATTTATAGGGTGTATATGCTTTAATTGGGGAAGATAAGTTAATGTTTTAATTCTTTAGCCTTTGTCTATTCCTGAACAAAAAGGTGGAGAATGATAGGGGGAGAAATGGTATTTATTCCTATTATAATTGTATCTTAGTTTGAGGGAGATTTATCATAGGGGGAGACGTCTTTCTAAGCTGATCATAGTTGATAAAGGGAGAGAATTAATTTAGGTGGAGTACTTACTTTACTTGCATTAAATCTTTTAAATATTTTGATATTCCCTATGCGTGTAATGTGTTTGCTTAAGTGTGCAAGAATTATATTGTAGGTGGCAACTTTCATTATATTATAAGTGGCAACTTTCACCGGAAAAGATTGTGATCCTTTGGATTATTTAAGTCAAGCATTGTATTTCTATTTTGGGTGCGACCTATTGTCAGTCTAGTAGAGATTGATGACCCTTTAGGATTTTTGTTTGGTTTTTGTCCCGGAATAGCGAAAGGGGGAGATTTGTAAGGACATAAATTTCAAATTCAGTCCTTTGTAGTTTTGGATCAATTCCAGATAAAAACGTTTGAGTTATAGGATAGAGTTAATTGATCATCCTTCAAGCCTATTACATTTTTTTTGAAGACGTAGCGGCCAAGAGTATAAAGCTTCATCAAATTGCCAAGTTTAATGTGCCTCTTTTCTGCGACATCAACACATTCCATTGCTCCTATAAGGTATGAATGCATTTTAACATATATATAGGAGCTTGGAACAATTTATATTGGGTGAACGTTTTTATTTAAAACTGTTGTCTAATTTTAGAAAGATTTTATTAAAACATTAAAATCTAGTTTATAAAGTTTCTAGGCTAAAAATCGAATTTTTTAAAACTTTCTGGAAGTTCGTTCGAAGTGTCGTTCGAATGAGTTTGCCAGCGAGTTCCCATATAAGGCCACTGGAAAGTCATTCGAAATGTCGTTCGAACGAACATCATATTTGAACCAGATTTCAAATGAGATTTCTAACGAGTTCACACTAGAACTTCGTTAGAAGCCTTGTTCGAATGAGACTTCGTTTGAAAGAAAATCTCGTTCGAACGAGATTTGGTGGGAACAAGTATTTGGCAGTTTTAAGCAGTTTTTGTCATGTTTCCCACTTCTTTACCCCACTAACTTTTGACATAACTTAATAGTGCGGGAACCAACCTTTTAGGTTTAACTTTTTCACATGCTACAACCTCTAAGAGAGTGTTTTTTAGAGAGAAGTTAAAAGGGAAAATGTTCATTGTTTTGAGTGCTTAATTCTTCAAGAAAAATCTTTTAAACACTTGTTTACACCCAATTATTGTTTAATCCAAGTTTCATATATATATATATATATATATATATATACTTTGATTGGAGTGTTTGGCACCGGTATCTCTACACCTATCTGAAGAGAAGTTTGGGTTTGCTTCTAAATCCAAAAAAGAAGAAGAACATGTTTTGTTTTGTCATTCTCATGTGGTGAAAGACAGCATGTGTGGTAGACGGTGACCATGTAAAGTTCGATCAATGGATTTCGAGATCGCGGTAGATCTCCATGGTTATTCTCTAGGCAGAGGTTGATACAAGAAGACGCATCGGGGCTTGAGAGGGATCAAGTCGAGTGTTGTAAGTCATATTGCATGCATTTGTAAATTTCGTACTTAGTGGATTTGAGGCTAGGGACGTCCGAGGTTTTTTTCCCGTTGCGAGTTTTTCCTCGTAGATCGCGGTATAGTGGTTTCATTGTTTATTTTATCTTGTGAAAACTCACTTAGAATGCATGCTTAGGTAATTCAAGATAAAATTTGGTGTTAATCACTACATGTGTAATTTGGTGCCTAATTAAATATTGGGTAATGTTTAGTTAATTTAATTCAAGTCATTTAATTTAATTTGATAAAATTGGTTTGGCCTAATTTGTTAAAATTGAGAAATATGACTTAGGCATATTTTCTAGGACTTGGGCTAATTAAATTGGTTTAAGTGAAATTTAAATTGTGTGTGTCCTTAAGTTAATTTCACTTGGTTTATATTTTAATTTGTAGAAGAAATTAAAATTTTGTTAATATGTTTTATTTGAACCATCATCGCACGCTTTCGCATCGAAAAAGGAAATTATTATCTTTTTGAAGTATAAAAGGAATTTTGTTTTCAAAATCGGGGGCCTCACGTTCCAACAGGGTTTGTTGGAGAATTACCAAAATTTTATAGGATGCATAAATGTGCAATCCAGACCGATTCATTTTCTAAGGATATCGGATCAGTCCGGAAGTTAAGGGTTTCCTAGAAAATTTAAGGAACTAGACCAGTTCATTGTTAAGGGGTACCAGATCGGTCCAGAGGTTAAAAGATTCTACAAAAATTGTGGGAATCGGGCCGATTAATTTATGGGGACATCTGGTTCAGTCCAGTTATTGTAACTTTGAATTTTGATGCTTTTCCTCTCTAAATGATTTAATTACTTAGGAAAACTTTTACGTTATTGTTTAAACATGTTTATGGGACATAATGTCGGTATGTTATGACCCGATGGAGGGGTTACCTTGGGGATGTTACAGAGGCATATTTGAGAGAGTATTAACTTGATTGCTTTGTGTAAATACTCCAAGGAGTGGAAATTCTTTCTAGGAGAGTTATGGGCTAATGAAAGAGAGTTCGTAGGTCCTTACAAGGGTAAAACTGAGATATAATCATAGGTGTGATTGGTTATCATTAATCAAGGAAATGCGTAAATTACGTTATGAGCCTAAGATAATTGTGTGGATCATTATCTAGTGTATGGTGGGATATTTACATATATATATGATTAGTAATATATGTACATACATTCTAAAGTGTGATGGTTTGTATTTATGATGTGAATGTATATTGGATGTGTGATATATACTATGTGGTGGATACCCCTCTAATGATATCATGGGAAGTTGCGCAATGTGGGAAATTCCTATGGCTCGAGGAGCAGGGAGAGTACGATCCCGAGGTCATAGTGTCCGATATTTTATCGCGTGTGAGGCAGGGGTAAGACCTCTTGGGAATGACTCTTCTTAACTTTAGGTGAGGAACTATCTCCGCTTCCCACACGCTTGTGAATATGTTTTATACTAATTCGATGTGAGAGTCCAACCGCTGGTAACCCAAGATGATAAGTGTGTAATTCCCTTGAAGATGAAAGCATTGTAGAGACTGTTAGTATACTTGTACGATGTGTGTTCTGTATTGCCCTTCTTGTATGATATGTGAGATATGTATTACCCCTTTTTTGAAGTGGGGAAATGTTTGGTCAGAACTATTTGGGGTATTTGAATTTACATAATTATAGGGAAATGTCATTTACCTGATAATAGGTTTTAGTTACGCGTATGGGAGTTATGCTTAAGATTAAGGGGTATGGTTCGTAGTTTTAGTGGGGTAGCTTAACTATATACTTATGTGTACGTTTAGGTGCGCACTTTAGTTGAGAGATAAGGTCAAATTTCAAGGGAGTACAACTCCACATCAATTATGAGATCATGCATTTTTAATTATTATGCATTTAATTCACTTGCTACAACTATTTTTCAAACCGAGGGCTTTGACCCATTTATACATTTTCCTTTCCTTGTTTATATTGTGTCTATTATAGGTGTTCCTCCAGAAGGACGCCTCTGAAATGGAGAAAAGTCTCTGCGTCAGTGAAATTCGATCCAGGGCTGAACCCAGAGGCTATTAAAAAGGTTGAAAAGCTTCGTACACAAGGTGATAAAGGTCATCTTATGAGGTTTGAACATCTGATGACTATTTATTATTTAGCTCAGACAGGTCTGGGGTCTGGCCCCCTTGACGAGATATGCAAGTAATCAACTTTTCTAACAGTAGTCTCGTACTTCCTATTTTCCAATAACTAATATATGAGGTTTATCTTTCATAATTCATCCCTAAGTCATTTTAGACGAGCTTTGGAACATGGTGTCCCCCAATTTGAGCATGCTTGCCAACAAACGTGGCTAAACAACTGAGCCCCCTAATGCTCAGACAAAAACGTCTACTGTTGGCATCCCTAGTCGAGTTGATGATGCAAGGAAGAAAATCAAGAGTCGAGCAGATGAAGAGATAACCACTCGCCCCCCAAAGAAAAATTGTACTACACAAGCCGTCCCAATCTTGTTTGAAGACGCACTGGCAGCTCGACTGTCACATCTAAAAATTACTGACGAGAGCATCATCGGCCATGGAAAACAAGCCATTGATGGTATCAGATATCTTGTATCTTATGCTGATAAAAGTTTCCTTCAATCAATGGATATCTCTCTGTTAACTGAGTTTACCCTTTATAGGGTTGTTCAGGTATTTTTCAAAAACTTTTATAAAGTGTAGTCTCTTCCTTTCTCATGTCTCGCACTGACTTGTTTCCCCATTTTTGTACAGGGAGTAGTCTCTCTTAATCATATGGTAGATTCGCTTAACAAGAATATTCCTTTGATTCAAAATGGAAAGGATGTTGTTACTGCGGAGAACAGTTAGAGGAACGAGATGCAGAGTACAAATACGGCCTTGCATGAGGCCAAAAACAAAATCTCAACTCTGAAGGCAGACCATAATATATCTCCATAGACATTGACTGATAACAAGCAGGCCGAGATCGATGCAAGTGTTGAAGCTACCTTGGACAAGGCCAAAGCGCAAGCTATGGCCGAGTTCAAGGATTCTAAGGAATTTAGAGATTTTGGTTTGGGTATTTGGAGATAGGCATCAAGACAAACGATCGATGGCTGCCATCAAATAAAGTAAGGTTGGGAGCCTATCCCCACATGATTTTATTGGCCTTTACTTTAGCGATACATGTCTTCAGACTTCCTTAGTCAACATTTAGAACCCCTCCAACCCTATGGAGGCCAACCCCCTAGAAGTCATTAAGACTAACGAGAATACGGCCAATAGGGGTCTGGATAACGATGGGGATTGACGGTGAGGGTGTTCAGATAAAGGTGGATCGCACAATATGGGTGATGCCGAAGAAGGTTCAAGAGGCGCTAGGGGACGTGGGTAGGACCATTTTTGGGGATTCTATCCACATTTATGTTATCCGGGAAGTGCTTTGGATTGGGAGAGTAGACAGGAATGATCGGCGGTGGGTGAGACAAATTGCCTAGTCGTTCATTTTGCTTTTTATTGGTGGATTTTTGGTGTAAACGAGTGGAGACGTCATTCATCTATGTTTTATTCCATTTTTAAGGACGTGTTTCGACGTCTAGTTTTATGATTGGGGGATAATGACTTTAGCGACCCTCTATTCTTTCATGGATCTTTCGACTAGTGTTACTGGCAGACATTTATAGGGGCCACATACCTTTTGGAGGAAACTTCAGTCTTATGTCCTTTGCATTTTTCTTTAGTTTCTTATTTGTCGGTTCTAGTCTTTTGCAGACGTGGTTTTACAAGTTAATTGGGCATAATGTGAGAAGTCCAACCGATGGCCAAACCAATCTTTCTCCTTGGCGGTAGTACGACAAGCTTTAAATGTCTTGACGAGTGATCAGGTTATCTCGTGTTTCTTCTGAGTTCATTCTTGGTATTTTTCCTTCTTTCATGAATCCTGATTCTTTATCGGGGATTCCAAGTGACCTTTTACCCACGAGGGATGGCTCCTAAGGGTATGAGGGTGTCGGTATGCATGCGCATATGTGGATATTTATGGCGCATGAGTTTGGTACGTCTGGTACCTCAGAGTGAGAGTGGTGTAGAATATTATGGAGGATGAGTTGGTGGTCCTATCGTCGGTGCCCCCGATGCATATGATGGGAATGAAAGAGATTCCTAATGAGGCATGAGTTGCGGCATTTGTTAGCAAGACCTACACACTTTGGTTGAATCCCCCTCGTAATTATGATGTGGAGGATATGCCTCTTCCTCCAATAACTTCGAGTAGCTATACTAGTAGGCCAATGGGATCTTCCCATAACGCTAGTCGGGGTGGTTCATCAGCGGCAGTGGCAGTGGCAGATGCGGCCACTTTTATTTCCATTACTCCCCCTTCTTATAATTTTTGATTGAGTAGTGAGAGGAGTCATTGAGCATGCCGAATCGTCCTAATACGTTGACACCGAGGTTGATAGGGTCTACGGATGATGCTATTCGTCCTGAGGTATATTCTTCTTCTTCCCATGTCTTGTCTCATTTGATTATTTCATTTATCTTTACTAACTTATTGGTCTGTTGCTTTTGTTTCTTTGCTTGCAGTATGTTCGAGCGCAAACAACCTGGATGAAGGATATTAAGGACTGGGTGGCCTCAGTGTCTTCTTACATCAAGCATTTTGTTCCTTCCTCTTTGGTTGTGCCTGCCTCCTCGGATGAGGGATCTGGCACTGGTAGTGGAGGTTCTTTAGCTCGTCGTCGGGGAAAGCGCATCCGCTACAGAGTGTGAGAGTTTGAGGGAGATTAAGAGATTTGTGAGTTCGGCCTGAGTCCCGTTATTTGAATTTTTTTCTTTTACCTGCAAGGATGTAACTATGCAACAACAATATATATATATATATATATATATATATGAGGGGTATACCTTTTCAATTATGTTTTGCTTTAATGACTTAAGTGCACTATTCTGCTGAGACTGCAGAGATGATAGGAAAAATAAAGTAAATTACCATAGGGAGAGGATTCATTTTGGAAATAATAAATAAAAATGGATAAGAATAAATGACCCTCTTTTTTTTTGTTCGAAAGAAGAATTTCTTTTTGGGAATTTGATTTTATAAAAAAAAAGATGGAAGCTTCCAAAATAAGGACGTTGCAAATCGACATACCCCTTATCCTACCTATCGGCATATGGGTCAAGTCAAATCACTATAAGACTTTGATTGGACTTTCCTGCTCATCAGAGTACTCTGTGGGGCTCGAATTTTCTTGGATTTTTAGATCCTCTATTTTTTGCCAAGTCTTTTGTGCATAAAAGGAGAGTTAAGGAATGTTATTCTTCCATAAATACCCACTTTCTTCTACTTGCGTTATTATTCCAAAATGGCCCTTTCGGTGCATGAAAAATTATCCTCCTACCTTTATGGTCTAGAGGCTATGTGTTTATATAATAAGGACTACGAGGCCTTTAACTTTCATAAAGAATCTCTGTGGCATAATCGAGTCATTGACTGGAATGTGGTAGCGATTGTGGTATAATTCTGGTACCCCAAAAACCATGTTTTTTGTTTTCGCCTAGAGGAAGTCTGTGCGAATTATGAAGAATTCCCGATCATGATGGGAATAAATCCCAGTGTAGCAGTAGTTCTTCTCGAATTTTCTCGTTCTCCCCGAGCATTGTTAGCGGAGTTCCTTCGTGTTTCCCCTTTGTCGGCTCGACCATTGGTTACCAGGGGAATGATTTCCCTCCTGGATGTTATGCGTTTTGTGAACTTGAGGTATTTTAATAATGCGAGATATTCCGAAGTTATTTCCTTAGGACTTACTTAGAGGCTCTTGCTGATGACGATGGACTTAATGGTGGATCCTCAATTGGATTCAATAAAAATGGGGATATCTTACTGACGTAATACTTTGGCGTTGATATTGGATGATACTCTGAATGGTCTTAACGCTTAGAGAGGAGGACTCTCCAATTTTTTGAGATTGAGCCCGATGATCTTGTTCATATGGCATGCTGAGAGGTTCCGTCTTGCGGCTCCTTTGACGGTTTTGTCGAATTTATTTGCCAGGTATTTTTTCCAATTTCGCTTCATTTATTGAGAACTAGGTCAAATAGTTTGTAGATAATTGAGCCCAGTGCCTTCGTTGGTCAGTGCCATGGTGGGGAGAATTGCAACATGTTCTGGAGTTGGGGGAGTATCCATATGTGCGATTAGTTGTCCTACAACAGACTTCGTTCTATTTCCCTTGGCGGCTTATATACCATGTTGGATGGGTGGAAATAGTGGCTCCTTGTACACTGGACTTCTTTTCGGTGGAGGATTTGACTGAATCCCGGTGCATGATGTTGGATTCTTTGTGGGAGAGTCGTCGGTCGTTTACCCGTCCATCTCATTCTGTAGGAAGGTTCTGGCTTGTGTCTAGGGACTATACAAAGTGGTTGTGTAAACGATTAGTAAAGAAGATCCTGGAGGAAGAGACTGGCAAGAGGTGGTTTGTTCATTTCGACACCATGGAAGGTGGGGTAGTTGTTTTTTCCAGATTGGCCAAGGTGTACTTCTCCATGGAGCGCATCCCGAATATTAATAAGGAGAGGGAAGTCGGTGACCTCCGAGGGCTGATGATGATGAGGTTGGGTCTTCTAGCAGTTGTGGATATGGTTTTATGAAGTTATAGATAATTTGTTCGATTTTCTAGTTTTTTTAAACAAATTTTGTGTAGCTTGATAAGGTTCACTACAAGAAAAATACCATTTTATGACACTTTAAATATAATAATCATATTTAATTATATATAATATGACTCTTTTTGATAAAAAAAAATACATATGCTATCAAATAAGGGTAGTATATAACAGTTTTTCTTTTCTATAAAAACATTTCGACTGCGTAAAGAAAAATGGGGGAAAAAATAGGCGGACCCTTTTCCCCCCATCTAAAATTAGAACCATTTCCCCTCTAAACTGACCTAGATCTACCCAAAATCACACCAACATTTTCCTACCCTCACCCAAAATCATCCTCTGGTTCGTTAGTTCTCATCGCCCTCTGATTCATGTAGTCAGGTACTCTCTCTCTCACACATACATAAACGTTTGTATAAAGCCCTTATTTACCCTGATTCGTGCACAATGATTTGTCAATATATCAACTTGATAGTATGCTTTTGTAACGTTTTGGGGCTCAGCCTCTTTGCATTCTCGATCGATTGGGTTTTTTGAAGGTAAAAATTAAATCTGGATATGAATTTTCAAGGTATTTTTTGGGAAAAGTCCACATAATTTTCAAAGTATATAAAAATAGGGCACTCCGCGTAATTTTATAAATTTAGTCCCTGTACTAAAAACACCATGAAAAATTGTGAAAAATGGTGCCGCGCTTTGACCAAAAAAATGAACTTCTAACTCAAGATGGACCGCACAAATAAATGATATTGTACCACAGGGACCAAATTTATAAACTCGAAAAATATTATCCTAAAAATCCAAATATAGGAACATGACCTTTACCTCAATTCTCTATTTTTTTAATTTCGATTCTTCTTTTTATGAGTTACTTTATGTTTATCTTAAGATTGACTTATGCATGTTTATTTACTAAAAAGTAGCATGTTTGCTTTCGTATTGAGTTATTTTCAGTAGCATGTTCCTGGACATGAGCAAATTGCAATCTCATTACTGAACTAATTTCATTTTAATTTAATTATAGTAATATACTATTTACTGAACTATTTTTCTATTGTTTACCTTTATAGATTGGTCATGTAATATTTTTTATACTAAGAATGAGTTAAAGCAAAGTGCATTAGAACCACGTTTTAAAAAAAAATTGTCGTGTGTCGTTCTTCATACATGTTAAAACCATGGTGAATGGATAATTTAAAGAATATGTCATTTTATTCCATTTGTACGATGTATAGATATAATTCAAAACATAAAAAAGTATAAAAGAAAATGGTAATCTACTTTGGCAGATATTTTAATTTTGCATGCTATTCTTCTGTATTTATACTCGTGGTGTTGATATTATACAATAAGAGGTTTAGAAGCTATTGTTGAATTTTGTTTGTTTGTGGGGTAAATGATTTGCTTCTTTGTTTTTCCTTGAATAAGTTTGCATATTTGCAGGGACTGAGCCAAGAATATAGGGAATATAGGTTGAGAGGAGCCAAAATACCTTTTCTTTATAACTAATTACATTAAAAACTTGTTAATTTAATTAATAAAGTTGTTATTATGATTTACAAACCAAAATAGTTCTAATTTGGATGTTATTATGATTTTATGATTTGGTATGTACATTGTATACTAAATTATATTCCTAAATAATATATTGTACTGGTAAAAGTGGTTAAAAAGACTTAATTGTATACTCTATAAAATTTAAGGGTGTAATTTTAAAAAATTTCGAAGTTGAAGGGTGCAATGACCCCCATTAAGAATGGCCAGCTTCGTCCCTGCATGTTTTATGGCATTTCAGATATAAGTTTGCATGTTGTATGGCATTTCAAATGTAAGTTTGAATCCTATGTAGCATTTATTACTTAATTCAGTGAAATAACTTCCATGACATGAGTATTTTAATGACATTAAAAGTTTGAATGCTTGAATCTATGAACAATGATGTTAACATTTACAATTATGGTTGTTTATTTATTCAGGTTTTCTCCCTTTTTTGGTCACTTGAAGAATTGTTTTGTTTAAGTTATTTCAGTCATCTGTTGCGTGGTTCAAGTTTTTCATATTTTCAGTGTTTGGGGAGTTCATTACTTCATTTCTCAAGTAAAAATGACCCCATAAAGTAACATTGAATGGGAAATACAAAAGTGTATATTCTCCTCAAACATTATTCACTTATAAATTTGAGAGCATTTTAGCTGTTGATACCAAATTTAGTCTGCTGACGTGGATCAATTATGTGGAGACACGTGTCAATCTAGATGGCACCCACAAATATTTTTTGAACAACACATTGACTCCGAGGAGTTCAACCTCCCCGACCAACTCAGGCGCTCCGAGAAACAAGTGTTCTCCGAGGAACTTCATTGTGTCGAGCAACTCATGCATGCCGATCTACTTAGGCGGTCAGAGCAGCTTAGGCGGTCCGAGCTACATAGAGCACAGAGCACTCACATCAGGATAATTAAGGAGATGACTGCGCATTAAATGCTCATTATTATCATACAGATGTACATGTCTACTAGAGAACAACGCATCGTCCTTTCATTTATACAGCCTGAGGGCTATAAATACATTGTAACCTCCTCATCAAAAAGGGGGACTCGGAATTTCTTGGTAAAACCCATTATCGAGAATTCCAAACAAACAGTCAGTAATAACAAAAACAGTGGACGTACGCCATTCTTTCAAGGCTGAACCACTTTAAAAATCTTTTTTCTTGTTTATTTTATTTGTGATTGATTAATTAGAGATAATCTAATTTTTTATATCAACAGATTGGCGCCGTCTGTGGGAAACGACGATAATTATCGTTTTTCACCAAAACCATTTATCATCAATGGCTGATCATCCAGAATCCGGTAATTGAAACGCTGGGATTCCTTCAAATCCATCTACTCCTCCAAATGTCCAAGATCTGACTGGAATAATGGCTAATTTGGACCAAGGCCAGACGACCCTACAAGAGACCATACGATAACTAATGCAAATTATCCATGGTGGAACGCCGACCCAGTCAGGACAGCGAAGCATTCAGGGAAATACCAGGTTACCTTCTTCGCGAACTAGGAGAACGTTATTCTCAGAGGAATCTCGATCCATATGCAATGATTCATATCACACTGAGAGATCTAACGATCCTTCTTATTAGCCTGGACGAACTTCCTAGTGAGTAGAGTCTCTCCTTCTTATCGTTAGATCCTTCTTATCACTCTATCCCCAGAAAGGATAAGTGCTCTTGAGAGGCTGAGTAGAGTCTCTCCTTTTGATCGTTTGGGTCCTAGGAGGAATAGATGTCCCCCTAGGATTGAGCCGAGGAACTCTCAATGACCATCTGATTTAAAGGAAGGCTCTGTCCAATCACGACCAGCTTCTCGTCATGAAAGATCCCAAGAAGAAAAATTAATGCGATCAGTTGCTCGAACGAATAGGATCGAAGAAGGAAATGATGCATGGAAGGGATCAATTCAAAGGTTGGAAGATAGATTAGGGGAGATGGCCAAAACTAAGAATCCTCTATAAAGGACTTTTCTCCGAGGAACACCCTTCGTACAAGAGATTGTGGACTTTCCCACACCGTCAAAATTCAAAGCCCCAGTAGTAACACCAAAGTACGATGGAAAAATTGATCCTGTTCTCCACATAGAACAATACCAAGCTGCTGCTGATATCAATGCAGTTCCTGATGAGATGAGATGCAGGGCGTTTCCAGGAACTCTTACCGGATCTGCTCAAATATGGTACAATAATCTTCCACGGGGGAAGATTATGACTTTCTTTCAACTGGCCGAGCTCTTTATTGGAAATTTATATTTTGGAACAAAACCTGTTAAACGAGTAGCACACTTGTTGAGTGTTAGACAAAAGGCAGGTGAAAGCACTAGGGATTACATTACTCGTTTCAATAATGAGAAATTGGAAGTAATTTATTATGAGGAGAAAACTGCGATTACTGCTTTGATGAGTGGACTGTTGCCCAATAAATTGTACTACACTTTTTCCAAAGATCCACCCAGATTCATGGCAGAACTGATGGAAAAAACAACATAAATCTTGAATGCCGAGGAAGCTATGGCTACGAAGAAGAACATGGACACTAAGGAGACAAAAGTTGAGGCCGATAAGGTTGAGAAAAAGGAGCAAAAGAACAATGGTGGAAATAAGCAATCAAAAGCAAAGCAAACATTGGAACAATTATAGAAATTTGGAAATTATACTCCTTTGAAAGTAGATATAAACCACATTCTGGAAGAGATCAAGAACAACGAGGAGCTAAACTGGCCTGAAAAAATGAAGACAAAACCTGACAAGAGGAATAAGTCCAAATATTGCGAGTTTCATAAGGATCATGGTCACACGACCAAAAATTTCATAGCTCTTCAGAACAAAATTGAAGCACTCATTAGACGGGGAAAATTGACCAAATATGTTAATCGTCAAAATGGTGGTCGAACCAGAGAATGAGGAAGACAGAGGTCTAAATCTCCTCTTTGAGTAAAAGAAGACAAGAAAAGAGATCATGAAGATGACCTCGATCTCCCCGAAAGACCAAGACAGCTAGAACTTGAGGTATTTTCAATTCGTTTTGGATCATTTGATTGTAATGTTATTACAGGTGGAGATGCAGGAGGTGGAGACCTTACTGCAGAGAGAAAAGCTTAGCTCAATGAGGCTCAAGATTGTTCATACATTCAACGTATAAATCTAGCTGAAGATGATCACTCGGGGAAGGTGAACAAAGATAAACTGGTCATCGATTTCTCTAAGAACGACCTCGCAGGTGTGCTATATCCTCATGATGATCCATTGGTGATCAAAATGAGAATGAAGGAAGTAATGATCTCAAGAGTACTGGTGAATAATGGCATCTCGGCAGACATCATATTCTACTCATGCTTTGACAGCTTAAATCTAAAATTATCTCAGTTGGAGCCTTATCACAGGCCCCTCCTCGGTTTTACTGGCGAGAAAGTTTTTCCACTTGGGACTATCAAGTTGGATATGTTCATCGGTACATGGCCTGCTTGTCAAACAGAAATAGTGCACTTTTTCATGATGGATAAGAATGTCCAATCAACTTACAATATCATCATGGGAAGGGTAGGTTTGAAGAAGTTCGAAGCAGTACCATCTACTGTACATCAATGACAAAAATTCCAACCAGTTTTGGAGTAGGAATTGTGAAGGGTGACCAAAAAGTAGCTCGGGAATGCTACTATTCGTCTGTCGAGTAGGAAGAACTGGAGGAATCTAGGAAAAAGACTACTACCTATCAAGTGGATGAAGGTGAAGAGATTAAAACATTAGATCCTAGAGACGAGTCGTAACTCGTAAAAGGACAAGTGGTGGAAGCAACTGAAAATGTCATTCTGGACGATGAACACCTGGAACGAACAACTCAAATCGGTTCGTCATTGGATGCCTCACTAAAACAGGAATTGATAGCCTTCCTAAAAAGCAGAAAACAAACTTTTGCATGAGGTCACGAAGATATGCCAGGGATTGACCCAAATTTCTTATGTCACGAGCTCAAAGTGAACAAGGAAATCAAGCCAGTGTAGCAGCGACGAAGAGTGTTCAACCCTGAAAAGAACCAAGCTATAGAAGAAGAGGTCGAGAAGCTTCAGAAAGCCTGTTTTATTGAAGACATCAAATATCCAGATTGGTTAGCTAATGTGGTGATGGTGAAGAAGAAGAATAATAAGTGGAGGATGTGTGTAGACTTCACCGACCTCAACAAGGAATGCCCAAAGGATCATTTTCCTTTGCCCCGAATTGATCAATTAGTGGATGATACCTCGGGACACGAGCTATTGAGCTTCATGGATGCTTATTCTGGTTACAACTAGATTAAAATGAAACCTGAAGAGAGGGAGAGTACCTCTTTTATCACCCCTAGGGGAACTTATTGTTATAGTGTTATGCCTTTTGTATTGAAAAATGCAGGTACAACATATCAGCGGTTGATGAATAAGGTGTTCGCAGAGAAAATCAGTCATAATATGGAAGTTTATATTGACGATATGCTGACAAAGAGAAGGGAAGCTGCTGATCATCAAATTGACCTAGGCCAGACCTTTGATCAACTAGATAAATATCAAATGAAGTTGAACCCTACCAAATGCATATTCAGAGTATGAGAAGGCATGTTTCTCTGGTATATAGTCAATCAACGAGGTATTGAAGCAAACCCTAAAAATATTAAGGCTCTATTGGGGCTACGATCTCCAACGACGAAGAAGGAAGTGCATAGTCTCACAGGGCAAGTTGCAGCACTTAATAGATTTGTGTCACGAGCAACTGATATATGTCGCCCATTCTTCAAAACACTCCAAAAAATGTTTGAATGGAATGATGAATGCGAGAAGGCTTTTCAAGAGTTGAAGAAATACCTGGGAGCACCTCCACTATTGTCCAGACCAGTGATGGGAGAAAGATTGTACTTGTATCTAGCAGTTTCGAAGAATGCAAATAGCTCGACATTGATAATAATGGAGGATGGAGTGCAAAAAACAATTTATTACACTAGCAAGGACTTCCGAGGAGCAGAGATCAGATATTCAAGACTGGAAAAGTTAGCACTAGCATTGATCGAAGCGAGTAGAAGAATGAGTCCATACGTCCATGCTCATACCATAGTCGTGTATACCGATATTCCATTGAGGCAAGCTCTTCATAAACCAGAAAAATCAGGGAGATTGATGTACCGGGTAGTAGAACATGGTGAATATGACATAGTTTATGAGCCTAGATTGTCACTTAAAAGGCAAGCAGTAGCAGATTTTATCATAGAGTTTACTTATCCTGATACCTCTGAAGAGCAAAAGTTAAAAACCGACCATCCTGTTCATGTTACAGGATTATCAAATTTAAACCCCGACCAACTTAAGTCGGTTGACGAGCAAGAGGAGACGGTCGACGAGAAGCAAAAAGTGTTGGAGGAGGATATAAAGAAGCAACAAATATTCCACCGAGCAACTTTATCCGATAAAATATTGAAGGATGAAGAACCTATATGGAATCTATATGTGGATGGCTCATCTTGCACTACAGCCTATGGGGCAGGGATTGATTCAAACAGCCCGAATAAGATCGATGTGGAGTATGCTCTACGCTTTCAATTCAAGGCTTCTAATAATGAGGCTGAATATGAAGCTATGATTACAGGTCTTAGTTTAGAAAAAACCATGGGGGCAAAGCAGGTCATTATATTCAGTGACTCACAGTTGATCGTAAATCAAATGCTGGGGGTGTACGCAACAAAAGGAGAATTGATGATCAAGTATCTCGCGAAAGCAATGGAGATTGAATCAAGCTTTAACGCAGTGCAGTTAATTAGGACACCAAGATTAGAGAATGCAAGAGAAGATGCCTTAGCTCGGTTAGCCTCATCCACACGCACCGAGCTACGAAGAACAATCCCAATAGAAAATTTGGCTAGGAGGAGCATTAACAAAGATATGATGATGAGCTTCATTACCCTTGATTTAGGACCACCTTGGATGGATCCCATCAGGGCCTATATTGAGGAGGGGACATTACCAACTAATAAACTCGTAGTCAAGAAGTTAAAGTTTAAAGCTGCTCGTTATGTATTGAATAATGGAATTTTATACAGACGAGGAATTATAGCAGGTTTGCAAAGATGTGTCCACCCCTCCGAGGTGAAAAATTTGATTGAAGAGGTCCCTAAAGGGTCTTGTGGAGCCCATGTAGCAGGTCGGACGCTCTTGCAAAGAATGACAATGCAAGGGTATTACTCGCCGATGATGAGAGATGATTGTGTAGATTATGCCAAGAAATGTTATAAATGTCAACTTTATCTTCCATCCGAAGAACTACCCAAGCATTGCTAACACCCATCACATCTCCTTGGCCATTCGCCAATTGGGGAATAGACTTGGTCGGGCTGCTTCGTATGACCCAAGGAAGATTTAAATACCTTGTATTAGCTGTGGATTATTTCACTAAATGGGTAGAAGATGAGCCTCTTATTGATATGACGTATGACAAGGTGTATCAATTTATTTGGAAGAATATCATTTGTAGATATGGTCTTCCCCATGAATTCATCACAGACCGTGGAACTCAGTTCGACAACGAGGAATTCGCTACATATTATCATCAGTCAAACATATTAAAGACCCCCTCTGCACCAGGCCATCCCCAGAGAAATGGACAAACTGAGGTGACGAACAGAACTCTACTGAACGGTTTAAAAAAAGACTGGATGATGCAAAGGCAAATTGGATCAACGAGCTACATTCTGTGCTGTGGGCTTATCGTACTACACCACGAGCAGGAATAGGAGAATCTCCATACATGCTGGCATTCGTAAGTGAAGCTGTTATAACTGCCGAGTTGTTCCTCCCCACACACAGGGTGCTGAATTTCAACTCTCCTATCAGTGACTTAATGAGGCGATTAGATTTAAATATGCTTGAGGAAGTTAGAGACGAAGCAGCAATCAGGAATGCTGCATACCAACAACGAACAGCTCTGTTTTACAACAAGAGGGTAAAGAAGTGCGATTTGAAGGAAGGAGACTATGTGATAAAGAAAGTAATTCAAAAGCACAATAAACTAGAAGCTAACTGGCATGGACCCTACAGAGTAACAAAGGTTGTTCGACCAGGAACATACAGGATTGAAACCTTGGAGGGAGAAGAATTTAAGAATGCATGGAATGCAGAGCATCTACGCAAGTATTATCAGTTGTTGGGGATTCCTATGTAAATGAAGTTTTCTTTAGTATGAATAAAGTGTTGAATGTTTTACCCAGTTCTCTCTTTTTGTTGAAATTTTTTGGAGTATTAGTGCTACACACTATGCATCAAGTTCAAAATCATCAATATCCTCTAACTCCAGTTGGTCGGGAACAAATCTCTTCCAACTCCGGTTGGTAGAGAACCAAATCCAACTCTAGTTGGTCGATAAAATCAAACTCCGATTGGTCGACAAAATCCAACTCTGGTTGGTCGGGAATAAATCTCTTCCAACTCGGGTTAGTTGAGAATAAATTTCTTCCAACTCCGGTTGGTCGGGAACCAAATCTAACTCCGGTTGGTCGACCAAATCCAACTCCTGTTGGTCGACAAAATCCAACTCCGGTTGGTCGATAAAATCCAACTCCGATTGGTCGATAAATCTCTTCCAACTCCGGTTGGTCGGGAATAAATCTCTTGCACCCCCGGTTGGTCGGGAATAAATCTCTTAAAACTCCGGTTGGTTGGAAAATTAATCTCCACCAACTCCGGTTAGTCGGCAAATCAATTTACAACCAACTTCGGTTGATTAAACTAAGCAAGATCATGGGATGTAAGTCGTTTCATGGAATAAAGAGTGATAAGTCACTATAATAAAAAAATAAAACAGAATGACATATCAAAATACCACCAACTCTAAGTTGGTACTCTAAGTTGGCCGGGAAGCAAAATATCGCCAACTCCGGTTGGTCATCAGATAATTATCACCAACTCCGGTTGATAATGAATTTTCACCAACTCTGGTTGGTCAGCAATTTAAAATAACACAGGACATTTTTGGTCTTATTACTGATATACATACACATTCATCAGTGAATAAAAGAGATGTTTTAAAAATATTTCCAAGATAATGACAATCAAGATTGCAGAGAAAACTAAAAGTTTCTTCATTAAAATCAGGACAAATTGGATAGAGTATAAAATACATATTACATGAGAAATCATTACATCAAAGACCCTACTCTATTGGTTTTTTCCCTTCTGCCTTTGCAATAGGATCTACTCCAGCAGGAGGATCATTTAAGGCATAAGGAGAGTTTATAAAATTTATATCTCGAAGCATTCGAACATTCATCACTGATGGCCTATCAAGCAAATGCTCTGGATGAGATATGTCAAAATTAGAATGGAGGCTGTAATCGCCGAGGTACTTTGAGATCAGGCACTGAGGAATTGCCCGAGCAGGAATCCAACTCATGTCGAGCTTAAAAGGAGGCACTGGCAAATCAAGCAACCCAGGTACATAATAATCCCATAAGTAGTGACCCCGCTCCAATTTCAGCACACCCAGGGCATTCAGCCATCCTTGCTTGTACCCCTCGTTATTTGACTACTAGATCCGGTCATCAAGATGGTAGAGGGCTTCGTTGTAACCAGCCATCCAAAACTCTCTGGGCTATTTATGGAATTGGTAAGTTAGCCTCTCCAGCTGCTTGTGAAGATTCTTCACAAGATTTTTTTTTATTTTCCAAGGTAGAGCTTTGTGAAGAAAGTTACTCGTTGAGGTTCAAAATCTTCTTGGACATCTCTGCTAAGGCCTGATTCTTCGCCATGAGCTGGAATGCCTGATTCTCCAAGGCTGATTGAGTTCTTTGCTCTTCAATTGAAATCCGAGCAGCTCTTGCTCATTCCCGAGAAGAAGATCTTGCTCGTCCCCGAATAGATGAGGAGGGTCCAGCCCTTTTCAAAGTTTCCAACTCATCTCTTTGGTGGGCATTCTATACCTCCAAGAACGAGAAACCTTCGTCGTTGACAGGGACCACGGTGTGACAACCCGCTCAACAAAATAAGGGGTGGCCAGCCCAATACTCCAATATAACAGGAGTCCCGAATGGAATCATTCTCAACATCACAATAAAATACAGAATATCCAGGATAACCACCCAATATTTCAGAAAACGGGTTGCCAAAAAATTTTATTTTTATAAATTTAAAGAAAGAAATTAAACAACCCGATACTGAAAAGAAAAAGTGGGAACCCCAAGATTATAATACAATAACTACAAGTAAATAATAAAATGGACCGAATATGCTGTCGATCAACAGACTCATACAAATACTACTAAACCACTTTAGTAATTTATATAATACATTAAATTAAATAATTACAAAAGATTGGGCCTCACGCCCGAGTAATGACCTGATCTTAGCTAGAGTACAAGGACGACTGCGTCTATTGCAATATGTCCCGTAATACCCGCAATATGTCGATCAACAGACTCATACAAATACTACTAAACCACTTTAGTAATTTATATAATACATTAAATTAAACAATTACAAAAGATTGGGCCTCACGCCCGAGTAATGACCTGATCTTAGCTAGAGTACAAGGACGACTGCGTCTATTGCAATATGTCCCGTAATACCCGCAAAGCATCACGTCTCGCCCAAAAACACCGGAATAAGAAAAGCAGAACAGGCGTCCTTGCGGCGGAGTATCTGAGCGGATACAAGATGCATGTGCAACAAGAAATATGAACGGGTCAGGGCGGTTTTATATGATTACCAGATGAATAAAGAGTATGACAGTTATGAATGATAATCACGAGTAAATAATTAAAATCTAACTACACAATTTTAGGCATAAGCTAAGACAATATAATTGTGCAGGAGAATAAGAATAATTAACATTTAAATTAAAAGCTTACATCAAAACCTTGTTCAGTTTTATAGTCCATTCCTTAACAGGAAAATATGGTCAAAGTTTTAAGCCCTTTATGGCTTTTATCTCAATTACATGCCCTTCCTGGAAATCCATTCCTTAGCAGGAATATTATCATCAACAAATTCTCTTTGTGGCATTTCATTGTGCTCTTTATGGCACTACATCATGCTCTGTATGGCATATCTCATACATGAAGTCCCACTTAATTATGAATAGTTATATTTATATACATATAACGATTCTAAGACCACCCCTCCGAGTTTCCCCACTGGGCGCGCCCCTAAATGACCATCATCTTCCAGGGCATATCTATACATGACAACCAGGGCACTTATAATGCAAAACATTGGGAAGCAACCATATGCCCACGGAAGAGTCAAGAACACACCCGGAATCTCCTCACCAGCGCATAAAACATAACATATCGCTCATATGGCCTAGGACTATATCCACCCTGCATTCACTAGCCAGAGGGCATCACCATACCCGTGAACTTCCCTTATGATGTCATTTAGAGAGGAGTGTGTAAGTAAATTAGCATTTAACATATCCATGATTAAGTAAATTATCATTTACCATCATTATTACCATTTCCATTTCATTTTCTTTCCTTATATAAGTTACATTTTATCCGAAACCATAATCATTTACATTTATTATAAATGCCTCATATTATACCCGGAGCCATACTTAATACATCTTATCGTTGGAACCTCGATGAATAATTAAACTTCTATTTTATTCTCCAAAGGTTCGTATGTGGTATATTATAAACCATCAAGACTAACATAACCCAATTGAGCTTCTAATGTCTCCCGAATATAACACTAAGACTCATAGTTTAATAATAATAACTAGAAGAGAGAATGCCCTAACATCAATTGGCATATCCCTGGAAAAACCCACACATAACCCATTTTTGATGTAGGGTACTAAACGAACTCAACTAGAACTCTAGGACTCTAAGTTTACTTCATAATAGAAGGTTCGTAGGTCCTAATCCTAAAGAAAAAGGATAAAAACTGAGTTAGAAAAATAACTCAAAAACGGCCTGATTCCGAATCGATTCGCCCAAGGGCCGAATCGATTTTCCCCAGGTAGCGAATCGATTGGGCCAAAAGTGAATCGATTCGGATGAAAAATCCAACATTCTGCCTCAGCCGAATCGATTCGCCCTTAACCCGAATCGATTCGGGTTTGCAGACCTGTAGGATGACCCCTTAGCGAATCGATTCACCCTAGGGCCGAATCGATTTGCCCCTGCGATTTGGCCAAGAATGGCTTACGGGTTATAAACCCTAGATTTTATCCAAAACCAAATCTTTTCCATTTTTTATACACCTCCAACATCACTAATCTACCCAATATCATCCTACATGATTATTAACATCTATAACCCACAATTTCGTCATCAAAAACCAATATCTAGGTTTAAATATCATAATTTCCATTTTTGATCTCCAAATGCAAACACATAAATTTCACACAATTTATTCATCATAAATCACATATTAGCTAGTAGAAAACTTGCCTTAGAGTTAAAATCTCATATTTCTTTGTGTAGTAGCAACCCTAAATCTTCAATCTCCATTTTCTCTTCTTTCTCTTCTTTTCTCCCAAGCTCTCTTTCTCTCCTTTTCTCTCTATGTTTAAGACATAAAATGGGATAATTAGGGAATTTGGAAGACTAAAATCGGTGCTTAAGTTTAAAGTTCCCAACTTAAGTGGTTAATACCACATTAAAATGACTCGCAATTACGCATTTAAGCTAAAACCAGGTAAAAGTTCCCGAAATACAAAAATAAAATATGACACTTATTTTGACTGTCTCGCACATTCCGGGACTAACTACGCCCTCTAAAATGGCATCCGACAAATTTTTTTTATAATTTACGTCAAGTTCCCATTTCATTTAAACCATGGTGTCATTTAAAACTTGTGACACCATAAAACACACAACCAAATGATATTTACTTAAACATACAGTAAATACGCAACGATCATGTAAATATTAACTTTCTACCCCTTAAATTAATATTTACTCCAGATCCAACATTTTAAATAATTACCTTGTACCGTAAATTAATATAAAATTAGCCTCCTAAAAACGAGGGTTGTTACATACTCCCCCCCTTATGAGGGAATTTTGCCCTCAAAATTCAGGCGTACCCTCATCATATAAAGGGTATACTATTCTAAACTATCATTCTAACACCCTTAACAAACCCCTCGTTACTGCGAAGTCCCAAATGGACTCGGACTAAGTTCATCATCAACGATCTTAGTCTGCGTTCTTTGTGTTCTGGCATAGCACCAAATCGTTCATCACGAACTATCAATCCTACTGTCTCACAACGGAAGGATATATCCACATAACTCGGTATAAACCATTTTACATCCCTCCTCGGGGATACCTACACCTACACTAAAGGCTTAACCCCAACAATACTTGAATTCTCTTCTCTTAGGCATATCCTTTCAAAGCGGAGATATCAAGAAGCCCATTCCTTAAAGAAATGCTCCGAGACCACTCCAATTCCACGGAACATATTGTCCAATGGTTCCATCGAACGAGTATGCGAATTACTCAATCGGCTATACTAGGCCACTCATGGTGCCATATCATAGGAAAGATCCATAAGGTCATTCAAAAAGCCTAATGGTTGTACGGGAATTTTCATCCATACACACAACTGCTCCATCAGTCATGCATCCTAAGGCGCACATTCAAGATATGCCTTTCGGAATTAGGTTAACTTCCTCCATTCATCCATCCACTTTAGGGTGGTAAGATATACTCCATCTCCACATGGTTCCTATTACTTCCTGGAAACTTTACTAAACCTTCGGCATAAATATCTAGTTTCGGTCCATCCCCAGGCGCACTTCATACGGCTCTACCTTTCCTTCATATAGAGTGGGGTGCACTCCTCTACATAAAGTCCACCAATAAAGGCCGAAAAGCAATGATTTGCTCGGACGATCAAAATTTTTATCAAATAGGATCATGGTCATCTCGATGCCAGAAATTCCAAGAAAACATCTATGAATATACCTTTCTTCGTTCCACCGCTACTCTTCTCCACACCAGTAGGTGAAATGGTCAGTCACAAACATAAATGCTCATTCTACTTGGTATTCCATGCCTTCACAAATTTTTCGACTGGTTTTCTACTTGACAAATCTACTATCCCAATCGCATTCCCTTAGCAAAAGGAAATTTCCAATCGATAGTCCTTTATTAACTTCATACACCAACTGAATTTCCTCCCACAACATATTGCAACAACTTGTTGCTCACAAGAAAGACTAAATTTCCTGCCCAGGAAGTAGTGCCTCATTTCTTTAAGGCAATCTCTACCGCAATGAATTTCAATTCAAACGTGGAGTAATACCTCCCACAAAGTTTAAACTTGTGAGACGTATAGACAATGGCTCCATGCTCCAGTGTAATTACTCTCCATTCCTGGAAAAACTTTTTCATTAAATCCACCTTCGATCTTAACCACATGGACTCAAGAGTAAAAAGTCAACTTATCTTTTCAACTTCCTAAAAGTTAAGTTACCTAAGTAACACTCTATCTAGGAAAAGCCTCATCCCATTCATCCTAAGCTTCCAAATCTCTCGAGATTCCATACTTCTCGTTCCTAGGGATCTAATTCTTCTTAGAGTTAACCCACAACCTACACGTGGTCAACTCCCTACCGCCTCCCTACATCAACGTCACATGCCCTAAAGGCCTTACGTCCTACAATCCTAAAGTCGATCTATATATATATCATATCTAAGTCGTATACGTATGGTACTAAGTATATCCCTAGTGCCCCAGACCTATCTCAACTCCCAACATTCACTCGGTTTCATGCGTGGGACGTCTCGCCGAAGTGAAATCCAAACAAGGAACCCTCCCGTTACACTACTACCTCGCATCGTCGGTCATCAAGATATGATGGTCTAAGACACATGATCGGGACCGGTAAAATTCCAATTTACAGCCCTACTAGAAAGATTTTACTTCTATGTTTTTACCATTCAATAAATAAAAAATTTCAATTAATCGGACATTTACTTTTTGTAAAGTCTTTCAAATATATATCCCATTATATAAACATGGCCTCCGCATCAAGGCATATTCCATAAGTCTCAATTCGACTTCATATCTTAGTCTCCCTCACATCTATCAGAGGAGAGAACTATATCTAGTGCTTCTATCTCACACTTTAGTACCCCTTAATCACTCCACTACATGATTCTCGGTTAAACCTTTCAACCCGACTCTTAATCAACAAAATAAAATAAAATAAAAGAAAGAAAGAAGAATAGCGTATCTCCACTCTCGACGTCGTTAAGTGTTCATGCGGCGGAGTGTCTCGCAAAGCAAAATCTAAACAAGGAACCCCTCCGACACATGCCTACTTAGCTAGTTGGTCATGGAGATAAAGCGTAACAAGCACAAACAAGGAAAACGAACAATCAAACACTCACACAAGATAACAAAACACATAATAAAAATCTCCTACCTACCTCGATCCGCCTCTATAAATTCTCAACCTATATCGAGGAGGGATATTATAGAAGAACTCGTTCCTTTTTGAAATAGAAGTGAGATAGCCTTACAATTTTATTTGCTTGCTATCACCCCAACCCAACCAAAATATCTTAACATAAAATAAGTGAAAGGAAAATTAGCATCTCTCTACTCCCAACGTCATTATGGTTCATGCGTGGAGCATCCCGCAAAATCGAAATCCAAACAAGGAACCACTCCTATGCATTACTACCTAACCTTGTCGGTCACGGAGATAAGGCATAACATCCGCATACAATGCTAATAAACAATAGAACACTCAAACCAAGTAACACATATGACACATATACATTTAAAACATCATCACTCGCTTCATAACAAGTGAAGAAATCATACAACTTCCATACCACGGAAGTCATATAATTACTCTTTCTATAATAGTGTCGATACTACTACAAGCTCGATATACACACCCGAATCGAGAGTAAACACAATACTACTCTATCTTATTATGGGGAATGCACCACCCACTACTAAGGTGGAATTCCTGCCAACATTCTTGCTAATCATTCCGGGAAATACTAATGGTTCTCAGACACCGTACTCGAATCTTATCCAAACAAATATTACTTCCATCATCATCTCGAATAGACACTTTATCTTTGCCCTAGTCCTTGAATCGACATAATTACAATGAGTGGTTCTACACTCCATGTCATAGCCATCTTTCCAACTCTGGCTGTCAACGAAAGAGGGTACACTACCGGCCTTCCTTATCCTTATTCAATGAATCCTCCCCGGGCGGATAACGGATATCCACCAAAGGGTTTTCATGGACGTTGTTCCTTCAGAAGTGTTAACGAAACTTTTTTTAGAACCTATCTCTCCACTGAAGGGCTTTTATTCCTTATAGCTATAGTATTTTGGTGCATGGCCTCCCTAACCGCACAACTCTTTATTCACTATTGGGCTCAAACCGATCCTCGTGTGAACATTTGAGAATCCACCTTCTCATCAATCTAGTTATCCCAGAGAAACTCGTTGTTGCAAGTGTCCACCAGGCTTCGTCATGGGCCAAACTTCCTTCACCCACAAATGTGGTGACTACGTTCGCACCGTCTCGACGCTAGTCCTACGGGTGAAAGATTTTCCCCCACCCTTTTCATCTGGGCACTTCTATACCCCTTCCTTAGGGGCAAAACTCTTAGACCTCATGCATCCACCAAATGAGGAATCATCTCTTCCATCTTATTTCAACATGCCACCCTCGTCAGGGGGCTCCTCTCCACTTTAATTTAACATTGGTTGCAGTCCCAAGCTCAGTACCACTCTCTAATCCTAGCGGTACTGGGAAAACTACATCCATTGTAATTAATAGTCGCAGTAGCAAAATAAGAAAATTATACAAAAGAAAGAGGCCTTCAAGGCAGTCCTTATCTCGGACCACAACTTACAGTCCTTAGTAATCCCCTCTCATGACGCCTCCACGACGACCTACTCTGGCGTCCTCCTTCAATTGACCAAAAATCTCACACGAATACGTCAAGGATTTATAGGTTCTTCCACATGGGAGAAGATCGAAATCTTACAAGAGAAATCAACGATCTTAATCCTAAGGCTCTATGTCAAATCAAAAGCAACGCTGAAAACATAAAGCGTCCACACAGATTCCTAAGGACTCTAGAACCTGATGCTCTGATACCATTTGTGATAACCCGCTCACCAAAATAAGGGGTGGCCAACCCAATACTCCAATATAATAGGAGTCCCGGATGGAATCATTCTCAGCATCACAATAAAATATGGAGTATCCAGGATAACCACCCAATATTTTAGAAAACGGGTTACCAAAAAATTTTATATTTATAAATTTAAAGAAAGAAATTAAACAACCCGATACTGAAGAGAAAAAGTGGGAACCCCAAGATTATAATACAATAACTACAAGTAAACAATAAAATGGACCGAATATACTGTCGGTCAACAGACTCATACGAATACTACTAAACCAGTTTAGTAATTTATATAATACATTACATTAAACAATTACAAAAGATTGGGACTCACGCCCGAGTAATGACCCGATCTTAGCTAGAGTACAAGGATGACTACGTCTATTGCAATATGTCCCGTAATACCCGCAAAGCATCACGGCTCACCCAAAAACACCGGAATAAGAAAAGCAGAACAGGCGTCCTTGCGGCGGAGTACCTGAGCGGATACAAGATGCATGTGCAACAAGAAATATGAACGGGTCAGGGCTCGGTTTTATATGATTACCAGATGAATAAAGAGTATGACAGTTATGAATGATAATCATGAATAAATAATGAAAATCTAACTACACAATTTTAGGCATAAGCTAAGACAATATAATTGTGCAGGAGAATAAGAATAATTAACATTTAAATTAAAATCTTACGTCAAAACCTTGTTCCATTTTATAGTCCATTCCTTAATAGAAAAATATAGTCAATGTTTTAAGCTATTTATGGCTTTTATCTCAATTACAAGCCCTTCCTAGCATTCAAATCCTTAGCAGGAATATTATCATCAACAAATGCTCTTTGTGGCATTTCATTGTGCTCTTTATGGCACTACATCATGCTCTTAATGGAATATCTCATACATCAAGTCCCACATGATTATGAATAGTTATATTTATATACATATAACGATTCTAAGACCGTCCCTCCGAGTTTCCCCACTGGGCGCGCCCCTAAATGACCATCATCTTCCAGGGCCTATCTATACAAGACAACGCAGAACGTTGGGAAGCGGCCATATGCCTGCGGGAGAGTCAAGACCACACCTGGAATCTCCTCACCGGTGCTGAAAACTTAACATATCACTCATATGTCCTATGACTATATCCACCCTGCATTCACTAGCCAGGGGGCATCACCATGCGCGCGAACTTCCCTTATGATGTGATTTAGAGAGGTGTGTGTGAGTAAATTAGCATTTACCATATCCATGATTAAGTAAATTATCATTTACCATCATTATTAACATTTCCATTTCATTTTCTTTCCATATATAAGTTACATTTTATCCGAAACCATAATCATTTACATTTATTGTAAATGCCTCATATTATACCCGGAGCCATACTTAATACATCTTATCGTTGGAACCTTGATGAATAATTAAACTTCTATTTTATTCTCCAAAGGTTCGTATGTGGTATTTTATAAACCATCAAGACTAACATAGCTCAATTGAGCTTCCAAAGTCTCCTGAATATAACACTAAGACTCCTAGTTTCATAATAATAACTAGAAGAAAGAAAGCCCTAACATCAATTGGCATATCCCTGAAAAAAACCCCACATAACCCATTTCTAATGTAGGGTACTAAACTAACTCAACTAGCACTCTAGGACTCTAAGTTTACTTCATAATAGAAGGTTCCTAGGTCCTAATCCTAAAGAAAAGGGATAAAAATTGAGTTAGAAAAACAACTCAACAACAACCTGATTCCGAATCGATTCGCCCAAGGGCCGAATCGATTCTCCCCAGGCAGCGAATCGATTGGCCCAAAAGCGTATCGTTTCGGATGACAAATCCAAAATTCTGCCTCAGCCGAATCGATTCAGCCTTAACCCGAATCGATTCGGGTTTGCAGACCTGTAGGATGACCCCTTAGCGAATCGATTCGCCCCTGCGATTTGGCCAATAATGGCTTACGGGTTATAAACCCTAGATTTTCTCCAAACACAAATCTTTTCCATTTTTTATACACATCCAACATCACTAATTTACCCAATATCATCCTACATGATTATTAACATCTATAACCCACAATTTCATTTTCAAAAACTAATATCTAGTTTTAAATATCATAATTTCCATTTTTGATCTCCAAATGCAAATACATAAATTTCACACAAGTTATTCATCTTAAATCACATATTAACAAGTAGACAACTTTCCTTAGAGTTGAAATCTCAGATTTCTTTGTGTAGTAGCAACCCCAAATCTTCAATCTCCATTTTCTCTTCTTTCTCTTCTTTTCTCCCAAGATCTCTTTCTCTCCTTTTCTCTCTATGTTTAAGACATAAAATGGGGTAATTAGGGGATTTGGAAGACTACAATCGGGGCTTAAGTTTAAAGTTCCCAACTTAAGTGGTTAATACCACATTAAAATGACTCGCAATTACGTATTTAAGCTAAAACCAGGTAAAAGTGCCCGAAATACAAAAATACAATATGGCACTTATTTTGACTGTCTCACACATTCCGGGACTAACTACGCCCTCTAAAATGGCATCCGGATTTTTTTTTTTATAATTTACGTCAAGTTCCAGTTTCATTTAAACCATGGTGTCATTTAAAACATGTGACATCATAAAACAAACAGCCAAATGATATTTACTTAAACATACAATAAATACGCAACGATCTATTAAATATTAACTTTCAACTCATTAAATTAATATTTACTCCAGCTCCAAGATTTTATATAATTACCTTATACGGTAAATTAATATAAAATTAGCCTCCTAAAAATTAGGGTTGCTACACAAGGCTCCCGAGGAAGATGCTTCAGATTTAGTTGGGATAGCTCTTCTCGTAAAACATTATTTTCCTGCTCCAACAGTTTAGCGATTTGCCTATTCTCCTCAACCTCAACCTTTAGAATTCTCTCTTTCTTCTCGTAAGAAGCGATAAACTTATCATATCCTTTGTCCGCATTTAATTGCTGATATTTTTTCTCTTACACCTGATGCAAAAGGGTAGAAGACTCCTTATATTGCTGTTGGAACTCCTCGATGGTACCATGGAGATCTTCAATCTTCTCATAGTATGCCACAATGTTGCAACTGCATAGTCAAGCAGGCACTTCAGATATTGGTAGGCTTCGACTGCCCGTTCAGAAGTATCTGGACCAAGGATGTTAAGGATTTGAGCTTCATACAGATCTGCATGACCAGCTTTGAAGTAGTCATTGCATTTTTTCATCAATTATGTGTCATGAGTTGATAATAGCTCCATCCTGGCCATAAACTAGCAAAGAGAAGCCATAAATAGAATCAATAACGATAAGGACAGGGGAAGAAGAAGAAAGTCAATATGAACAACCAAAAGTTCAAATTTTTATTCATCAAAAGCCAATGAAGTGACCCTGTCACGAGGAAGATTGTCTTGAATACCTTGGACTTCTGGAATAAGCCAAGAGTTCACCGAACCCATGGCAGAGCTCGGAGGAACAATGGTGGGAATACCACTTTCAGCAGTTAAAGGCTGAGACATAGGTTCAACCAGTTTATCCGAGGAACTTTTTTTTGATTTCTTCAGAGGAGAAGGAATATTTCCAACCAAAGAAGTCTTGGTTGGTGATATGACAATGACCTCACTAGGTGGATAAATAACTGCAGCCTTACTCGGAGCCACAGGGGGCTTCTCAGCAACTTTCTTGATAGAAACTGGAGGGGGTACATCAATGTTTCTCGTTCCTTCCTCTGGAATATCGTTCTTATGTTTATTTTCTTCCACATTAGTAGAGTCTGATTTGTCAAAGAAGGCAGGAGCTTTTCTTCTCTTCATTATGTTACTGAGGGGAATATTAGATTCAGGTGGAGCCTTCAGAAGCTGATACTTGGTCGATGTCAACCACCACTGGACGAGCAATAAAGGATGAAGTATAACTCTTGTACTGCAACAAATAAGAGGCTGATCTAATATGTTCGTGAGCAACGGTTTGGTGTAAACTCTAGATAAGTTTCAAATGCCTTAAATTGACATCAGTTTTTTTGGGAGACTTTCTTCTATTGTCAACTGCAAATAATCAAAAATCAAATATCAGTGAAGCATTTTATCAAACATGAAGAAAACATAATTTTAAAAATAAAATAAAAAATAAAAAAAACCTATCCCATTGCCATAAGGAGGGCATCTAGGACCTTGATATACATCGTCTCCATTTAATGGAGGATGTTGCCAATTGTTCTATTACCACGCCATGTTCAAAATAACCCATGTTGGCATCAGGAAGACTGACAACTAACGCCCTATTCAAAAATCTAGTTTTTAAATAAAAAGTAAAATCACTAACGACCCATCTATAATAATACATTATCTCTGGAATGCCTAAACGGGTTCCATGAAGTTGATTTAACCTATGAACTTCATTAACTATTCTCCAAGTATTTGGCGCTATTTTTGCAGGAACAACATCAAAATACTGACAGAACTCCAAACATAAAGGATTTGGAGGAAAAAAAAAGCCACATTCGGCCACAAAGAGACTAGGGAACCAATGTCCCTCAGCCAAAGAAAAATAGTCAGAAGGTTCAGAAAGTTCTTCCAATATGACCCATGAAGGAATTGAAAATTCAGAGAGAAATTTATCAAGCGACTCAACAAGGTAAACCATGATGAACAAAGAAAATAAAAGAGAAGGAAGAAGATCTTTCAGGAAAAGAGTGAATCAGTTGACAACGAACAATGGAAGAAACGAACGCACAAGATAAGGAAGAAGTGAAGAGTTCTAAAATACAGATTTGAAAAAGTAAAAGACGATCGGATTTTTTGTAGCGTTTAAATACTTTACCTCGGGAATGGAGAAAAACAATGATTACCAGGATGGACGATTGCGTACCCGGCGGCTAAAAAGAAGAAAAGGGCACAAAAAATGAAGCGGTTATGGAAACTCAAAATACTTTAAAAGACTGGTACTATGCACTCAAAAAAGGAGTTATATACAACGAAAGTTTGTCTAAAATTCATAAAAACTGAAAGTCTAGGCAGCAGAATGTTCCATACTTTTCTTTAATATCAAACTATGAAACATTGTGGGCTTCTGTTGATACCAAATTTAGTCTGCTGACATGGATCAATTATGTGGAGACACATGTCAATCTACATGGCACCCGCAAACATTTTTTGAACATCACATTGACTCCGAGGAGCTCAACCTCCCCGACCAACTCAGGCGCTCCGAGCAACAAGTGTTCTCCGAGGAACTTCATTGTGTAGAGCAACTCATGCATGCCGATCTACTTAGGCGGTCCGAGCAGCTTAGGCAGTCCGAGAAGCTTAGGCGTTCTGAGCTACATAGCGTACAGCACACTCACATCAGGATAATCAAGGAGAAGACTGCGCATAAAATGCTCATTATTATCATACGAATGTATATGTCTACTAGAGAACAACACATTGTCCTTTCATTTGTACAACCTGAGGGCTATAAATACATTGTAACCTCCTCATAAAAAATGGGGACTTAGAATTTCTTGGTAAAACCCATTATCGATAATTCCAAACAAACAGTCAGCAATAACAAAAACAGTGGATGTAGGCCATTCTTTCAAGGCCGATCCACTTTAAAAATCTTTTGTCTTGTTTATTTTATTTGTTATTGATTAATTAGAGATAATCTAATTTTTTACATCAACATCAGCTAAATTGGTAGTATTAGATTCTAGTGAGGTTGCATATATATATATATATATATATATATATATATATATATATATATATATATATATATATATATATATATATATATATATATATTAGGGTATGCCCTTGCCTGAAGGCACGCTGATTATTTAGGGCTTTAAACATCAATAATATCATTGCAAAACGCCAAAAAATTTCAATGTATGTAATTGCAAAAAGGAAAAAAATCGTTCCCCAATAAAACAAAGTGCAATCTTAAAAAAATTAGTCATAATATCATTTGTTTATAAAACTATCTACTCTAGTTAACAAATAAAAAATAGTCCAATAAACATTGAATGTGTAAACAATAAATCTTTTTACAACAAAAATATTTGCATTTTTTAAATTTGGGCATATTTTACTTTTCTATAGAATTATCCACCATATTTTGCTAAATCTCCTTTGTATATAGAATTATCCACCCTTCTTAATAAGGAAAAAATACTCCAACAATATTCAATCCCAAGAACATACACATAAAATAGGGAACTATATTCAACATTTACTTTTAAAGTCATAAATACACATTATAACTGAACTGAAATAAAATAAATGTATGCAATCCAAATATGTGTCAACATGAAATACCGTAAAATCTAGCTAAATAATATCAACACAACATGTTTAATGATGTCCATTGTCGGATTAAAGGCACGCCTAGATTTTCAACAACATATTCAGTGTTGGGTTTACAGCATGCCCGATGTGTATGCATCATGTCTAGTTTGGGGCCTAATGCACGCCCCATGGTCGGGATAATATACACTTGCACCAATGTATAGACTGTTTATGTAACCTCCCAATCTTCTATAGACTTGACACTAGGTTCAACCTGACATCAAATGGGTCAATTCAAAACATCAGATAAAAAACAATATAAATAAATTGGTCTTAAAATTAGCAAAAAAAATAAAAAAATACAATGCACATGACTTATCAATATTTTTGAATAGTTTACTGGTCAAATTTATTCATAGACTTCAATGAACATCCCAAGTTAGTTATTTGAATTCATAAAAAAAAGGCAATGCTAAACAGAAAATTATTTTAATTAGACAACTGATATAACCTAAAGGAAATGACAAATTACCTGAAGTTTTGTAATACTAAAACGCAAAACGACTGCCTATTCCATCGAGAAAACGATCGGTATGCCACCATATTGCTTGAAGTTCAGCGAGAAATGGAGAGATCATGGTATTCGTCCTCTCATAAGCCTCTTGTAAGACGCTAAAATTCAGATCATGAGCACACTTCTGCATGTTTGCAGCATATGCAGCCACCAACCAGTAGCGATGTTCTGTAATACAATATCAGTCCATCTCCTACCACGATTTAAAAGAAATTTATCATTGGGGAACATTTCTTTCAGTATCCTCATAATAGAATAGCAATCTGTAGTATTTACTTATAGACATTAATCTATATACATATATTCACAATTTAAAAATGGAAACAAAGTGAAACTTAATGTATTCAAAAACTTGTAGTAATTTCCAAAAACAACGCGACGTAGACAATGAAATTCTTAACTTCGGTATAAAACCATCAAAGGCCAATAAATAATTGCTATCTGGGTGGTTCTTAGGAACTGCTCTCTCGTCCACCCAGAACACGTGCCATCATGAATAATCCATTGAGTCAATGTAGGGAGGTTCCTATAATTTCCTGCAATTGAAACACAAAATAACAACCAATTTCACTTACCACGTCATAATAATGATTTTCTACAAAGAACAAACGGGTTGCATAAGCTTTGCTACAAAGTAGTTCTCAAACTTTTAAAAGAATCTTATCTATTAAATACTGGGCAAATGAATTTATAGATTTAGACAAAGAGATTTGGACTTCAACTGAGGAATTTGATTTCACATCTGCCTTTTCTTTATTAAGATATGTTAAAACTAAATCTCTCAGCTGGCACTTTATTTGAAAAGTACGTAATCGTGAAGTTTTTCTAACGCATAACCTTATTCATGACAAACACTATTTGTAATCACGAAGAAAGAACCTTCTCATTTTTATTTTAAAAAAATTAAAATTGTAATTGCACACTATAAAACGTTTGGACACAACAGGGGATTTTCTCGAGCTTCCCTTGGTTGGGTGCACCGAGTCCCAAGATGGAAGACATGAAGTTTTTGTGAACTATGTAGAGGTTCCTGTCATATACTCAGTTGCCCAAAGTGCTCATTTGAACATTCGAGTAACATAAACTTTGAAAAATAAAGATGATATACTATCAATACCTTAGAGCTTACCCCTGATAAATAACAAATTACAGAGAGCAGTGTTGTGTGAGGTCTTTAAAGAAAGACAAAAGTTCAATTCGATGAGGTCACGTTTCCTCCAAAATCAGCGAGGAAGGTTCATCGGCTCATTATCAAGGATAATGAGGTCTCTTGGTCTTGCTTCTCCGGTTGGTCTTGCTGCTCGGTTCACTTTTTTTTTCATATGATAATGTAATGGACCGACTTTGCAAAAACACTGCACAATTTTCCCAGAATTACAACAGGCCCTGAACCAGGGGTGAAAATATTCATATCGTTCCTAACCACGCATATCAACAACTTTTATTTATTATACAAGGAACTATTGAATTGGTAATTGAAGAGGAACCTTGAGAAAACTGTAAATTTGGAATGAATGTTCTAAGGACTCAAGTTTATTTGATTGGCAACCTGAGATCAAGGACTAAGGAATCAAGTTTCTAGGTAAATTCCCCACAAATCAAATCCAAACATATTTCTACATTGAGTGTGTTTTCTTCAACTAACAGCCAAGAGTGGAGAAAAGATTTTTGTACGCATAATAAGCATATATAACCAACCCAAAAAAATTAATAAGATATTTTGAATGACAAATAGAATGAAATAACAAATAGAAATAAAATCAGAAACTATAGTATATACTTGGATAATTAACCCCTAAGTTAGATCTAAAAATAGAAAAATTATAACAAATTAGAAAAAAAATGCACAAATCAAGTAACAACACATTTGTGTACTTCCCTCTAAATCATTAATGAAACATCTTAATGTATCTCAGACCAACATTTACATTTTTATGTTCGTAATAAAATTATCAAAGCAGGGCTGCAATCATATGGTTTATGTCAGTGAACATAAAACAACGTGGAAGAAAACAATGTGGAAAAAAATCAGCTGTGTATATGTAAAAAAAAATCATCAAATGATAAAAAACAAATATTTATCGAACACAAATTACCTCAATTACCTAAGGCATAGTTCACATGGCAAAGACAAATGGTTGTGACTACCATCAAGCTGATAACATAATAGTAGAGTGCAAAAGCCCAAAGTCGAACAATAAACCTTCAAAACCTTAGTCAGTATATGTCATATTGTTCATCTCTCTCACGCTAATAACATTTTTATGTGCACAAAATAAAAAAAAATAAAAAAATTTATTTTATTTGTCTTTTGACTACATTTTACCTTTTTGATGTTCTTACTTACCAAATGAAAAAAATGATGATAATCTGATTAATGCACCCACTGGTTTGATTTCCTCATAGATTCTCCCCATTAATTTGATTCCTCCGCGACTCTCTCTATCTCTCCTCGCACATACATTGCAGGCATCACAAAATATAAGACACATATTCACGAAATATGAGATACCATATTCACAAAATCTGAAATACCCAAACACAAATAAAAAATTTCCATAGAACCATAGTTAGGAAGTTGAATAATATTCACGAATTAACACCAAACACAAATCAAAAATCAAATGAACATTACACTAAAACAAAAAAATTACCTTGTTGTTGTTCGTTGTTCATTATTCGTTGACAGTGTTTTTGGTAGGTCAGATATGGCAGTGGGTTCGCCAGATCTGAGAAGAACAACCAAAATAATCACAGTGTTGGATCAGGAAAAACAAATTACATACGTGTTATCCAGATCTTCTGGAGCTCGCGTCATCGGAGAAGATGGATAGGAGGAAGAGGAGGAGGTTGCGCAGAGAGTAGGAGGGGGAGGCGGCGGCGCAAGAGAGGAGGGGGTGGCGGCGGCGTAAGAGAGGAGGGGAGGCAGATTTGAGAGGAAGATATCGTGGAAAGGGGTATGGGGACTCACCAGATGAGTGAGAGAGAGAATGAGAGGCGTGTAGGTTTAGGCTGATTTTTCCCATTTTCCCGGTCAATAAGTCTCCCCATATTATGTAGTTTACTATTATATCCTTTATATTTGAATCAAATTGAAATTTTATTAGAAGGGAAATGAGGGGGAAAATAAATTTTAAGGGGCAAAAGAGGTAATGAATGAAAAATTTAATCTCATATCATCATAGTTGAAGCTTATGACATACTTAAGTTTCTTACTTAATTATATAGACTAGGATATGCCCGTGCCTGAAGGCACGCTGGTAATTTTGAAAAGTATAAAGTCATGAGCAACTATGTTTTTAATCGCGATCGCGCAAGGTGTCGCGTTTTGGCTCCGGGGTCGCGTCCAATAGCGAACGCAAAAGGAGCATCTTATTTAGCAGTGCCAATAGCGTGGCGTTTTTCAATCGCAAAAGGTAATAGCGGGCTATTGCGTTCGCAATAGCGCACTTTTTAAAACATTGATGAGCAAACCAAATTGTATTCTTTCAAAAATCTAAACATGAAAGAAAATTGTAACCGATTGTAATCACAACAATCAAAATGTGAGGTAATGGGGTTTAATTTCGGCATAAAAAAAGTTCGCAGATGTCCAGTAACTATTTATATCATCCCCGACGTGTAATTTATATATGCAGTCATCAAATTCAATATAACATCAAGGCCTACGACAAATTTGTAAGTGAAAACGGATTGTAAAAAAAAAGAAATAATTCAAATGAGACTTACCAAACATTCTTCCCACTTTAATCTCACCTTAGATTAAAAAAAACCTGAGAACCTCACCTAAAAGTAACCCACAATACACAATGTAAATTTTGTGTCGAAAAGTAGTAATGGAAGTAAATACATCAAAACAAAACCATGACCTTTTCTAGCAAAAAAAACCTACAAATAAGAGAAAAATAAAATGGCAAATTCGAAAGCTCATAAAAGAAATATCATATTATGTTGAGATTATATGGAAGACCTCGAGGTTTGTCATTTGGGAGGCAATCTGACATGGAAATCATCTGAGAAAAAATATCAAATGGACCTTACATTTGCAACATCCTTCTCAAAACCAAACATCCTCATTAACTCTTCCATTGTACTAACATCAAATAATATTTCCACAAAACTGGTACAAACCAAACAATACCCGAAACTGCCATGTCATTAAACACCTAGAAAAGAAGAAGGGAAAAAAAATTAATAAATAATGCATAAATGAAGTACAATTATATCTCTCTACTTGCTCTGCAAGTCTAGCCAAGTAAACATGTTGCAAGTTGCAACTGTTTTTTATTCCAGTCAATTGAAATTCACTACCAATAATAGGGAATCTCATTTCTTTTAAAAATCCACTATTTGAATAATGATCCTAAGAAAGTTCATATCCCCAAAACTGAGATGGTTTGAACAAAACATATAAGTAGTAAATTAAATATCAAAAGGGAAAAAAATACATTAATCCCACCAAAATGGTAGATTGTTTACAGAACCAATATCAAAAGGTTGCTAAAAGATATACAAAATGAATTACCTATGCATTTTGCCAAACACTTGGATTTCAACACATGAATATCATTATCCCGATGGCATTATTTTCCCCAAATAGAGAGATAAATGCTAAAAACCCACACTGCCTCCCCCAAACCCTCTATAAGTAAATTTCTCCAAATACAATGTAAATAAATAAATAATAAATTAAAAAAACATGAAATATAACTTCGAAATATAAAAAAAACTTATATGTACTTGAGAGAAAAGTCCTACCCCAAAAAAATCCAAGTAGTGGTGAAATTAATTTTTGTTGGTTCCTCTGTTTATGGTGAACACTGGAAGTCGGCCGGTGATTAAGGTGGTGGGTGGGTTGTGGGTGGTTCCGTGCTTTGGGATAGAGGCATTGAAATAATATACAAACAATAAAATAAAGTACAGCCTCTATAACTGTTATATTTTCGTTGGCAAACTCCAATAATCCATCTTGCTTTTGTTGGGCCATTAATGTTGTGTAGTATTGTGTGCCTATCAAACGAAGAACAACCATATTAATAGAGACACTATATAACAATCTCAAACACCCAATATCAAACATCTTGCATTCAGTCAAAGATACAAAAAATAAGAGCCATCGCTACCATTGTTCGTTGTTGTTTGTACAACCCAAAAAATGACGGGCATGATTTTTATTAAACACCTAAACAAATAAACAAAAAAGGGGAAAGCCATCGTTGCCATTGTTGTTCGTTGTTATTTGTACGACCAGAGAATGATTCAATAGGTCTAGGTTCCAAAAAATGCAAAAATAGTAAAGATGTTAGCTGCCAGATTTGTTCGTTTAAAAAAAACAAAAAAACCAAAGTTGTTCTTCGTTGTACAGTCGAAATACCCAAAAAATAACAAAGATTCAACAAACCCAAAAAGGGTCTCTTCTTCAGAACAACGATTCAAGAACAAACGATTAGAAAGATAAAAGAACAAAACGGTGATTCAATGAAAAGTCGTACCGCCAAAACGATTACCTTGATTCAATAAAAATATTGTTCATCGTTGTTGTTTATCTCAGAGTTGTTCGTTGCCAGAGTAAAAAGGATGAGAAACCGTATTGGGAGGGTGAGTTCTTTATCTCTCTACTGTTGTTAATGTTCATTATTGTTGTTCTAATGGCCGGCTGCAGAGTAGAAACGAAGGTAAGGGTAGGTGTGGATAATGAGGTTAAAGTGAGAGAATGGATACAAATACTATTCTAACCTTGTGTTTGAATTTTGAAAAAAAGGGGGAGATCAATTAGAGTGTATCAAAAGAGGGGGAATCCAAATTTATAGGGGGCAAAATAGGTAATGCAAAAAAACTTATAAAGATGACATCATATTGTTATCTTATGACCTATATAAGTTTTATACTTTATTATATATATATATATATATATATATATATATATATATATATATATATATAGAGAGAGAGAGAGAGAGAGAGAGAGAGAGAGTGAGAGGGGTTATTAAGTGAACCAAAATAATGAACTTTTTAATGAATCTATTAAGACATTAAAAATGGACACGCCTGTAACACGCGTGGTTTTTAATATACACACAAACATGACAAATCTTACCGCCTACCATACCCGTACCCACCCGGTATATGGGTAAAGCTGTCCGGGTTCAGACCAGGGCACTGGCTTGGGTATATGTGTACAGTTGTCCAGGTTAAGAAGCTAAAATGAGTTCGGGTTTGTTTTTGGGTTTCGGCTTAAAGTCGTCGGCCATGACAGAAAGTCTGTCCATGGCGACTATGGGGTTATAAGGCTGTTGTGCCGGCATGTGGTGGTCAGTGGATATGAGCAGGTGCTATTTTTGTAGTGGGTATATGGGTAGTAACATCACCGATTTGGGTAGTGGGTATAGGGATAATAGAATCGTCGGGTTACGGAGGTCAAGGCTGGTGTCAGATGGGTGGGGGGTAAGGTTTGTGAGGTGCATGTGTGTATTCAAAAAATGCGTGCCCATTGTCGCTGACGCGAACCAATTACAACAAGGAATTGAAATTGATTGGGTTATTTTTTAATGTCTTATTAGGTTTATTAAAAAGTTCATTATTTTGGTGCAATTAAGTACCCCTCTCTCTCTCTCTCTCTCTCTCTATATATATATATATATATATATATATATATATATATATATATATTACTGCTCTTGTGCGGACTGTCCCACCTTTTAGCAGTGCGGACTAGAGATGTGTCACTTGGCGGTGAATCCAGAAAAGAGAGAGAGCATGCCTATAATTTAGCCGATAATTTATAGGTGTCCATCAGGCAACACATGTTCGGTCCGCACTGTTAAAATGCAGAACACTTCGCACAAGATCATATATATATATATATATATATATATATATATATATATATATATATATATATATATATATATATATATATATATATATATATATATATATATATATATAGAGAGAGAGAGAGAGAGAGAGAGAGAGAGAGAGAGAGAGAGAGTATAGAAGCCTTAATTGAGTGAAAGATTACCTTTCCTTACCGGAGTGAAACTTATCTAAATTCCAACATTCATAATCAAAATTCTTTGACAATCATCTAAAATCTATTTTTTGGTTAATGTGTGTATATTTGTATGTGGGAGGGGGATAAGAAACATATATAGCTTAGTTGGGAAGAGTTATCACTTCAAGAAAAATACCCTTTTTGTGTTAAAATTGGGTGTTAAGTGACATGGACACCTCATAGAGCATAAAATTATGGCATGGTCACCCCATAGGGCATAAAATTAACCCGTGGGAAGCAAGCGCATTCTCTTTGGGCTCCCGATTGCCAACATTAACCAATATAGGCTTTTTTGGGGATTAAAGTGGGCATTAAGGGGTGAAAAATCAAAACAGCGATCGAGTGGCTCAAAGAGGTGCACGGACACCCCATGTGGCACAAAAGTTACCCGTGGGAAGTGATACCATTCTCATTGGGCTCCCAATTTCCAAAATTAACTATTATAGGCTTGTTTTGGTGTTAAAGAGCAAAAATTCAAAACGATGACCAAGTTTTTCGGAGATAGGTACGAACACCCCATTGGGCATAAACGTAATCCACATCTTCTTACTGAAAGTATATATATAAAAATTTGTATTTTTATAAAATAGTTTTTTATTGAGATTTAAAAAAGTATTATGGCTTGTATGGTCCATAATAAATATGGAATTCACGATTATATGAATGCGAAAGCTCATTATATGTCCTAATTTATGCACATTTATTTTTACTTTACAAAATGATGTGTAATTGATTCTTCTAAGGCAAGAGGGTAAAACTCTTTTTTTGTTCACTTTATCTTTGTCATGTGTTTAATTCCAAACAAATGTAAATAAAATTGAAAGGCTCCTATAGTAAAATAATTTCCTCTCTTGCATTTTAGTATTCTCTTATTTGTATTGATTCTCGTCTAATTGAAACGCTCCACCATAATGCCTTGACTTGTTTTTTTAAAGAACTAGGGTTTTCGACAATGCATTTCAAATTGTAGAACTATAAGTCAAAAATTGTACTCGTACATGTCGTTTTATACAAAATGACATATATAGTTATTCATAAATTACCCTACATTTGTTGAATTTGTGTAATTTATACATGAAATGATGAGGTGGTGACATTTATGTTTTTATTAAAGAGTTTTGATGTTTAATACTTAAAGAATTATAAATACATAATATTATCTTCGATACAAAACACTCTCATTTAAAAATTTGTGTTAATTGATTACAATCACATCTTCACCGTTGATTTCCCTTGTTCATTTTTTCAGTTTCCATAATATTTATGTATATTACTAGTTTGGCTGCATGGAAACCTACTACTTGTTGATCCTCCATTGCATCTTTGTTACTCCAATCGATACTCCATCGGGGTTTAAGATAATCTATTCATTTCAGTTTTCCATTTATGGGGCTAAATTATTATGATTTCAGATTAGGAGGAAATGTACATCAACTAGAAGTTGTGGCAATCTCCTGACTTCAAAGAGAACCTGCCAAAGACGGAAGAGAAATTTCGACTGAGTTTTCGAGTAAAATTATATATGGCCAACTGCTTCTATATTGTTTTCATTATTACTTCATGTGGCAAAAAAGATCATACATGTTCATCTGTACTATTGCAGTTAGAATCAATGGTAATGACATCTTGTATTGATCTAGCTCAACATTACTATTATGCATTTATAAGGTGTGGATATTTAACGAACAATTTTGAGTCGATTATTATATCAATATATACAATCTTCTAAATAATTAAACAAAGTCATTGTGTGATTGTCTTCCTAATTTAAATTAGAAGAAAGGTATTTGGTGGATTCATAATATAAGAAGTTATGGCGGCTAATTGCCTAAAAAGGAAATTTTCTACATGGGTCTCAAAGCTGGGATGGAGGCGAGATGAAGTTTTATGTAGCCATCTTAAAAACAAGCGGTTATTTCCCCAACCATTGCAACTGGTTTCCTATATATACACACACATTCACGAGAACTTGCATTCAAGAATATCCTTAAACATCATTAATTAAAGCTTCCACTTTTGTCACACCACCTCATACATATCTTCCATTGATTTATATATACACAGACTACTTGAAAATTAGTACCAGTTATACTGATCCAGTCTTTTCTTATTATCCATCATGAATTTATAGGATACAGTTTCTAATTCTTCAATTTCATCATCAGAAATCAAGGAAGTCTCTAGTAGGCCCTGTTCATTTCCTAAACCTACCATTGGTAGATTACGTCGTAAATTATCAACTAAAAAATCAAACAAGAAATGGCGTTGATATGGTATAATTCAATTGACATTATTGTTCAAGTCAACCACAATAATTTTGTATATTGACATTATACATGTTTTTTTTAAAAAGATTCGTTGTTAACTTTCGATTGTTGATTAATTGTAATTGTGTGCATATGCAGGTGATTAAAGCATATTGATATAGAAAAGGAAGCAATCGTATGAAAGATACAAATTTAGAAGACAAAGTGTGAGTTATTATCTAAATGCTTTGTGAAAAATGAGGGGAACTGGTAGCACAATAATCAAGGTTAAACCACTAGTTATTATGAGTAATATTAACCTTTATATGGCAGTTGCACTCTAATTTCTTCTGGCGTATGCATCTGAGGAGCTAAAGAACTTACAATCTAGTTATTATTCCACAAGTTAACTAGATTATGATTTCTAATAAACCATATAGTATGAATCTTGATCAGGGGTAGAGAAGGTTTAGTCTCAGGCCTCATGGAGGATTTGTAGTATCTAATAATTATTAAAGCATCCACCTTGATCTTCATGAAAGTGGACCACAACCATAAATAGAAGGAAGGTCCTTCCCCGCATTGCGATCCACCAAAGCTCTTCAAGTTTGGTGAGTTTCACCCTTCTCCATGGCAATGCCCACAACAAGAGCTTATTTTTCACATCTAGGGACACAACAAGAAGCATTTTTTTCCTCACTGCCTCTGAGGTGTCCATGTATCGGTTGAATTATTTTACATGTGATCTCCTCAGTTCTCATTGTACCAATTTTATGAAATGCAATAGTATGGCAGGAATCTCGAGTATCGAATACATGCCCTCCTTTCAATAATATTCCCTTTATTGCACAAGAAGTAATTGAAGTAATATTCACTATTTGATGCATCATTATCTCACTCCACTCACACATTTACTCAGTGTCTTAGCACCCACTGTGCACCAATTCCCTGCCAATGACAGTAAAGTCTGTAATAGTATATGAGAGAAAAGAGCTCATCTTGAGGATGAAACTGATCATGAAAGGGATTCAGGGTTATTTTGTTTATGAGGCACACATTTTTTTGTTTCCGTCCATTATTTATTGTTCAAAAACACGTCTACTGCCAAATATGAGGATCATTGTAGGAAACATGGTAGTTGACACATAATTTAGGTATTGCATAAACTTCATTCTCATGATTTTGCTTCACAAGCCATGATCCTCTACTTTTGATATTTATATCCTCTCTCTCTCAGGCACCCTCACACATACAACCCATATTTTATAGACTAAAGTTGCTTGATATGAAGTTTACTTCATCATTATTATCGTGTTGAAGTGGGTTGAACTTGAGTAATGCACCACCATGGTATGATTAAGCTATTTTTTTGCAAAGTGCAGATATCATTGTTAATGGATGTGACAGTTTTAGACATCATACACAGTTATAAATAGTATATTTTGTTTTAAATTTCTTGAACTTTCATAAAAGAAGAGTTTATCACTCAGTTGATTATCCTACTAATCAAGTACCTTTGTCCTATTTTATGTTCACTAAAAATTAGTACTGATGGTGGGTGGAATTGCAATACCTGAGTCAAAACATTTGGTGGCATTGTAGAGAATGCTAATGGTGTTTGGGTCACTTTTATTAACTAATTTACTCACTATATTGTCATTGGACGTAGATATCATTAAATTAAAAGGTCAACTCATTTCAATTTTTGTTTCATTAATGATTTTGTTTAATATCTAATTTATTGAAATACTTTATTTGATTTGTTGTTCCATTAATGATTTTCTTTGGTTTTGTGCATAATATTATATGAAGGTTTAGAGTCTCTGGAATATACAAGATTGCTCTCTAGAGTTATCGTTACTTGAAGTAGAGTTGTTGATTCCAGTTGCACTTTATCTTTGGTTTGTACCCTATTTTAAGTTTTGTCATTGAGTTTGTACTAAAATAATTCTTCATAATTTGGCAAATATATATCAGTTTATTGAGTCGAAAAATTTGGGAACAAAAAATTTAGTTTATAAAGAAGCTTGGAGCACCCACTAATGTTTTGTTTCTCATTTTTGTTATTTCATTTTAAATCTTTCAATTACACCAATATTCAGCCACTGCCTACTTTAGGATTTTGTGAGACAAGAAGCTTGTCACATGCTTAGGAGTGCTTTGGAACGTTCTGGTGGTAACATTTCTTATTTGGCATATGCAGGATCTCATAATGTGGTTGGGCATTGGGGATAAATCATTTGTTAATAGAATAGATGTTGCAAGATGTTTAAAGCCATTTGCAAGCATTGGAGGTCCAGTTTTAGGATTCGAAGAGCTGGATAGTTCTGCGTCTTAATGTGTCAAGGTATCTTTCTCTTTTTTCGTTTTTTCCTTCTTCATTTGTAAAGATTGAATTTACGATACTAAATCCAATAGGCCATTTGAGGATTGTATATCATCTGTTCGGGATGCCTCGGCTGAAGCTTTGGGAGTACTGCTTGCTCTTGGAATGAATATTGAGACACAAGTATTCATTCATATTAAGATGTCAAATTGTGTCCATGTGTGTTTACAACAAATATTTCCAATACAATCAAAGATGCCAATTTTAAATAATCCATTAGGCTAAGTTCTTATTGTGAAATGGAAAATCAAGCAGATGACTAACTAACTACTACATTCAATTTTATAAGTTTTTCTTTAAAGTATATATTATAGAGTAACTAACTATATGAAATAAAATGTAAACAAAAACTCAACATCACTAAATAAAGTTGGACAAATGATTGAATAACTAATAATATATTCCTACATGAAATATTTTTATTACAATTAGCCCATTCAATATAACCATCATCTCCTTTACGAGACATGGTCCTCACAACGAAAAACACACCACATGTAGACAACATAAGATGTTTAACTCTTCATGAAATAGAAACTAACTAGAGGTATAATACATAGAAACTAACTACAGATATAATACATTCCACCTTTACATATTCATTCCAACCAATCATACCAATACAACATGATTTGTTCGTAAAATGACGTTCATGAGGTTCCTCTCTAATACTACAATTCAAACATTTTGGGTTTATGAAAAAACATAAACAAATCGTCAAGGCTTACGGACACATTGATTATACACCTTCTCTACTTGTGCGCACTTAATACCATCGGAGTCATAGAAGGATGATTAGGAACATTATGGATCCGGGTTTACAACATGAATGGTGCAGTCAATGGAGGTAGAGAAAAATTTAAGGTCAGTTGTGTTGAACAGTAGGCATGCCACGAAAGTTGGTGGGGTAATCACTGGTCAATTTATGGTGTAAAGAGAACCGAGTGTTGGTTGTATGGAAGAATAAGAAAGGGTGGAAGGGTATTAGAAAGGGCAAGAGGGAGGGAAATAAATGAAGAGTACAAATCGGTGACGAGATAAATGAAAAGAATTTGAAGGGTCTTGGAATAAGATTAAGAAAACGCTTGAGATTTTACAGGTAGAAACGTTCCATGAAGAGGACAAATGGGTGTGTAAATGCGTGGAGAGAAGTTTAAAAAGTTAAGCCTAAATGCACTAAATTCTAATTATACCTCTAATATTGTCGTATTAGAGGTATAATATAGATAAGTACCTTCGTTTTTACACCACATATTTGTACCGTGTGACTGAATAAACAAGTTTTAAACAACTTTTTAATTGGCACCTATCGAGTATATATATGTCAAATAAAGAAAAAAACATGATTAGGCCCAATGATAGGTCCATAGCGAGATTTTGGTTTCACATCTCATTTTCATATTTATTTTATAAGTTGAATGTACAAAAAGGTATTGAGGGATGAAAAATTGAAAACAACCTAACAACCTAAAAATAGGTACAAACACATCAAGTTATACTAAAGTAACTTGTCTAAACTAATCGCCCCCTCATCGGACTCTCGGTTGACTAAATGACTAATATACGCTTCTTTTTAGGGTTAAAAATGGGCGTTATGTAATACCCCGTACTTTTGGCTATATTTAGTTTTGGGTTTAATTAATTAAATGAGTGTTAATTGGAAATTAATCCGGGTTAAAAATACTTACGAGATGCGAGTTGGTATTTGATTATGTGCATATATGATTATATATGAACTTGGTATTATAAAATTTGTCGTGAGATTTATATACGACATTTTAGAAATTTTGTTGAGACGCGTGGGACCGCCGCGTCACGGTGTAATATTTTGATAATCAAAGTGAATTTAAAATCTATAAATCGTATGGTCGTTTTGAGTGCGCCAACGCGTCCGAAAGGGTCGAGATAGTCAGAAAACACTAGCCGGGGGTATAGTTTGGGTCTCGGGGTATTTTTAGGCCATACCGACAACTTAAAGGGTATTTTGGTAATTATACATTTTGAGGAATTAAAAGTGACGAAAATTGGTTAATTAAATCTGATGTGGATTTGACCCACTAAGCCCATAACCAACCCATATTAACCTAGAAGGCTACGTAGGTTATCATTTAGGTTTTCTAAGTTCCCCCAAATCAAACCCTAGCCACCTTAAGCCACCATTGGAGAAGGAGCTTGGAGAGAGGAATTTCTGCAGAAAACTTCATCAAACCTACACCAAAAATCAGAAATCAAACCAAGGCAAGTGATTTAAATTACATTCCTTATGCAGTGAATGCTTTTTCCATGTTAGAAACCTTGATAATCAATCCTATTTAAGAGTTAAAAGAAAACCCATGAAATTGGAAGTTATTATTAAATTTTGGGATAGGTTTGCATGTAGAAACATTGTTTGAAGATTGAATTCAGAGATTTCATATCTATGTGATGTATAAATGGATTAAAATCTGGGAAATTATGATGAGAAAAATCTAGGGTTTGTGTTCTTGAAGAAAATCGGGGGATAATGTAGAAACTTGTGATTTATTGATGTTTAGAAGGTATTAAACCCTTAAAAGATGTTAGTATATCTCCTTTGTATGTTTGAGGATAGTTAGAGAACTTATACAATGTTGGAACGAATTTTAGAAGAGATTTGAGGAGTAAAAATGGATAGAAACGAATTGGGGAGAAATCTGGGCAGAATCTGGTAGCTCGTTTGAAGCCCCTACCCAGGTCGTTCAAACGAACTCGTTCGAACGAGCTTCTAACGAGTTAACCAGTCGCTGCTAACGAAAAGGGATTTCGTTCGATATCTCGTTCGAACGAGATATCGTTAGAAGGTACAGTTCGTTCGAACGAACTGGAACCTCGTTCGAACAGCCTCGTTCGAACGAGACTTCTAACGAGTTGGCAGAGGAATCTCGTTCGAATAGTCTCGTTCGAACGAGACTTCTAACGAGTTGACAGTTTGGTCCTTTTTGGACTCTTTTGATTTTTGGAGTCCCGGAAACTGGTTCGAGGGTAGAATTAACATTCTTTGATGATGTAAGGATAGATTTGGGACTTTTGGGTTATTGAGAGGAGTAAACTATATACGCGAGTTATATTAAATGAACCGTTTGGGTTGAGACGTGAGTGTCTACTACGATGTGAGAATCGATTATGGCGCGTATGATGATAAACCGGAAAAATATAAGCGTAGATATTATAAGTTAGTATGAGAATGCGATATGTACTACGATTAAACTAAAGTATTACTAAGACGTGTGTTTACTTAGTATTGGTATATGAACTGTGTGTATGACATACCTACCATACTTGCTATCACGGGAGGTTTGCGTTCGCTTAGGGCCCTCTAATCCTTGTGTTACCCGGATTTAGACTGGTTACCTTGATGAACATAGGTCAGAGAAAGACTTACTGGGATGTTAATAAGTCCGTTGATCGTGGGAGCGTAGGTATGTACGTGACCCATGTGATGTGACTGTGTTCGCCTCCACTATTTGTGATTTGTGTTATCTGAACTATTCCTGAGAGATTCGGAATATGTGATCCTTATCTACGTGATGTACCGGGATGGATAGCAGAGTATGTGTGCACCGCAGCTTAGTTCTCGGGGTGCTTATATTGTATATTTATGATGTGAATAATATACACTTAATTAATGAGAACCTTCATGTTAATGATGTGAAAATAATTACGGTATTGTTTCGAGGAATATAACGAGTTAACCGATAGTTATATATATTGCATATTGAATAGCTGAGTTACGTTAAACCTCTACATAATTACGAGCATGATAATGTTAATGTAACCAAGTAATTATGGGTAGGACCTTTGGTAGTCTAGCTAGGTATGTTTTCACTTAGCTAGTGGTGTGGGTCGTTATAGATGGGTACTTACGTTAGGAGTGCACAGTTAGACGAGAGGTGAGAATATCATGTCAGTGCACGTCCTAACATGTACTTTGCATTTAATGTTTTAAATGTTTTTAAAGCACTTGCAGGTTTTTAAAATATAACTCCACATTCGGGCTCTGACCCGTTTGCTTTTCAAATCTTTTTCTTGTAAAACCATTCTAGGTGCCCAGCCACAAGGACACCAAGCATAGGATACTCATTCAGGTGACGAGCTGTAGCTATTTGTGGAAGCTACAGGGACTTTGCTTGTAGACGCTTCGATCTTTTGGATTCCAGAGTTATTATCTATTAGTTGTAGGGAATGTTGCCCATTTCTATTAGACATCTCTCTATTTACAGTTTTCAGACTTTGGCATGTACTGTTTTAGTTTTCGGTTTACTTATCAGTTGTGGGATTTGTAGTGAGGAGTTTTCCTCCAGACTTTATTTACTTTATGTGATGGTCATTTTATTTACTTCAGTATGGTGAATGGTGTTATTCTTTATTTCACTTGTTGCATGTTAATCAGACTTATATTAAAATTTGGCAACTTACTTTTTAAATACTAGGTGGTTAGTAATAATAAAATGTTTTCGACAGTGATGCTATTAACTGAGCCAACTTGGCATTTTGAATTAATTTAATAAAGGAGTAGCTACCCGGTATTTAATTAGTCGGGGTGTCATAGGTGGTATCAGAGCATCAGGTTCTAGTGTCCTTTAGGATCTAACGGCTTATTATGTTTCCGCTACGTTTCTTTGATATAGAGCCCTATATTTTCGGACTGTTGTACTCTTTTTGTGTATGCTTCGTTCTTCAGCTTTATTAAGTTTATAACAGCGAACTTATAAACTTTGTTCTTATTTCAGATGCCTCCACGACGTGCACGACGAGTTCCCATGGATGCAACGCCCGAACCCCAGCCCGCTCCAGTTCAGGGCATGATGAACGCCGCTGAGGTTGCAACTATAGTAGCTCAAGCGGTAAATGCCGCCATTTCCGTTGTTCAGCAGGCACCACCTCAGGCGCCGGTTGCCGCGCCAGTACAGGTTAATGCATTCCCGTCTACTTGGGAGCGTGTACGTGACGCTTTTTAGAAAGCGCATCCGCCAGAGTTTGCAGGTAGCTCAGATGTAGTAGTCTCGAGCCAATGGAGGAAGGATATGCAGAGGCACTTGAGGATGTATGAGTGCACGGACGTCCAGAAGCAGGTGCTAGCTACTTTCAAGCTAGTTGGATCTGCACTACAGTGGTGGGAGTCTATTACCACCATGGAGGAGAGGGATACTCTCACAATTCAAGAGTTCTGGGTGCGGTTCGACCGCAAGTACTTTCCATCAGCTGTTCATATGGAAATGAGGAGGAGATTGATGAGTCTGAAGCAGGAGGGCAAGACAGTGGCCGAGTATGAGGCCGAGTTCACTAATCTGTTGAACATCGTTCTAGACGAGATACCTACAGAGAAGAAGTAAATTGAGAAGTTCACCGACGGGTTGACTTGGAGGATCCGTCAGCATCTGCTAGGGAACCTATCGTTGGCCACTTATTCTGATGTGGTTAACACTGCATTGTTGCACTTCCAGGACCACCGTTTTCATATGGCCGAGGGCAAGCGGTTGGGGGAGTCTAGCCATCAGGGCAGGATCGGAGGACATGGTGCCAGCGGGGCACAATCGGGTCAGGGGCATAGACAGAATGAGCAGGGCTCCCAACAGGGGGATAATAAGAGGTTCCGGTCAGGGAACTACAGGCAGGGGCAGGGAGGTTTCTGTCAGGGCCATCAGGGTCCAAACGGCCACCAGGGCCAGCAGGGGGAGAATGGGCTGCAGTTTCACCAGGGCCAGCAGGGTCAAGGAAGGAACGGTAACGGCCACCAGGGCCGGGGACAGCAGGGGCAGAGAAGGGGTAACTTCCCAGGGAAGTGCTTTGTTTGTGGCAAGACTGTCCATAAACGACAGGATTGTCCTGATAGGGGCAGGGCCCCACAGCAGCAGCAGCAGGGTGCTCGCCAGGAGCCACAGAGGCTTATGTTTCCCGCCGCTCTTCCCGAACCGCCACAGATGGCAGCATTGCCACCCATTCCAGCAGTTCTAGCTCAGCAGGGGCAGCTACAGTATGGACGTGTCTACAACGTCCACCAGGCTGCAGTTCCACAGGCACCGCCCGCGATCGAGGGTACGTTTCCTATCCATGGCACTATGGGTCGGGTATTATTTGATACGGGTGCTACACACTATTTTATAGCTACGCACTTCGCGAAAGCTTTAGGATTATTAGCTACGGCAGAGAGCACAGTGACGTGTGTCGACTCACCATTGGGGAGTGGGTCACTTATTTTCTTTATATGCCGGGGAGTGGGGGTAGAGATTGGTGGTTTGGTATTGCCTGCAGACATGTTAGTGTTAGACATGCATATTCACGATGTGATCATCTGTATGGATTGGCTCGTAGCATATAGGGCCATGATTGATTGCTTCAGCGGGAGCATTGTTTTTGCCATTCTGGGGCAAGAGATGTTTGTAGTGGCGATGCCTCGCCCAGAGGGAGGATCGACCGCTCATCTGTATTACATTGAGGAGGATACCTCTAAGGAGGTAGTGATCCCTTTAGATTCTATCCCAGTAGTCAGGGAGTATTCAGATGTGTTTCAGGAGATACCAGGCTTACCACCCAGTCGAGAAATAGACTTTGTTATAGATTTGCTACCGGGTATGAGACCTATAGCACGTGCACCATACCGTATGGCTCCAGCTGAGATGCGAGAGTTACGGGATCAGATAGAGCAGCTGTTAGGCCAGGGCTTTATTCACAGGAGTACCTCACCTTGGGGCGCTCCAGTTTTGTTTGTGAAGAAGAGGGACGGTTCACTGAGACTGTGTGTGGACTACCGAGAGTTGAATAAGGTCACGATACGGAATAAATATCCGTTGCCTCGAATCGATGACTTATTCGACCAGTTGAGAGGAGCTTCTTTCTTCTCGAAGATTGACTTGAGATCGGGATACCATCAGTTGCGCATCAGGGAGGAGGATGTCTCGAAGACTGCGTTCTTGTCGAGATATGGTTCTTACGAGTTTCGGGTTATGCCTTTCGGTTTGACCAACGCTCCAGCTGTGTTTATGGACTTGATGAACAGAGTGTTCAGGGATTTCCTAGATCAGTTTGTCATTGTCTTCATTGATGACATTCTGGTTTACTCTCAGACAGAGGAGGAGCACGCTGAGCATTTGAGGCTGGTTTTGCAGACACTTCGTCAGAACGAGTTGTATGCAAAATATGAGAAGTGCGGGTTTTGGCTGAAGGAAGTCCAGTTTTTGGGGCATATCATTTCCGACCGGGGAATATCTGTTGATCCGGGGAAGGTGTCAGCGGTGCGGGAGTGGGGATAGCCCACGACACCAACTGAGATTCGTAGTTTCTTGGGTCTAGCAGGATACTACAGGAGGTTTATTCGGGGCTTCTCAGAGATAGGAGGTCCTTTGACACATCTGACTCGTAAGGGTGTGCCGTACATTTGGAGTGATGCCTGTCAGTTGGCATTCGATGAATTGAAGGACAAATTGACCTCAGCACCTGTGTTAGCATTGTCGAGACCGGGAGTTGAGTATTTGGTTTACACCGATGCGTCTTTGCAAGGACTGGGAGGTGTATTACAGCAGGAGAGACAGGCCATAGCTTATGCTTCCCGTAAGCTTAAGCCTCATGAGAAGAATTACCCCACGCATGATTTGGAGTTGGCAGCAGTGGTGTTTACCCTACGGATTTGGAGGCACTATCTTTTGGGGGAGAAGTTCCAACTATTCACAGACCACAAGTCCCTACAGTATCTGTTCACACAGAAGGAATTGAATATGCGGCAGCGTAGGTGGCTTGAGTTTGTGAAGGACTACCAGTTCGACATCCAGTACCACCCGGGAAAGGCTAACGTGGTAGCAGACGCGTTGAGCCGTAGGCCAGCAGATGAGGTGGCAGAGGTGTGGAAGGCTAAGTGGAAGGAATTGGGACACCAAGATGCAGTGGCCCGATCTTTTATGTCTGTGATGACCGTTACACCGCAGATTGTCACGAAGGTAGTACGGGCACAGGCCAATGGCTCGTTCAGTCAAGAGCAGATAGTTCGATTACTAGCAGAGGGAGCCGAGTCCTATACCGTTAGCTCAGATGGGGGATTGCGCTTCAATGGGAGATTGGTAGTTCCGGAAGGGGAGGAGTTGCGACACGAGGTGATGGCAGAGTCGCACGGCTCACGGTTCGCGGTACATCCCGGAGGGGACAAAATGTACCAAGACATGAGACATCAGTATTGGTGGAGCGGTATGAAGAGAGATATCGCTGAGTTTGTTTCGAAATGCGCCACTTGTCATCTTGTAAAAGTGGATCATCAGAGACCGGCAGGATTGCTTCAGCCATTGGAGGTCCCGGTGTGGATGTGGGAGAGCATATCCATGGACTTTATCACGGGGTTGCCTACGTCGCAGAGGGGTCACGACTCCGTTTGGGTAATCTTGGACAGGTTGTCCAAGGTCGCTCACTTTTTACCCGTAGGGACTGACTACACTACGGGACAGTATGCCCAGCTCTTCATTTCAGAGATTGTGAGACTTCACGGTGTGCCCTTGAATATCGTGTCTGACAGAGACAAGATATTTGTTTCGAGGTTTTGGGAGAGTTTCCATGAGGCCATGAGCACGGAATTGCGGTTGAGTACGGCATATCACCCGCAGACTGATGGGCAGACTGAGCGCACAAATCAGATGTTGGAGGACATGCTACGCATGTGCATTATTGACTTTGGGGGTGGATGGGAGCAGTACCTTCCACTGGTGGAGTTTGCTTACAACAACTCCTATCAGTTCACTATTGGCATGGCTCGGTTTGAGGCATTGTACGGTAGGCCTTGTCGTTCCCCAGCATGTTGGTTAGAGGTGGGGGACAACAAACTACTTGGGCCGGAAGTGATTTAGGATACTTCGGCAAGGATTGAGTTGATTCGGAGTCGTATTCGGGTAGCTCAAGACAGGCAGAAGAGTTATGCCGATGCGAAGAGATTTTTTAGGGAGTTCCAAGTGGGGGACCAGGTTTTGCTCAGGGTATCTCCGATGAAGGGGATTATGCGTTTCGGGAATAAGGGAAGTTGGCTCCGAGATATGTGGGGCCGTTTCCTATTATTGAGCGGATCGGACCGGTTGCGTATAGACTTGGACTACCGGAGCATTTACATCGGATTCACGATGTGTTTCATATTTCCTCGCTGAGGAAATACCTTAGAGATAATCTGGCTCATTCTCACATTGCTGTGGAGGACATCGATCTCCAGCCGGATAGCTCCTACGAGGAGGGGCCGATTGCTATTTTGGACCGAAGTGAGAGGAAATTGCGGTCAAAGATAGTTCCGTTAGTGCGTGTTCAGTGGCGACATCACAATGTCGAGGAGTCCACAAGGGAGCGCGAGGATGAGATGCGGGAACGTTATCCAGAGCTGTTTTTAGCAGGTACTTTCTAGTTTCGAATTTCGGGACGAAATTCAGTTATTAGGGGGGAAGTATGTAATACCCCGTACTTTTGGCTATATTTAATTTTGGGTTTAATTAATTAAATGAGTGTTAATTGGAAATTAATCCGGGTTAAAAATACTTACGAGATGCGAGTTGGTATTTGATTATGTGCATATATGATTATATATGAACTTGGTATTATAAAATTTGTCGTGAGATTTATATACGGCATTTTAGAAATTTTGTTGAGACGCGTGGGACCGCCGCGTCACGATGTAATATTTTGATAATAAAAGTGAATTTAAAATCTATAAACCGTATGGTCGTTTTGAGTGCGCCAACGCGTCTGAAAGGGTCGATATAGTCAGAAAACACTAGCCGGGGGTATAGTTTGGGTCTCGGGGTATTTTTAGGCCATACCGGCAACTTAAAGGGTATTTTGGTAATTTTACATTTTGAGGAATTAAAAGTGACGAAAATTGGTTAATTAAATCTGATGTGGATTTGACCCACTAAGCCCATAACCAACCCATATTAACCTAGAAGGCTACGTAGGTTATCATTTACGTTTTCTAAGTTCCCCCAAATCAAACCCTAGCCACCTTAAGCCACCATTGGAGAAGGAGCTTGGAGAGAGGAATTTCTACAGAAAACTTCATCAAACCTACACCAAAAATCAGAAATCAAACCAAGGCAAGTGATTTAAATTACATTCCTTATGCAGTGAATGCTTTTTCCATGTTAGAAACCTTGATAATCAATCCTATTTAAGAGTTAAAAGAAAACCCATGAAATTGGAAGTTATTATTAAATTTTGGGATAGGTTTGCATGTAGAAACATTGTTTGAAGATTGAATTCAGAGATTTCATATCTATGTGATGTATAAACGGATTAAAATCTGGGAAATTATGATGAGAAAAATCTAGGGTTTGTGTTCTTGAAGAAAATCAGGGAATAATGTAGAAACTTGTGATTTATTGATGTTTAGAAGGTATTAAACCCTTAAAAGATGTTAGTATATCTCCTTAGTATGTTTGAGGATAGTTAGAGAACTTAATACAACGTTGGAACGAATTTTTGAAGAGATTTGAGGAGTAAAAATGGATAAAAACGAATTGGGGAGAAATCTGGGCCGAATCTGGTAGCTCGTTAGAAGCCCCTACCCAGGTCGTTCGAACGAACTCGTTCGAATGAACTCGTTCGAACGAGCTTCTAACGAGTTGACCAGTCGCTACTAACGAAAAGGGATTTCGTTCGATATCTCATTAGAAACAGGTTATCCTTAGAAGGTACAGTTCGTTCGAACGAACTAGAACCTCGTTCGAACAGCCTCGTTCGAACGAGACTTCTAACGAGTTGGCAGAGGAATCTCGTTCAAATAGTCTCGTTCGAATGAGACTTCTAACGAGTTGACAGTTTGGTCCTTTTTGGACTGTTTTGATTTTTGGAGTCCCGGAAACTGGTTCGAGGGTAGAATTAATATTCTTTGATGATGTAAGGATAGATTTGGGACTTTTGCGTTATTGAGAGGAGTAAACTATATATGCGAGTTATATTAAATGAACCGTTTGGGTTGAGACGTGAGTGTCTACTACGATGTGAGAATCGATTATGGCGCGTATGATGATAAACCGGAATAATATAAGCGTAGATATTATAAGTTAGTACGAGAATGCGATATGTACTACGATTAAACTACAGTATTACTAAGATGTGTGTTTACTTAGTATTGGTATATGAACTGTGTGTATGACATACCTACCATACTTGCTATCACGGGAGGTTTGCGTTCGCTTAGGGCCCTCTAATCCTTTTGTTGCTCGGATTTAGACTGGTTACCTTGATGAACATAGGTCAGAGAAAGACTTATTGGGATGTTAATAAGTCCGCTGATCGTGGGAGCGTAGGTATGTACGTGACCCATGTGATGTGACTATGTTCGCCTCCACTATTTGTGATTTGTGTTATCTGAACTATTCCTGAGAGATTCGGAATATGTGATCCTTATGTACGTGATGTACCGGGATGGATAGCAGAGTATGTGTGCACCGCAGCTTAGTTCTCGGGGTGCTTATATTGTATATTTATGATGTGAATAATATACACTTAATTAATGAGAACCTTCATGTTAATGATGTGAAAATAATTACGGTATTGTTTCGAGGAATATAACGAGTTAACCGATAGTTATATATATTGCATATTGAATAGCTGAGTTACGTTAACCCTCTACCTAATTACGAGCGTGATAATGTTAATGTAACCAAGTAATTATGGGTAGGACCTTTGGTAGTCTAGCTAGATATGTTTTCACTTAGCTAGTGGTGTGGGTCGTTATAGATGGGTACTTACGTTAGGAGTGCACAGTTAGACGAGAGGTGATAATATCATGTGAGTGCACGTCCTAACATGTACTTTGCATTTAATGTTTTAAATGTTTTTAAAGCACTTGCAGGTTTTTAAAATATAACTCCACATTCAGGCTCTGACCCGTTTGCTTTTCAAATCTTTTTCTTGTAAAACCATTTTAGGTGCCCAGCCACAAGGACACCAAGCATAGGATACTCATTCAGGTGACGAGCTGTAGCTGTTTGTGGAAGCTACAGGGACTTTGCTTGTAGACGCTTCGATCTTTTGGATTCCAGAGTTATTATCTATCAGTTGTAGGGCATGTTGCCCATTTCTATTAGACATCTCTCTATTTACAGTTTTCAGACTTTGGCATGTACTGTTTTAGTTTTCGGTTTACTTATCAGTTGTGGGATTTGTAGTGAGGAGTTTTCCTCCAGACTTTATTTACTTTATGTGATGGTCATTTTATTTACTTCAGTATGGTGAATGGTGTTATTCTTTATTTCACTTGTTGCATGTTAATCAGACTTATATTAAAATTTGGCAACTTACTTTTTAAATACTAGGTGGTTAGTAATAATAAAATGTTTTCGACTGTGATGCTATTAACTGAGCCAACTTGGCATTTTGAATTAATTTAATAAAGGAGTAGCTACCCGGTATTTAATTAGTCGGGTTGTCACACGTTAATAGCCAAAAATTGTAAAAAACAACCTAGTTGCCTAGATTTAGGTACAAATACTTCAGGCGATATAAAAGTAACTTGCTTAAACTAACTGTGTCCTCATCGAACTATCGGTTGCCTAAATTCACTAGTATACGCTTTTTGGGGGGTTAAAAATGAGCATTGGGGGGCAACAAAACATCCTTTATGAACAGTTCCTTGAACCTACTCATGAAGAAGAAGTAACAAAGCTGTAGTTATCAGTTGCCCACTCCCTATCTGAATGAAATAATTGAATTTGTTTGATAAATTGTGTCTCTTTGAATGTTGTTGAAGTTATTTATTTATTTATTTATTAAACATGAAGGATAGTCCTATAAACAAAGGAAATTCTGTCCAATTTTTTAAAATTGTTTACAATTATTTGTGTTATACAAAAAATCTTTTCGACTTACATTAGGCACGACGTAATACTTTGGGAAAACTGGAATTTATATGTCGTGTTTTACGTTGCACTTGAGATTTATATATGTTGTTTTGAACTTATACATGAGAATTTAATTAGAGACATTGGAAACTAGATCAGAGGCATGTGATTGAATTCTTGTATTATTTGTAGAGTATACAACCATAATCAACTCATTATGGGGATTTTATGTTGTGTGCTTAATTTCTTATATTTTATTTTATAATTAGAACAAAAAAGAAACATGGAGATGCATTTGATGAGAATGATAGGTCTCTAATGTGGATAATCTCTCGATAATCGAGAAAGAGGGAATATCAAGGCAATGCAACCAAGGAAGTTGGGGAAAAATCTGTGAGTTTCTTTCAAAAGTTAAGAAAATATAATTTTTTATACAATATTTATAAATGTGGACATATACTACATAAAAGGATTTAAAATAATATGATTTTACAACACTTTTGATAATTTGCTTTATTGTAGGACGCTTTAAAGAAGCAAGTCCATCGTGGGAGCTTATTCGGGTTCATATTATATGATTTGGAGCTTTTGAGGTGTCGTCATAATTTGTCGAAAGCCAAAGGAAGACTAACGCATTTATGAGTGATTTTTGGATGTAAATTTTTTTGGAGACATTATTTTTAATGTACACAGTGGGTATATCTAATTATGGTACATGTAGTAGGTCATTATTATTTTTTGCATAATTAATGTAGATGATGGGTATAACTATTTGTGTCCCACTATTTTTTTATATGGATAAATGACTTGGTTTTATGCATTTTAGGTGTACTTGACTTCAAATACAAAAAAATACAAGACTGTTTTTATATTATTGTAAATTTTGATTTGTGTTTAGATTTATCTATGGCGTTAATATTGGTTGTTATTTTTTATTATATGTTTAATTTATAAGAGTTTATATCAAACCCTCATGTGATGAAATTTTTTATATAACCATTTAAAATTTTGAAAACTGTTTATCATGAGGTTTTTTTAAATCAAATATGACATCTTATAGAGTATATTATGACTTTTTTTGTAGCAGATATGACACTTTTAAAAAAAGCCATATATAACCGTTATCTAATAAATCATTTTTTATGAGTATCAATTATGACACCTAAACTTATGACGCTTTTTATAAAAAAAAATAAAGTGTCATAAAATGCGTTTTAAGACGCTTAGAAAATGTCATAAAATGGCTTTTTTCTTGTAGTGGTTGTTGTTTTTGGACTGATTTCAGTCAGTGAAAGGGGGTGGTTTATTTTAACTTCCATAACCAATATTTTTATATATTGGCATCGTATTTCCTTACTTGAAATAAAAATTATTTCGATCAGATTTGGGTGCGCCTCTTAATGAGTTTTGAATTTGAGTTATATATACCAATCGCTAAGGCATACAAAATCTTTTTGTTCATGTAAATGATAAAATGAACAGCCATTCTTGGAGGTTAGAAAATATAGCATTTATTGAAAAAGAAGGGGATTGTGCTCATATAAGGCATATGGGATTCCTACATACCTTTGGCATTTTTTGAAAAATTATGAGTTCCATTTTGAAATATTTTTTCAGAGGATCAAGCCCCACATAGTTCTGGGTAGAGAGAAATAAAGAGATTTTTTTTAGAATTCAAGGGGGTGAGAAGAGTCGTAGCGCGCCGAGATTTTGGACTAAGGGTAGAACTTTTTGAGATGGTCCAGGTTGACAGGACATGCCATCTCTTGTCCATCGAGGTCTGTGAGCATAGAGGCGCCACTTGACCGGAACGTCTTCATAATGTAGGGATCGCTCTAGTTCAACTTGAATTTCCCTCTTGGGTCCCAGACGGGTTCTATGATCTCTTCAAGGGAAAGGTCTCCTTCCTGGATACCACGGTCCTTGACTCTTCTGTTTAATGATCTCACTATCCAATGATGGTGCCCCTTGTAGACACCACATTCTATGATCCCCCCAGTCTCTTCTTAAGCCCTTAGCACTCCCCCATTTCACTACAAATCCAAGGTCATACTCCGAGTACTGATTTAGAGGCCATCGGGCCATCCTAGGACCCATTTTACTCTGCTCAACTTCATCAATAAAGTTAAAGATCTTTGAATCTTCAAAGGTCAATGAATCCACTTTCCAACGATTTACCCTGTGCGCAAAATTACATAACCGTTCAAATGAACGATCCATTTTCCCCAAAAAATTAGCCGAAGGCCACCGGGTGCTCCTGGGTTCTGTTTGACTAAGTTCAACTCTTCATCATGAATGAGATTGAATTAATATCTAAAGATCACTGAAAACCCTTTCCAGCAGTCTTTCCCGTGCATAAATCAACCTTACGGTAAGGACAAATGAACGATTTTATGCCGAATGGTCACCAGACGATTCCCAGACCCAATTTTCCAAGGTTACCTTTCTGAACCAAGTGAAGATTTTTGGAATGTCAAAGTAACTTGTATAACCTTTCCAACAGTCTGTCTCATGCATGATTTTGACTTATCATTCGGACGAACGATCCATTTTCGTTCGACGATCTCTCATCCAAAGGACCTACGAGCACTTTCGAGCCACGTTTGACCCAAAGTCAACTATCTGTCCCCAGAGCGTCCAAAAGTACTCTTAAATGTATCTGAATTACCTTTCTGTAAGTATGACCCATGCACAATTTGGAAGAACAGATTGCGTTCTATGACCATTTTTCTAGAAAAATCTACACGAGACAACTGATTGGAAGGTCCATTTTCTAACCAATCGGTAGTGTGTCTAGGGTTACCTGTTGATTGGAAGGGTTGGGGCCATTTCGATCATCACCCCCTTGCCATATACATAGAGGGCATGATTTCACTCCCATGACACACCTCAGATCCATCCATATTAGTGATCTCAACAATATTCTTTTGCAATCAATGAAGTCCCCTCATGTGAAATTTCATTTCGTCATAAATTCCCATCCTTTTCATACCCAATTTGGCAAAATCTCATTCTCTCTCATCCAAATCTCATCTCAACACTCAAGTGAGTTCATCCAAGATTAAGATCAAGCTTCAATTCTTCAAAGAATGTCAAAAATCTCTCTCTCTCTCTCTCTCTCTCTCTTTCTCTTTAAATTTCTTATTTTTTCATTAATTAGGTAAATTCACAATATATCTTTTACATTAGTTCACGCACATTATCATCTCACATTTTTATTAGATACATTGCACATACTTTAGTTTCTATAGAAAAACCTAAAACAAACAAAAAGAGGCTTACACCTATAAATTCCAACGGGATTATCCATCACACTTTTTCAAAAATAAAACTTACATTTTTCAAACACAAATATAATAAAATCCCCTTTCAATCTATGGGATAAACTCCACCCTGATGCGGCATGCAAACTACGTGGACTTCGATACCTTTGTAGGATATGTAGGCATTTTGGGTTACAATCCGAGACTTGAGTTCAATTTTCCAATTTTCTAATTTTCCAATTTTAGCAAATTCTCCATTTTTTCATTTATCATATTCTTCCAATATTGTAATATATATTATTCTTGTTATCCTTAGAAGTGTTTTATCCTACACATGTTATCGTTTCATAATAATAATCAATATCACGATAAACGCATAAATCAAATTTTTAATACTATTTTTTGGAGCATTCCTATAGATGACCTCAGAATATCTCTTCCATAGTATGAGTTGGGTGATTACGATCTCCATTATATATGCACGCTGACACATTTCACGGACAAATAAAGGAAAACAATAACACATGACCATAAGAGACCAAAAGGGTGGTATGGGTGCCTAACACATTTCCATTCTGTAACTTAGCCCATGAACCTTTGAACTCTTAGTTTGATAAGGATCAGTTTGTCTTTGATGCCGCTCTCTAGAGGCAGCGGCATGGCTGTTTGCCTGTTTTGTGTCAAATAGGATGGTGAATACATATCTTTACATTCACCCCATACCGACGATGGTCGAAGAGCTCCTAGAGAGTAAAAGGTCACAAGACCTTTTCTCATCCCTTTTCCTCGCCCAGCGAGAGAGAGAGGATATTTTGAGATGGCCAGAGTGGCGATTCTGCAGGGGAAGTATTTTCATAAGAGGGATAGACTCTATTTTAATGGGTGTTTTTTTTCTGCTCGTGTGCGTATGGACCTACCTATATGTTTCCTCTTTTCTCATATATTATTTCTTGCACATATATATCTCATTATTATGTCACTACTAACTCACACACTTGTAGATACTCTCCATGTACATTTCACACTACCTGAACCTAGCACCACTTATATCCCCCAAGTTTCTCGCACCACTTACAATATCTGTGATTAGGTGTCACTAACACACACCTCCACTTATCACACTTGTATATATCCATTCTCACTCACACTTACCACCCACCACCTATAGTTGATCCATGCTTAGGTTCACAAGCGCGCAATCACTTGTAAATATTTACACACCAGTCACTCTCACATATCCATGTTTAGTGTAGTCCTGATGCTCCTTGTTAGAATTACTTTTTATACTTGTACATTCTCCCCTAATAATATAGTGCTCATTATGCCAAATCAAGACACTCTCTCCATTATATACTAATAAACAATCATTCATTTTGGACACTACATCACTAAAGATCATGGCTATTGACCAAATTTTATCCTGTAACTAGGGGGTCACTTTGTGATGGGAACTAGTTCGACAGGTCGCAGTTAGACTAAGGAACTTCAAATCCTCTTACTCTGTAGGTGTAAAACTTTTCCAACTAACCCAGCAACTTCATACCCTCAAAAATGTGTCAAACCTAGGGCACTCATATATAGTTTATCGGTTTCTACCCAAAACATTGTCAAAATGACTGGTCGGCATGCCGCCCAAATTTTCACTCGAATTGTTTTTTTTTAAAATGGGGCCGTGTCCATGATCCTGGTAACAAGTCCAACCATGTTTTTTTTACGTATTTTTTAAACCCAATATTCCCAGGCTCGGGTCTTGTCTGTCATTTCTTTTTGCATTTAGGTAAACCTAATAAAATTGAGAACATAATAAATTTAATAATAATCATGTTGAGATCCTTTTTCGCATTTTTTCCTCTTTACCAAAAGTGTCAAAAAATAAATTTCCCTATTTCATCAAAAATACAAAAAGCATTTTTTCCTTCCTTATACCAAAAATATTTTTCCTACCTTTTACACAAAAATATTTTGTCCTCATATTTTCTAAAAATGTCAAAAACATTTTCCATGATTTTCAAAAATAACAATTTTCCCCTTTCTCATTCAAAAATGAATTAGAATTGTTCTCCTTCTCAGGTGGATTGCATACCTGACCCTTGGCTTGGCTCCTTATTGGCTACGGTCTTCCGTCGAAATAACTCGAGGCTCCATCAGTTCCCTCTCTATTACTCTAAGTTCGAAATTAATCTTCATCCACTTTCCATGGAGAACACATGTAATACCCCGTATTTTTATAACTTTTAAAATTATGGGATTTATTAAATTTAATTGAGATAAATTAATTTAATTTTAATCCGGAATGTTGCTTTGAATATTTACTAGCGTGACAAGAGTTACTAATTATTGGAAATTTGTTATTTGTTGCATATTACAAGATGAGTATAGTAATATATGAGATTTATTTTTATAATTTTGTCATGAGTGAATTAAATGACTATTTCGGAAATTTAAGTCGGGACGTGCCCGTGTCACGTCAGGACTAATTTTGTTAAATAAAAAGTGAATATTTTATAAGTTGTTCGTATGGTCGTTTTGAGTGCGCCAACGCGTCCGGAAGGGTCGAGATAGTCAGAAAAGTGTACCCGGGGGTTTAGTTTGGGTCTCGGGGCGTTTTTAGGCCTAATTGGTACCCCGAGAGGGCAATTTAGTCATTTCACCTTTTTGGGTAATTAAACCCACGAAATTCAGCAACCTATATCAGCCAACTAGGTTAGTCTTTTAGGGTTAGAATATTCAGAAAACAAGTGACCTCCATTGGAGAAGAGAGGAGAGAGCTCCAAGGAAATTCAAGGCCAAAAAGTCACCGGTTTGCACCGCCGCCACCACCACCGCGTAGATCGCGATACGAGGAATGCAGCCATACCAAAATCAGCCGTGAATCAGAATACCAAAAATCCCAGGCAAGTGTTTAACTTTCTATTTTCGTTGGTGCAATCTTCATATTAGTTTAGGAATGATTTGGGATGAAAACTATGGAAGAAAACCCAATTTATGATAGGAGAATCCATGTAGTATTGATTTATATATTGATTCTGGAAACCATTGCCATGTAGAGGAAATAAACCAAGAAATTTTGATGATCATGAGAAAGAAATTTTGGAGAAATATTGGTTAGAAAACTGTTTAACAAAATTTTAGGGTTCTTGATAATTGGATATAATTTTAGGTTGAAAATCCATGTTTAATTGATGTATATGTACATGCCTTACGTTAGAATCATCTGGTATCATGTTATAATGTTAGTAATATAATTCTGGGACGATTGGAACTTGAAAATATGGATTTGGTGTAATTTTGGTGATGAAACCCGTTACTGCATTTCTGTAGAATTTTCGCAGACCTGCTTGATCGATCGATCGAGCCTATAGCTTCGATCAATCGAAGGTTCAATCGATCGAGCCCCAGACCTCGATCGATCGACCCCTCCTGGAAGACTCTTATTTCCCTTATTTAATTAGTTAAATTAAAGTTATCGTGAAATAATTCTTGGGTATTCTTAATGAAATGTTTTGAGAGATAGGAAAGACCAGTAGGGCATATGAATAAGTGTTGGGAACTTTATTATAAGACGAGAATCTTGTTTTTGGGATAATTATATAATGAATGATGAAAGTAAGTATTTCAAGTGAGAGATTACGTCGAATAGCTACGATAGTAAATAGAGGTATACCTACTGAATTTCCTACATGGAAGGATAGAGTCAACGAATGTCACGTATTAAGTGAGAAAACCCTTCGAGTTAAGGTTAGAGATGAAACCTTATACGTAAATACTAATAATGTGAAATTAAGGATACATGTTGTCATTATGGGTGACGAGAAGAACCTACATTCATATGATAAAAGTGGTATATTTATATGATTGTGTGGACATATATTATTTACATGTGAAAATCATGCCCACACTACTTGTTATCCCTGAGGTTACCGCGCTGGGACAAGTATTATCTCGATGGGACCTTTATGGGGGATATTGACTTGTACCCTAGAAGATAGATATCCTTGGTACAAGCTATCGACGTGATAGTTCAGACGGTCCTAAGAGACGCATGCATGTGCCATCCTCTTAGAGACTTGGAATCTATTCTTCGCCTCAATATTGTTTGTGTATTTATGTTAATACAATTCGAGAGTGATTTCGATTGTATTCCCCTTAATATGAGTGATATGGGGTTCTGGATAGTAGAGTATGACCGCACCATAGTTTATTTGGGGTGTTGTTATTATATATATATATTATACGAGTAGTTAATATATATGTGGAATTCTGAAACTTGGAACTACCTACTGTGAATTGATATGTAGGATATGGTTGATGACTCAAATTGTAAATACTTGTTTTGAGAAAGTATAATATGACTTTGGAAAACTTTATTGACTAATAAAGTTAAAATGAGAACTTTGGTTATTACTTGAAATATTCTTTTCAAACAATTGTATCGATAAATTTTGAATCCTACGAAATGCCTAAGATAAGTTAAATCATTGGGGAAATATAGCGTGTTATATAATGAGATAAACCATTAGGAGGGTTAGTACGATAGGAGTGCACATTAGAAGAGAGGTGAGAATTTCTCAAGAGAGTGTCGCACTAATATGTTGTTGCATTGTCCTATACCAATTTAAATACTTGCTAAACGTATTTTTAAATCAAACACACTTTCGGGCTCTGACCCGTTTTTCTCTCTCTCTCTCTCTCTTGTATATATATGTATGTATTACAGGTGGCCAGCCACAGGGGAGTCTTGCTTAAGATCTCTTGGAAGGAACGCGTTGCAGCTTAGGTGGGAGTTGCAGGTCTCTTGATTCGACACCTTCGTCCATTCGGATCCACTCTTAGTACTTTCATTTAGTTGGGCATGTGTAGCCCCTTCCATTATTTCTTTGTTATTGGGACATTTGTATTTCAGTTATTTCCAGATTGTTACTATGGGATTTATTCAGTTTGGATGTATGACTTTAGATTTCATATGTTGACATTCGACTGACGAATGTATTATATTAATTGGTTTATGTTGCAGAATTTAATATGGTGTGATTCTTCATATTTGAATGTTGTTAATAAAATAAATGTTTTTCTTTAAATAAAATTTGGTTAGTATGTCTGAAAAATGATTTTGACACTTAGCTTAATTACTTAGGGTGTTAAATTGGAAAATATATTTTTATCGACAGTGATGCTGAGAATGAACCAACTGTTTACCTTGATTTAATTTAATAAAGGAGTGATCGCCCGGTATTTAATTAGGCGGGGTGTCACAGGTGGTATCAGAGCATCAGGTTCTAGTGTCCTTCGGATCTGTACGGCTTATTATGCTTTCAGCGTTACTTTGTTTGTTATAGAGCCCTATGTTTAGGATTGTCGATTCCTTTGGCGAGATTTCGTTCTCCTGCTATAATGTGTATGCATTAGTGAATTCTAATTTCGTTCGGATGTGTGCGTGTGCCGAGCAATGACGGATGTCAGAAGAAGACCGTTAAGCGTACATCAGGAGGCAGGGCTCAGTTGAGATTAGGAAATATATTCAAGGATGATGACCGTAGTTGAGGTCATCTCCATTATGGCACGAGAAGCCAAGACTTGAAAGGCGACTAAGGTGCAACAATGATTTTCAAATGCTGTTATAGTCAAATGAGTTACGGGGGTAAACTTACCCAACGTTTTACAAAAACGTGTAGAGACTATCAACGGGAAACTTTAGAAACGCGAAAATTTTATGTGTCTTTACCAAAGGCGGTAAAGTATCCAAAGGCTTAAATGTAGAACGGAGTGTGGCAAACCGAAAGTGAAAATTTAGAGAAAAATTTTCTTGTCTTTCGGGACGAAATTATAATGGTTGGAGACAACCACCAATTTTAGAAGTGGAATGTTATGCCTATAGGAGAACATGAGGTACAGTGTTGACCGTATGTTCTTTCCTTAACTGTTCAGGATGAGAAGCAAATGTGGTTCTGAACTCTTCAAGGGAGGGCGTATCAGGGGTCCATTCGTGAATTTGAATCTTAACCGTTAGCCAATTTTGTATCAGAAGATGTAGATACAAGTGGGGGAAACGACTCCAAGTGGAAGACCAACTCGTAATAATAGTTGATAAAAATCGAGGAGGAAATTCTGGTGGACGAACGATCCAGAGGTTGACATTGTCATATTGTGTCAGAATAGATAATAACGCTTCCTTGTGGAGGAAGTTAAAGGAATCGAAGAATTTAGTCGAGAATGAGACTTAATGCAACGGTGGTGGTATAGCACCACAGAAGGTTGTGGATACACATCAGGAAAACCATTTAAATGCTTCAGACAGTTAAATTCTTACCAAGTGATGGTAAATTCAGTAAGTACTAGTATAGATAGTAACATGATCTTTATGGCCTAAGAAGGCTATGGAACAACCGGGATGGTTAACAGAAATCGAGTCTGCTAATGTCCGAGGAAAGGACAATCCTAACTTGGTTAGTAGGACAGGTGATAGGTTAATTATGTGTTGAGGTATTTTATGCGGAGTGAGATCGCTCACGATAATATGTTCCAAAGTAAGTATAAGGGCAAGAATACGGTGCCTAGTAAAAGGCAACGAGTAAAGTAATATTGTTTGGTTTGTGTAGACGTGTTACGTCCGGAAACCATTTGCACAGTCAAGATGATTGTCAAGGTAGAAGTTTATGTTGTATCCTCAGAGGATGAGGCGTGTTTATGTGACACGAGCGAGTCACCATATTTTGATCATTTCTAGATTAGCATGTGAGACGAGTTTAATGCATATAATTAGAAATGTTACCATTGTGTGAATATTTTTCCTTAGTGTAGCGGGATTTTCTTTAGAGCTATCCACGGAGGATGGGTGAGTATATTAACAGTGTTTTATACTTTATGGAGATTGCTTGTTGTAGTGATGCGATACACGAGTATGATTTTATCTTTGTTAAAATGTTATATAAATGGGTAGTATGATAGTGGGCATTTATTGCGAGGCTATTGGAGTAGTTGTATTGGTGCAACATGTTTCATGTTTGTTTTGGCGAGTCTTAACTGTAAGAAAGTTGGACTCGCACTTATATTATCTATCATAGAGACTTCGGAGGAGATTGTGGGCTCGAAATATTCGATGCCAATGTATGTATAGACTTTGTTAGTATAATTCCATATGTATCGGGATTTACCGTTGAGCAAAAAGATTTGACTCAGTATTATGTTTAGCACTCCGGACTTAGTGATAGGAAGAGTGCATTGTTATATTTAACCTTTAGAGATGTGGGAGTTAATCTTTATACCCCTATTATTAGGGAAAGGAATTTCGAGAATTCCGATTGTATGTATTCGAGGATTATGGAATGCTATTACCATCAACCAATACGGTAGTGAAATTGGTGAAACGTTCTTTATTAAGCATAATTACGGGAGAATTGTAACTTTTCTGTCAAGAGACGGAATAAAGGGGTACATACCACGGACGGAGGACCTAACGGATTTCGATGACCGACAAAGCTAGGTAGTAGTGTATCGGGGTGGTTCCTTGTTTGGATTTCGCTTTGCGAGACATCCCACGCATGAAACTTAGCGTAAGGTTGGAAATAGGGAGACGTTTGGTCACTATTCCACGAGTTTGGTACCCTGGTCGAAATGGGATCAAGTAATTATGTATGTGAGTTGTAAGTTGAATTTTGTTTTAAGGTTATTGGAGCCGGATCTTGTGGTAGGAAAACATTGAAAGTTATCCCCACAAGTTGAGGGGTGGAACTATGATAAGGAGAATTTAAGAATTCAGATTTCTAGGGTGATTGAGAGTACCCGAATATCATAATCGCGTACAGAACACAAAGTGAATAAAGAGTTGGAATGATTTTTAGCATGGATTATCTGGAAAGAACTTTATACTATACATAAGAGAGGACCTATAATTATTTTGATGAATAGAGCGTTAGTGATTTACTTTAGTTGTTGTACCTATTTGGGAAAATTGTTGTACTTATCTGAGAAAGGTTGAGAATTATTATTCCTCTTTTATTGTCATGGAATTTGAATGCCCTATTCCTTCTATTCCATTGAATTTAGTTAGTTCTACAGATGAGTAGCACACCGTTCGCTCTCCCAGGGCGGTCGGAGTGTTGCAAAAATGTGGGCATCTTGGTTAAGTACAGTTAAAATGGTCCGAATCGAAGGGACGTGAAAATAGACGTGTGAAATATATGTTTTTGGGAATAGTATGACGAAGTGGAAGTGATAGAGTGGATTAAACGTCACATGAGGGGCGATAATCCATACATAAGTGTGCAATTAGAATAGCATGCCCTAACTTGATTGGAAGGCTGTGGAAGCCGTTCAAGAATTGGTATTCCTTGAATAGAGTAGAATTTAATGATTATGAAGAACACCCGGAGCGGAGTTGTTATTAGTTAAGTGTGAGAGCGACTTGCGCATACAAGATCAATGGTTTATCCCGAACTTGTGAATTAAGTCACCGAGAAGGAAGTGATTGATATTCCTTTGGGCTGGCTTACAATATTAACTAGTATGCCCCAGACTTCCTTCAAAAGGAAGGATCGGACCAGTGCATGGTCCGGCGCAGTATAAATTTCTGAATCAGGATGAGATTGGTGAATCCCACCTTTGAAATGGGATTTCAGGAACCAGCGGAGATAAGATTTCATTCGAGTATGATGTATCACCCTTAGCCAGGGAATAAGCGCATGGTGATTAAAGATTAGGGGAGCCACGTGAAGGAGAGTTTGGAATCCTGGTACGATGATTTCAAGCATGCTCGGTAGAAACACTCGTACCTGTTTGTCGCGTACAAGGTACTTATTAAGGTTTTGTTATGGAAGAACCTTGACTATTCTCCTTCCGTATGATTAGAGGAGAGTAGGTAATCAGAATTTTTGGATCGGTCAAGAGAACTTTCGATAAATGTGGTAGAATTCCACGACTCTATTAGGCGAGAAAGAGTGATCAAATGTTCGTAATATTTTCTCAGAATGGAAGTTTTGTATATAAATGATCCGAGTAATTGTCTATAGTAGGGCGCGGCCTCCTAATGTTAGTGAGATAATGAAATGTATAACGTATAAGCGTGACTTATGCGAATGTTGTCGGTTGGGGACACAAGGTGAAGTATCTCTAATGAGAATGTAAAACAATGTTACTGTGAAGAAAGGGCTATAGTAATTGAGCGCCGTAATGTGTAGTTAGTTTGTGTACGGAAAAGGATATCCAGAATTGTGCTATCGGATAGGCCTTATTTTCCGAATTTCGGGACGAAATTCAATTATTAGGGGGGAAGTATGTAATACCCCGTATTTTTATAGCTTTTAAAATTATGGGATTTATTAAATTTAATTGAGATAAATTAATTTAATTTTAATCCGGAATGTTGCTTTGAATATTTACTAGCGTGACGAGAGTTAGTAAGTATTGGAAATTTGTTATTTGTTGCATATTACTGAATGAGTATAGTAATATATGAGATTTATTTTTATAATGTTGTCATGAGTGAATTAAATGACTATTTCGGAAATTTAAGTCGGGACGTGCCCTTGTCACGTCAGGACTAATTTTGTTAAATAAAAAGTGAATATTTTATAAGTTGTTCGTATGGTCGTTTTGAGTGCGCCAACGCGTCCGGAAAGGTTGAGATAGTCAGAAAAGTGTACCCGGGGGTTTAGTTTGGGTCTCGGGGCGTTTTTAGGCCTAATTGGTACCCCGAGAGGGCAATTTAGTCATTTCAACTTTTTGGGTAATTAAACCCAGGAAATTCAGCAACCTATATCAACCAACTAGGTTAGTATTTTAGGGTTAGAATATTCAGAAAACAAGTGACGTCCATTGGAGAAGAGAGGAGAGAGCTCCAAGGCAATTCAAGGCCAAAAAGTCACCGGTTTGCACCGCTGCCACCACCACCGCGTAGATCGCGATACGAGGAACGCAGCCATACCAAAATCAGCCGTGAATCAGAATACCAAAAATCCCAGGCAAGTGTTTAACTTTCTATTTTCGTTGGTGCAATCTTCATATTAGTTTAGGAATGATTTGTGATGAAAACTATGGAAGAAAACCCAATTTATGATAGGAGAATCCATGTAGTATTGATTTATATATTTATTCTGGAAACCCTTGCCATGTAGAGGAAATAAACCACGAAATTTTGATGATCATGAGAAAGAAATTTTGGAGAAAGATTGGTTAGAAAACTGTTTAAGAAAATTTTAGGGTTCTTGGTAATTGGATATAATTTTAGGTTGAAAATCCATGTTTAAATGATGTATATGTACATGCCTTACGTTAGAATCATCTGGTATCTTGTTATAATGTTAGTAGTATAATTCTGGGACGATTGGAACTTGAAAATATGGATTTGGTGTAATTTTGGTGATGAAACCCGTAACTGCATTTCTGCAGAATTTTCGCAGACCTGCTTGATCGATCGATCGAGCCTAGAGCTTCGATCGATCGAAGGTTCGATCGATCGAGCCCCAGACCTCGATCGATCGACCCCTCCTAGCAGACTCTTATTTCCCTTGTTTAATTAGTTAAATTAAAGTTATCGTGAAATAATTCTTGGGTATTCATAATGAAATGTTTTGAGAGATAGGAAGGACCAGTAGGACATATGAATAAGTGTTGGGAACTTTATTATAAGACGAGAATCTTGTTTTTGGGATAATTATATAATGAACGATGAAACTAAGTATTTCAATTGAGAGATTACGTCGAATAGCTATGATAGTAAATAGAGGTATACCTACTGAATTTCCTACTTGGAAGGATAGAGTCAACGAATGTCACGTATTAAGTGAGAAAACCCTTCGAGTTAAGGTTAGAGATGAAACCTTACACGTAAATACTAATAATGTGAAATTAAGGATACATGTTGTAATTATGGGTGACGAGAAGAACCTACATTCATATGATAAAAGTGGTATATTTATATGATTGTGTGGACATATATTATTTACATGTGAAAATCATGCCCACGCTACTTGCTATCCCTGAGGTTACCGCGTTGGGACAAGTCTTATATCGATGGGACCTTTATGGGGGATATTGACTTGTACCCTAGAAGATAGATATCCTTGGTACAGGCTATCGATGTGATAGTTCAGACGGTCCTAAGAGACGCAGGCATGTGCCATCCTCTTAGAGACTTGGAATCTATGCTTCGCCTCAATATTGTTTGTGTATTTATGTTAATACAATTCGAGAGTGATTCCGATTGTATCCCCCTTAATATGAGTGATATGGGGTTCTGGATAGTAGGGTATGCCTGCACCTTAGTTTATTTGGGATGCTGTTATTATATATATATATATATATATATATATATATATATATATATATATATATATATATATATATATATATATATATATATATATATATATTATACGAGTAGTTAATATATATATGGAATTCTGAAACTTGGAACTACCTACTGTGAATTGATATGTAGGATATGGTTGATGACTCATATTGTAAATACTTGTTTTGAGAAAGTATAATATGACCCTGGAAAACTTTATTGACTAATAAAGTTAAAATGAGAACTTTGGTTATTACTTGAAATATTCTTTTCAAACAATTGTATCGATAAATTTTGAATCCTAAGAAATGCCTAAGATAAGTTAAATCATTGGGGAAAGATAGCGTGTTATATAATGAGATAAACCATTAGGAGTAATAGTGCGATAGGAGTGCACATTAGAATAGAGGTGAGAATTTCTCAAGAGAGTGTCGCACTAATATGTTGTTGCATTGGCCTGTACCAATTTAAATACTTGCTAAATGTATTTTTAAATCAAACACACTTTCGGGCTCTGACCCGTTTTTCTCTCTCTCTCTCTCTTGTATATATATGTATGTATTACAGGTGCCCAGCCATAGGGGCGTCTTGCTTAGGATCTCTTGGAAGGAACGCGCTGCAGCTTAGGTGGGAGTTGCAAGTCTCTTGATTAGACGACTTCGTCCATTCGGATCCACTCTTAGTACTTTCATTTAGTTGGGCATGTGTAGCCCCTTCCATTATTTCTTTGTTATTGGGACATTTGTATTTCAGTTATTTCCAGATTGTTACTATAGGATTTATTCAGTTTGGATGTATGACTTTAGATTTCATATGTTGACAGTCGACTGACGAATGTATTATATTAATTGGTTTATGTTGCAGAATTTAATATGGTGTGATTCTTACTATTTGAATGTTGTTAATAAAATAAATTTTTTTCTTTAAATAAAATTTGGTTAGTATGTCTGAAAAATGCTTTTGACACTTAGCTTAATTACTTAGGGTGTTAAATTGGAAAATATATTTTTATCGACAGTAATGCTGAGAATGAACCAACTGTTTACCTTGATTTAATTTAATAAAGGAGTGATCGCCCGGTATTTAATTAGGCGGGGTGTCACAACACATACAAAGTATCTAATGTGCATCCTGATTTGATGACAATCTTATCCCAACTCACTATCAATATTGATAACCTTCAAACCGAGGTTTATGAGATGCAATGAAATGAGGTCCCTATAACTGAAGATCCTGAGGAATATCAGCACGCTTAACGTGCTCCTCCTGCTAATGGTCCACCACTAGCTCAGCTCCCTATTCCAAATCTTTCCCTTCCAGGGTCACCGTTGATATGAAGGAAGAAGTGTTAAAAAAGGTCAAAGAAGACCTTAAGATGTTGACCACGAAGTTATAATAAGTCTGAATCTCGAAAAACTACATGGATTACACCCATATGTCTCCCTATCCTAACGCAAGGCTGTCGAAAAAAGTTCAAGATGCCTAACATCGAGAAGTTCGGGGGTAGTGCACCTCCAATTGTTCATCTCCTAAGTTACCACCGATCATTGACTCTCCTAGTCGCCTTTGAGAAAATTATATCCGAAATGTTTAAATAGACTTTAAACGAAAGTTCTCTTCATTGGTTCTTGTCTCGAGGAGCCCAAAATCCGCAGTTGGGAGGATGATGCCCACGAATTCATGCCAAAGTTCAATTATAATGAAGATTTTGATGTTACTCCCCTTGATTTAAAACTTCTTAAATAGATACCTAGGAAATCTATCAATTACTTTATACCAAGGTGGAGTGAGAAAGCAATCACCATGACAAATCGATCTTTCGAAGAGGAGCAAGTCACTATTATGAAGAAGAATTTCTTACCCCATGTTTGAGCGACGATGGGAGGACAGTACTACCCTCATTTTCAAGCCTTGTGAGAAGAAAGAGTATAAGCAGAAGCTAAGCCGAAGAAAGCATCTGGACAGTTCACTGCCATAAAGTATGATAAGTCTCCCATACTGCACTTTCAACCATCACTAACATCTCTCAACCCTCCACTTCATGAGCACTAGAAATTCTTCCTAACCTACTAAAAAAGGAATACACTGATCTTAATGCTCCCCTCTATAAAGTTTATAAATCCCTTTTTAGAAGAAATATTATCAAGGCATTGGACCGTCGTCTATTACCAAACCCACTTCCCAAAAATTTCAATCCAGATACTCATTGCAATTTTCACCAAACTGTCGACCACACCACTGATCAGTGTTTCCACCTTTGAAATGTAATTGAAGGTCTAATTAACCACGGTATTATAACCCCACCAGTTAATCCTAAATTACACACTATCCACAATCCACTCCCTAATCATGAAAGTGCCATCTTCCTTGAAAAAAACTTAGAATTTTATCATCTACCCATATCGTACCCAGAAAATCACCTGTCATACCCATATATTCCCCTAAAGCCCTTTAAGTTTGTCCATATTTTCTCTTATATCTACTTATTTCGTCGATCAGGCTCGATCACTCCGTACTAGAGAATGCATTGTCGTTCGTATCCGTTCTAGAGGACAAGACATGGAATGGTCAGCAGTATTGAACCATCTCCTAGAGTTCGGGATAAAATTTCCCTCAGAAATGACTATTGACTACCAGAGATTCAGTACACTATTCTTGGAAGAGCAAAAATGGGCTTGAGAGTCAGATAATTGGGTGGTACCTACAGATGAAGTCAGTTTAGATGATGTGGTCGAGATCATGGTAGACTTATATCAACAGGCCGATGATATTTGCAATATGACCGAACTACTTAATACTTTGAAACTACAAGGGCTCCTAGTCCCTTTGCTTCTACATCTCCTTGTCAAGTGGGAGGATTTATATGAAGAGTCCATTAAGGTTGTAGAGTGTATCGACTTTTCATGGAAATATGTTGTCGTTGTCACCAAATAGGAGGATAAATTTAATGGTTTAGATGAAGATCAAAGTGTAGAAAATACTAGCCCGATAGTCAGCATATGTGGAATGATATCATATGAGGAGCTGTAGGATAAATCAACAAGGTGGCTGAACAACTTGGGATAGATGAGGAGACAGGATTTATATTTTTCCCCTCTTTTGTGAACCATATGACCAAGTCAAGGAGGCATTACAGAGTTCCAAACCCACAATCGTCAGCGATCGACAAAGAAAAACTATTAAAAATCTTCCTATACCAGAAATGACCCTCAAGGAGAAAAAGATCCTCGATCAGTTAAAGAAGATCCAAGATAACATGACTCGGTGGTGACTCTTTATGTTTTGCCAGCTACATCGGGCTCATTTTTCGAAGAAGAAATCCCTAAAATTGGACCTAGCAACCATACTCTCAATATATATATGGAATTCACGGGAAAAATCATCGCATCTTCTCTTGTCAATAATGGATAAGATCTTAATGTTTGTCGATTGACAACCATCAATTATTTAGGCCTGAAAGTGAGAGACCTTGCTCTAAATACTTCCACGGTGTGTGCTTATGATACTACTCATCAAGAAGTGATGGGATCCATAAAACTTATAATAGGGGGGGGTATAAATCCCATTATTGAATTTCAAGCCATCGACATCATGAATTGTTTCAATATATTTCTGGCATGACCATGTCTCCAAAGTATCAAGGGTGTGTCTTCTTACCTTCATTAGAAACTGAAGTTCTTCGCCAATGGGAATGTCATAACCATCTTGGTCGACGACGACAATGTTGAGAATCCAAGCACCAATAATCCAGTATTAGAGATACAACATGGGGCGAATGATATGCTTTTATCGGGTTTCCATGTTGAACTACTTCTACTCTCAATAGAGTAGAATTTGAGATAGGGTTTGTCTGGAGTACAACCCCCATGGAAATGTCAATAAGATCCAGATGTTCCAAAACATGTACTTCATGCTCGGATTGGGGCTGGCATGATGCCAACATGGGATACTTAAACCCATAGTACTGAAGAAATACTTTATTCCTTATGGTTTGGGTTATCACCTGTTGATGTAAAAAATTAGATTATCTCTAATTATTCAATCACAGATAAAAATAAATAAAACAAAAAGATTTTTAAAGTGGTTCCGCCTTGAAAAAATGGCCTACGTACACTGTTTTTGTTATTGCTGACTGTTTGTTTGGAATTCTCGATAATGGGTTTTACCAAGAAATTCTGAGTCCCTCTACAATGAGGAGGTTACAATATATTTATAGCCCTCAGGCTGTGCAAAATGAAAGGACAATGTGCTGTCATCTAGTAGGCATGTACATCTTTATGATAATAAATGAGAATTTAATGTGCAGTCGTTTCTTCGATTATCCTGATTAGAATGTTAAGCTGCTCGGACCGCCTAAGTTGCTCAGACCGCCTAAGTAGCTCGACACGATTGAGTTGCTCGGTACAATGAAGTTCCTCGGAGAATACTTGCTGCTCGAAACCCCTGAGTTGGTCGGGGAGATTAAGCTCCTCGGAGTCAATGTGTTGTTCAAAAAGTGTTTATGGGTACCATGTAGATTGACACGTGTCTCCACATAATTGATCCACGTCAGCAGACTAAATTTGGTATCAACAGAAGCCCCCAATGTTTCGTATTTTGATGTTAAAGAAAAGTATGGAGCATTCTGCTGCTTAGATTTTCATTTTTTTATTGATTTTGGGCAAACTTTCGTTGTATATAATTCCTTTTTTGAGTGCATAGTATCAGGCTTCCAAAGTATTTTGAATTTCCATAGCCGCTTCGTTTTTCATGCCCTTTTCTTCTTTTTAGCTGCCGGATACACAATCGTCCATCCTGGTACTCATTTTTTTTCTCCATTCCCAATGTAAAGTATTTAAGCGCTACAGAAAATTCGATCGTCTTTTACTTTTTAAAATTTGTATCTTAGAATTCTTCACTTCTTCTCTATCTTCTGCATTTGTTTCTTCCATTGTTCGTTGTCAACTGATTCACTCCTTTCCTGTAAGATTTTCTCCCTTCTCTTTTATTTACTTTGTTCATCATGGTTTACCTTGTTGAGTCGCTTGACAAATTTTTTTTGAATTTTCAATTCCTTCGTGGGTCATACTGGAAGAACTTTCTGAACCTTCTAACTATTTTTCTTTGGCTGAGGGACATTGATTCCCCAGTCTCTTTGTGGCCGAATGTGGCTTTTATTTCCCTCCAAATCGTTTATGTTTGGAGTTCTGTCAGTATTTTGATGTTGTTCCTGCAAAAATAGCACCAAATACCTGGAGAATAGTTAATGGAGTTCATAGGTAGAACCAACTTCATGGAACCCGTTTAGGGATTCTAGAGATAATGTATTACTACAGAGGGGTTGTTAGTGATAGTACTTTTTATTTAAAAACTAGGTTTTTGAATAGGGCATTAGTTGTCAATCTTCCCGATGCCAACAGGGATTATTTTGAACATGGAGTGGAAATGAAAAATTGGCAACATCTTGCATTAAATGGAGACGATGTATATCAAGGTCTTAGATGTCCTCCTTATGGAAATTGGATAGGTTGTTTTTATTTTTATTTTATTTTTGAAATTATGTTTTCTTTGTGTTTGATAAAATACGTCATTGACATTAAATTTTTGATTTTTTACAGTTGACAGCAAAAGAAAGCCCCCCAAAGAAACTGATGTCAATTTAAGGCACTTGAAACTTATCTGGAGTTTACACCAAACCGTTGCTGACGAACATATTAGATCATCCTCATACTTGTTGCAGTACAAGAGCTATACTTCCTCCTTCACTGCTCATCCAGTGGTGGTTGACATCGACCAAGTACCAGTTGCTGATACTAGTGTGGAAGGTTCTTCTTCAGAGTCAAATATTCCCCTTAGTAATATAATGAAGAGAAGAAGAGCTCTCGCCTTCTTTGATAAATCAGACTCCGCCAATGTGGAGGCAAAGAAAAATAAGCAAAATGTTCCAGAGGAAGGAACGAGAAACATTGATGCACCCCCTCCAGTTGCTGCCAAGAAAGTTGCTGATAAGCCCCCAATGGCTCCGAGCAAGGATGTGGTTATTTCTCCTCCTAGTGAGGTTATTTCCATATCACCAACCAGGACTTCTTCTTTAGTTGAATATATTCCTGCTCCTCCAAAGAAATCAAAGATAAGTTCGTCTGAGAGACCTGCTGGACCTGTCTCTCAGGCTTTAAATGCTAAAAGTGGTATCCCCACTTTTGCTCCCCCGACCTCTACCATGGGCTCTATGAAGTCTTGGATCATCCCAAAGATCCAAGGTATTGAATACACTCTTCCTCGTGACAGGGTCACTTCATTGGCTGCTCAACATATTGCCTCAGTAAGTATTACTAGTTTAAGTTTTCATTTTTTACTGCTATGTCATCGCATTGACTTAAAATTATTTCTTTCTTTAGCTGGTAACATGTTTTAACAGCATTCTAAAGAAGGATGAGGCTATTAAAGCTTCAAGCTCCTCGGGAGGTGTAGAGGAAGCTTTTTTTGTTCTGACTCAGTCCTTGAAGGGCTCTCGTCAGAAATATGAAGAAGATAAAGTGCCTTGGGAGAAACAGCTCATGTTTATTGAGCAAGAGAGAGACCGAGCTCTGGAGGCCTCCAAAGGGTTGGAGAAAAAATTAAAAGATTCTGAGCAGAGTAACAAGGTCTTTGAGCAGAGAAACAAGGAGCTGGAAGCTAAGATCAAAGTGTCTGGAGAGGAAGTTGTAAGACTTCAAGATGTTGAACATCAAAAGGTGGAGGTGGAAGGGAAGTTGAAAGCTATCGAGGAGCTCTTTAGGGAAAGGACCTCCTCGAAGAAAGAAAAAAGGAAAAAGGCTTTTAAAAAGTCCTTTAGCGCTGGTTGGGATAAAGGTTGGAATAAGGGTTTGGCTTCCATGACATCGTAAATGGAGTGTGCCAGCCTCAAGTATTTCAGAGATGGATGGGTTGCTGCCTTGAAAGAGATGAAGATTGCTGAGAATTCAGAATTGTTCCAGCAATACACTCATGGCCCTCCTCCCACTCATGGGGATGAAGAAGAGGACGAAGCTGCCTCAGAGGAATCTTCCATGATGATTGGCGACCAAGTTCCTCCTGTTCCGGTTGTTCAGACTTTATACGAGCAACTTCATCCCACCAGTACTTCAGTCAAGCAATTTCCACTATCTTTCGAGCAACCGACCTCATCAACTCAGCCTTCCGAGGAAGTTATAAAATACAAGGAGAAGGTGTAAAGTTGCTCGGGTTTAAATTTTGTTATTTCTTTTGAATGTAACCCTGAACCTTGTATTTACCTTTTGATGAATAAAAATTTGAACTTTTGGTTGTTCATATTGACTTTCTTCTTCTTTGCTTGTCTTTATCATTTATTGATCCTGTTTATGTCTTTTCTTTGCTAGTTTATGGCCAGGATGGAGCTATTATCAGCTCATGATACATAATTGATGAAAAAATGCAATGACCACTTCAAAGCTGGTCATACGGATCTGAATGAAGCTCAAATCATTGACATCCTTGGTCCAGATACTTTTGCATGAGCAATCGAAGTTTACCAATATCTGAAGTGTTTGCTCGACTGCGCAGTTTCCAATAATATGGAATATTAAAAGATGATTGAAGATCTACACGGTACCATCGAGGAACTTCAACAATAATATAAGGAGTCTATTGTCCTTTTGCATCAGCGGTATGAGAAAAAATATCAAAAACTAAATACTGACAAAGGGTATGATAAGTTTATCGCTACTTACGAGAAGAAAGAGAGAATTCTAAGGGTTAAGTTGAGGAGCATAGGCAAATCACTAAACTGTTGGAGTAGGAAAACAATGTTTTGCGAGAAGAGCTATCCAAACTAAAATCTGAAGCATCTTCCTTGGGAGCCTTGGTCCCTGTCAATGATGAAGGTTTCTCGTTCTTAGAGGTAGAGAATGCCAACCTAAGAGATGAGTTGGAAACATTGAAGAGAGTTGGACCCTCCACTTCCACTCGTTGTCGAGTAAGATCTTCTTCTCGGGGACGAGCAAGAGCTGCTCGGATATCAATTGAAGAGGCAAGGACCCAATCAGCCTTAGAGAATCAGGCATTCCAGTTGATGGCGAAGAACCAAGCCTTAGCAGAGATGTCTAAGAAGATTCTGAACCTTGACGAGCAACTTTCCACACAAAGCTCTACCTTGGAAAATAAAGAAAATCTGGTGAAAAATATTCACGATCAGCTGGAGAGGTTGATTTACCAATTTCATAAATAGCCCAAGGAGTTTTGGATGGTTGGTTACAATGAATCTCTCTACCACCTTGATGATCGGATCCAGCAGTCAAATAATGAGGGGTACAAGCAAGGATGGCTGAATGCACTGGGTGTGCTGAAATTGGAACGGGGTCACTACTTGTGGATTATTATGACCCTGGAGTGCTTGAGTTACCCGTGCCTCCTTTTAAGCTCGACATGAGTTGGATTCCTGCTTGAGCAATTCCTCAGTGCTTGATGTCAAAGTACCTCGGCGATTACAACCTTCATTCAAATTTTGACATATCTCTCCCAGAGCATTTGCTGGATCGGCCATCAGTAATGAATGTTCGAATGCTTCGAGATGTAAATTTAATAAACTCTCCTTATGCCTTAGACGATCCTCCTGCTGTAGTAGAACCTGTTTCAAAGGCAGAAGGGAAAAACCAATAGAGTAGGGTCTTTGATGTAATGATTTGTAATTTTCCCAGAATATGTAATTCTTCTTAATTTGAATGAAGAAATTTTTTCATCTTTTGCTATTTTATTTTCTTTTAAGTATCTTGCAGAATATCTTTGTTTGTGAATACATACATATTTTGATATGCTATTCTGTTTTATCTTTTTGACTATAGTGACTTGTCACTCTTTGGCTTTAAGCACTGAAATGACTTACATCCCATGATCCTGCTTAATTTAACCAACCGGAGTTGATTGCGATTAATTTACCGACCAATCAAAGTTGGTGGATATTTGTTCTCGACCAACCGAAGTTGGTGGATATTTGTTCCCGATCAACTGGGGTTGGAGGAGATTAATTTGCCGACCAACCGGAGTTAGTGAATATTTGTTCCCGACCAAACGAAGTTGGAGGAGATTAATTTGCCGACCAACCGGAGTTGGTGGATAGTTGTTCCTGACCAACCGGAGTCGGAGGAGATAAATTTGCCGACCAACCGGAGTTAGTGGATATTAATTCTGAACTTGATGCATAGTGTGTATCACTAATACTCCGAAAAATTTCAACAAAAAGAGAGAACTGGGTAAAACATTCAACACTTTATTCATACTGAAGAAATCTCCATTACATAGAAACTTCAACTACTGATAATACTTGCGTAGATGTTCTTCATTCCATGCATTCTTAAATTCTTCTCCTTCTAAGGTTTCAATCTTGTAGGTTCCTGGACGAACAACTTCTGTTACTTTGTAGGGTCCATGCCAGTTTGCTTCCAGTTTATTGTGCTTTTAAATAACTTTATTTAGCATATAGTCTCCTTCCTTCAAATCACACTTCTTTACCCGCTTGTTGTAAAACAGAGTTGTTCGTTGTTGGTATGCAGCATTCCTGATTGCTGCTTCTTCTCTAACTTCTTCGAGCATGTCTAGATCTAATCGCCTCATCAAGTCACTGATAGGAGAATTGAAATTTAACACCCCATCTGTGGGTAAACCCAACTCGGTAGTTATAACAGCTTCACTTCCAAATGCCAGCATATATGGAGATTCTCATGTTACTGCTCGTGGTGTAGTATGATAAGCCCACATCATAGAATGTAGCTCGTTAATCCAATTTGCCTTTGCATCATCCAGTCGCTTTTTAAACCGTTCAGTAGTGTTCTATTCGTCACCTCAGTTTGTCCATTGCTCTGGGGATGGCCTGGTGCAGAATGGGTCTTCAATATGTTTGACTGATGAAAATATGCGACGAACTCCTTATTGTCGTACTGAGTTCCATTATCTATGATGAATGCATGGGGAAGACCATATCTACAAATGACATTCTTCCAAATAAATTGATACACCTTGTCATACATCATATCAATAAGAGGCTCATCTTCTACCCAATTGGTAAAGTAATCCATAGCCACCACGAGGTATTTAAATCTACCTCGGGTCATTGGAAGCAGCCCGACCAAGTCTATTCCCCATATGAAGAATGGCTAAGGAGACATGATGGTTGTTAGCAATGCTTGGGGAGTTCTTCGAATAGAGGAGAAACGTTGACATTTATCACATTTCTTGGCATAAGCTACACAATCAGCTCTCATCGTCGACCAGTAATACCCTTGCATTGTCATTTTTTGTAAGAGGGTTCGACCTGCTACATGGGCTCCACAAGACCCTTCATGTACCTCTTCAATCAAATTTTTCACCTTAGAAGGGTTGACACATCTTTGCAAACCTGCTATAATTCCTCGTCTGTATAAAATTCCATTAGTTAATACATAATGAGCAACCTTAAACTTTAGTTTCTTGGCTGCGAGTTTATCAGTTGGTAATTTCCCCTCCTCAATATAGGCTCTGATGGGATCCATCCAAGATGGTCCTAAATCAAGGGTAATGAAGTTCATCCTCATATCTTTGTCAATGTTCCGACTAGCCAAAATTTCTATTGGGATTGTTCTTCGTAGCTCGGTGCATGTGGCTGAGGCTAATCGAGCTAAGGCATCTGCTCTTGTATTCTCCAATCTTGGTATTCTAATTAACTACACCACGTTAAAGCTCGATACAATTTCCATTGCTTTCACATGATACTTGATCATTAATTCTCCCTTTGTTGCGTATACCCCCAGCATTTGATTTATGATTAACTGTGAGTTACTGAATACAATTACTTGCTCTGCCTTCATGGTTTTTGCTAAACTAAGACCTACAATCATAGCTTCATATTCAGCATCATTATTGGAAGCCTTAAATTGAAAGCGCAGAGCATATTCCACATCGATCTCATCCGGGCTGTTTAAAATAATCCCTACCCCACAGCCTGCAGTGCAAGATGAGCCATCCACATATAGATTCCATATAAGTACCTCATCCTCAAATTTTTGATCAGATAAAATTCCTCGGTGGAATATTTTTTGCTTCTTTATTTCCTCCTCTAGCACTTCTTGCTGCTGGTAGGCCATCTTTTCTTGCTCGTCAACCGACTTAAGTTGGTCGAGGTTTAAATTTGATGATCCTGTAACATCCACAGGCTGGTCGGTATTTAACTTTTGTTCTTCGGGGGTGTCAGGATAGGTGAATTTTGTGATAAAATCTGCCACTGCCTACCCTTTAAGAGACGATATAGGTTCATAGACTATGTCATATTCACCAAGCTCTACTGCCCAGTACATTAATCTCCCTGATTTTTCTAGTTTATGAAGAGCTTGTCTTAACGACATATCAGTATACACGACTATGGTATGGGCTTGGAAGTACAGCCTCATTCTTCTACTTGCTTCGATCAATGCTAGTGCTAACTTTTACAGTCTTGGATATCTGATCTCTGCTCCTCAGAAGGCCTTGCTACTGTAATAAATTGGTTTTTGCACTCCATCCTCCATTTTTATTAATGCCGAGCTAACTGCATCCTCCAAAACTGCCAGATACGAGTACAATCTTTCTCCCATCATTGGTCTGGACAACAATGGAGGTGCTCCCAGGTATTTCTTCAACTCTTGAAAGGCTTTCTCACATTCATCATTCCATTCAAATGTTTTTCGGAGTGTTTTGAAGAATGGGAGACATCTATCAGTTGCTCGTGACACAAATCTATTAAGTGCTGCAACTCGCCCTGTGAGACTTTGCACTTCCTTCTTCGTCGTTGGAGATCGTAGCCCCAATAGAGCCTTGATCTTTTCAGGGTTTGCTTCAATACCTCGTTAATTGACAATATGCCCGAGAAACATGCCTTCTCGTACTCTGAATATGCACTTGGTAGGGTTTAACTTCATTTGATATTTATCTAATTGATCAAAGGTCTATCCTAGGTCAGTTAGATGATCAGCAGCTTTCTTGCTCTTCGTCAGCATATCATCAACATAAACCTCCATATTATGACTGATTTTCTCTACAAACACCTTGTTCATCAACCGCTGATATGTTGCACTTGCATTTTTCAATCCAAAAGGCATAACACTATAACAATAAGTTTCCCAAGGGGTGATAAAAAGAGGTACTCTCCCTCTTTTCAGGTTTCATTTTAATCTGGTTGTAACTAGAATAAGCATCCATGAAGCTCAATAACTCATGTCCCGAGGTATCATCCACTAATTGATCAATTCGTGGCAAAGGAAAATGATCCTTTGGGCATGCTTTGTTGAGGTCAGTGAAGTCTACACACATCCACCACTTGTTGTTCTTCTTCTTCACCATCACCACATTTTGCTAACCAGTCTGAATATTTGACATCTTCAATAAAATAGGCTTTCTGAAGCTTCTCGACCGCTTCTTGTATAGCTTAGTTCTTTTCAGGGCCAAACACTCTTCATCGTTGCTTCACCGACTTGATTTCCTTATTCACATTGAGCTCGTGACACAAGAAATTTGGGTCTATCCCTGGCATATCTGCAGGACTCCATGCAAAAGTCTACTTTCTGCTTCTTAGAAACGTTATTAGTTCTTGCTTTATTGACACATCTAGTGATGCACCGATTTGACTAGTTCGTTCTAGATGTTCGTCGTCCTGAATGATATTTTCAGTAGCCTCCATGACTTGACCCTTAACGAGCTGAGACTCATCTCTTGGGTCTAAAGTTTCAATCTCTGCATCTTCTATCTCATCTACCTGATAAGTAGTAGACTTCTTCCTGGATTCTTCATGCTCTTCTTGCTCGGCAGATGAATAGTAGAATTCCCGAGCTACTTTTTGGTCGCCCTTCACAACTCCTACTCCGAAGTTGTTTGGGAATTTTAAACATTAATGTACCATAGATGGTACTGCTTCGAACTTCTTCAAACCTACCCTTCCCATGACGATATTGTAAGCCGATTGGAAATTTTTATCCATCATGAAAAAGTGCACTCTTTCTGCTCGACAAGCTGGCCATGTACCGATGAACATATCCAACTTGATCGTCCCAAGTGGAAAAACTTTCTCGCCAGTAAAACCGAGGAGGGGCCAATGATATGGCTCCAATTGGGATAACTTTAGGTTCAAACTATCAAAATATGGGTAGAACATAATATCTTCCGAGCTTCCATTATCCACCAATACTCGCGAAATCACTACTTCCTTCATCCTCATTTTGATCACCGATGACCAATTTATCTTTGTTCACCTTCCTCGGGCGATCATCTTCAGCTAGATTTATTCATTGAATGTATGAACAAGATTAAGCCTCATTAAGGTAAGCTTTCCTCTCTGTAGTAAGGTCTCCATCTCCTGTATCTCCACCTGTAATAACATTGCAATCAAATGATCCAAAACGAATTGAAAATACCTCACGTTCTGGCTGTCTTGGTCTTTTGGAGAGATCGGGGTCATCTTCTTGGATCATCTCCATGATCTCTTTTCTTGTCTTCTTTTACTTGAAGATGAGATTTAAACCTCTTCCTTCCTCGTTCTCTAGGTCGACCACCATTTTGACGATCAACATACTTGGTCAATGTTCCACGTCTAATGAGTTCTTCAATTTTGTTCTGGAGAGCTATGCAAGTTTTGGTCGTGTGACCATGGTTCTTTTGGAACTGGCAATATTTAGACTTATTCCTCTTGTCAGGATCTGCCTTCATTTTTTCAGGCCAGTTTAGCTCCTCGCTGTTCTTGATCTCCTCCAGAATGTGGTTTATATCTACCTTCAAAGGAGTATAATTTTCAAATTTCTTCAATTATTCCAATGCTTGATTTGCTTTTAATTGCTTGTTGCCACCATTGTTCTTATGTTCCTTCTTCTCAACCTTATCGGCCTCAACTTTGATCTCTTTAGTGTCCATGTTTTTCTTCGCAGCCATAGCTTCCTCGACATTGATGATTTTAGCTGCTTTTGCTATCAGTTTTGCCATAGTTCTGGGTGGATCCTTGGCCAAAGTATAGTACAATTTATTGGGCAACAGTCCACTCATCAAAGCAGTAATTGTAGTTTTCTCCTCATAATCAATTACTTCTAGTTTCTCGTTATTGAAACGAGTAATGTAATCCCTGGTGCTTTCACCTGCCTTTTGTCTAACACTCATTAAGTGTGCTACTCGTTTACAGGTTTTGCTCCAAAACAGAAATTTCCAATAAAGAGCTTGGCCACTTGAAAGAAAGTTGCAATCTTCCCCCGAGGAAGATTGTTATACCATATTTGAGCAGATCCAGTAAGAGTTGCTGAAAATGCCCTATATCTCATCTCATCTGGAACTACATAGATATCAGCAGCAGCTTGGTATTGTTTTATATGAAGGACAGGGTTAGTTTTTCCATCATATTTAGGCGTCACCATAGGAGCTTTGAATTTTGATGGTGTAGGGAAATCCACGATTGCTTGTACAAATGGTGTTCGTTGGACAAAAGTTCTTTGTAGAGGATTCTTAGCCTTAGCCATTTCCCTTAATCTGTCTTCAAACCTTTCAATAGAGCCCTTCCATGCATCGTTTCTCTCCTCGATCCCATGGGTTCAAGCAACTGATCGTGTTGAATTTGCCTCTTAGGATCAAGTAGCTGGTCGTGATTGGGAGGAGCCTTCCATCATATTAAATGGTCTTTGAGAGTTCCTCGACACTATTTTAGGGGGACTTCTATTCCTCCCAGGACCCAGACGATCAAAAGGAGAGACTCTACTTAATCTTTCATGAGAACTTGTCCTCTCTGGAGATAGAGTGATGTTTTGTTGAGTGTTTGTAGCTCGTACCGAGGAAGTCCGTCCGGGATGATAAGAAGGATCATTAGATCTCTCAGTGCGATACGAATCGCTAGTTCGCGAAGAGGGCAAACAAATATTTCTTTGAACACTTCGTTGTCCTGATTGGGCTACCACTCCGCCTTGAACGGTCTGTATGCATTGACGTATGGTTTCTTGCATGGCGATTTGCCTTTAGGCCAAATTAGCCATTATTCAAGGTAGATCTGAAAAACTTGGGGGAGCAGAAGGATTTGGGGGAATCCCAGTATTTTGATTACTAGACTCCGGATTATCAGCCATTGATGATGAAAGGTTTTGGTGAAAAATGCTAATTACAGTCGATTTCCCGCAGACGGTGCCAATCTGTTGATGTAAAAAATTAGATTATCTTTCATTATTCAATCACAGATAAAAATAAATAAGATAAAAGATTTTTAAAGTGGTTCAGCCTTGAAAGAATGGCCTACGTCCACTATTTTTGTTATTGCTGACTATTTTTTTGGAATTCTCGATAATGGGTTTTACCAAGAAATTCTGAGTCCCTCTATAATGAGGAGGTTACAATGTATTTATAGCCCTCAGGCTGTGCAAAATGAAAGGACAATGTGATGTCATCTAGTAGGCATGTACATCTGTATGATAATAAATGAGGATTTAATGCACAGTCATTTCTTCGATTATCCTGATTAGAATGTTAAGCTGCTCGGACCGCCTAAGTTGCTCGGACCGCTTGAGTTTCTTGGTATAATGAAGGTTCTCAGAGAGCACATGCTGCTCGAAACCCCTGAGTTGGTCAGGGAGATTAAGCTCCTCGTAGTCAATGTGTTGTTGAAAAAGTGTTTGTGGGTGCCATGTTGATTGACACATGTCTCCACATAATTAATTCACGTCAGCAGACTAAATTTGGTATCAACATCAGCCATCAACAAAAGAAATTAGAATGTTCTTCCAACCTCTGCTAAAGAGAAAGCTAGAAAATGCTAAGACTGTCTCAAGAAATTCCTTGAATGGAAGATTCGTCAAAGAGGGGAATATTTCACCTTTCGCGGCTTTCCCGAATCGTAGTATTATGATATGGACAAGAAGATTAAAATAGGAATGGAGATATTTTTCCAAGACAACTACTCATGGGCCAAAAGTTCCTAGCATCACATGCAACCACTCATTGAGAAGCCCGTAGATTCTGAGGGAAGTGACTATGAGGATTTATTCAACTTGCACACACTGGGGCTGAGACTCTGTATAATCCACTCAAGCACTATATCATTGAATCCATCATGCCTGATCAAAGCTGCTGATGCACCTCTTCTCAACTGGCATACTATACCAGTTCTACCTACTGAAATACAACCTAACCCTTATGTTTATCCCATTTCCTCTTCTTTTATTATGATGTAATAGGGACCTCCTTTGATGAGGTTCTCAATGATGTCCAACAATGAAATAAACAAAGATTTTGAGTTTTTTTTGTGCCTTACATTAACTGTTTTGATTCTAATCTAACTCTTGATGATGATAATTTTGCAAATGAGCAATTCTTAACTGATCTAAATAAGGTTAATAAAAACAATATAATCACGTTCAAGTTAATGAATATGAAATTGTTGTTATTAATCTCGGTTCTATTAACTAATTGCGTGAGATTAGGATAGGGGCCACACTTAACAAGCAATAACACGTGTAACTCGAGGAATAACTAAAGGAATTTATGGTTCTTCGTATGGTCCTACGATGACATGCCCGACATTGATCTTGAAATAGCTCAGCACGATATTCCAATTCCAACTCTCCCCGAATACAAATCGATCAAAAAGAAATTATGAAAGCTTCGCACCGAATGGCCACTCAAGGTTAGGGAAGAAATGGTCAAACAATTGAATGTGGGTTTCATTCGTGTGATCGAATATCGCACATGGGTGGCCAATATCGTATCCGTGATGAAATTCAAAGGAAAGGTTCACATGTGCGTTGACTACCGAGACTTGTATAAAGCCTCTCCAAAGGATGATTACCCACTACCAAATATCGACATGATTATGGACCAAATGACCAATCTCGCTCTTATGTCATTCATTAATGGGTTTGATGGATATAACTAGATCAAGATGCATGAGGATCATCAAGAGAAAATCGAATTCATTACCCCTTGGGGAACATTCTGCTACATTGTTATGCCATTTGAGCTTAAAAAAATAGGGGATACTTACAAGAGGGCTTCCACAACAATCTTGCATGATCCGATGCACAAAAAAGTCGAGGTATATGTGGATTATGTCATTATCAAGTCGAAGACTAGGTAAGGTCTTTAATTATGAAAAAAACTGGACTAGGCTAATTAATTGATCACAGATAAATAGAAATAAGAGACACGGGATTTTTAAAGTGGTTTGGATTTAGGGAAAAGCCTACATCCACTATTGTATATTGCCTTGGGATTGTTCGATTGCCTCTTTTTCATGTGTCCCTTGGATGTAGGGTCTACAATGTATATATATCACCCAGGGGGTGTACAAGAGCTGGAATATCAAAGGATGGAATGTTTTATATCATAGACATATACATATGTATAATCATTAATGTATACAACCATTAGTGTTGGCTTGTCATCATTGGTGGACATCACTAATGTTGGTCGGTATTCTTGGTTTTTGTTGGTATTTCATCCTTAATGACCAGGATTAATCTCCGACTAGAGAACATGTGTCAGTATCTGAATGGTCATTGTGGATGGATAATTTTTGGTATCAACAGTTATGTACATGCTCTCCTGAAGTTCTTCGAGCTACTACAACAATACCAAAAGCGACTAAATCCATATAAATGTGACTTTGGCATTACCAAAGGAAATATCTTGGGATTCATGGTTAGCGAGAAATGTATAGAAGAAGATCCTTTCAAGATAAAATCCATACATTAGATGCCACCACCCCGACCGGAGAAGGAATCCGAGGATTCTGTGGAAAATTACAGTATATCATCCAGTTCATCAGCCATTTGACTTGTATATGTGAACCCATCTTCAAAATTCTCCCAAAGGGTTCCACCAGATTTGGAACAAATCCTTCCAAGAAGCCTTTGAACGAATTAATAAATACCTAACCCTATCACAAGTACTCATGCCATCGCAGCCTAGTATTCCCCTACTCATATACCTGATCGAAACAAAGACTACAGTTGGGGCTTTGCTAGCCCAATACCTTGAAGATTCCAGCAAAGAGAGAGACATCTACTACACCGGTAGCAAGTTAGTCAGGTACAAAGTCAACTACACAACCTTAAAAAAAGCATGTGTCGCCCTCATTTGTGTCACCCAAAAACTATGACACTATATGCTCGCCTTTCCCATCAAACTTGTATCCCGAATGGATCCCATCAAGTACCTACTTGAGAAACCTGCCATGTCTAATAGAATGGCCCAATTGTTGATGCTTCGAGTCGAGTTTGATATTGTGTATGTCAGGTAGAAATCTATGAAAGGAAGGGTCATCTCTGACTACATCATTGACTACCCTATGGAAGAAACAGATGTTTGGATTTTTGAATTCCTAGATGGAGATATCCTTTGTACCTCCCAAGAAAAACTCCGATGGTAAATGTTCTTTGGCGAAACTGCCAACAAGAAAGGGTGTGGCATTAGGATACTCCTAATCGCCCCTGATGACTCTCACACTCTCATTTCCATTAAACTAAATTCTCCCTTCACAAATAACATGAGTGAATATATGGCGTGCACGGTAGGCCTGAAAGTTGCTTTCAAGAAAGGAATTCAATACCTAGATTTCTATGGGGATTCAACCCTCATCATCTGTCAAGTAATCAAAAGACGGAAATTCAAAGACGAGAACCTCTTACCCTTCCATGCCCACCTAGAAGCGGTGGCCTCTTAAATCCAAGATATCACCGTCCACTACCTACCCCGAGGAAAGAAGAACCTAATTGATGCCCTTTCCACCTTAGCCTCCATGGTTAAGATGCCCTAAGGAATATGAATGGACCCCTTCCTAATCCAAAAGCAAACTAAACCTGCCCATTGATACCACATTAAGCTCATCATAGAAGAAGATCCTGATATAGTCGATTGCTAGTACTGTGAGATTTGGCGCCTCCTGAAGCACAGTAGATATCCCCAACTTTCCAACTAGAAAGATCGAGTAACCCTCCACAAACTGGTTGCTCAATATATTGTATGTGATAAAGCATTGACCTCGATGGATAAGAGATATACCGTCCAGTCAACCTGTACCGTCTTAAAAAATTCTACCCCTAGTCTAAAATCTCGACATGCTACGACTTTTCTCATCTCCCTTTTATTCTTAAAAAAATTCTTAATTTCCCTCAAATCAGAACTACGTGGAGCCTGATCCTCCAAAATACTTTTTACTTTCAAAATTAAAACTAAAAAATTCTCAAAACCCCCATAGGTACGTAGGTAGCTGATATGCTTTACATGAGCATGTCCCTCTTATATTTCACAAAATTATATTATTTTATTATCTCCGAGAATGACGGTTCATTTTTATCATTTACTTGAACTAAAGGATTATCTATGCATTAACGATTGGTATAGATAATTCAAATGCGAAAACTCATCAAGAGGCATGAAAATATAATTGAAAATTTCTTTATTTCAATTTTGTTACCATTGCATCGGCATAGGGAGTCAAACAACTTTCCTTGCCAACCTAACCTTATTTTCCAAAAAACCAAAATAAGATAAAATATTCCTAAACAACCGTTCCAAATTTATTCCCAAACACATAACAAAATAAATTCCCAAGAGATCCTACCCATAGTTTCCAGAGGAACTTCCCCCATCATCATCCATATTGAATGGTTTTCAAACCTCCCTTTCCTGATTAGAATGCCATCGGTGATCCATGTAATGGTAAGCCCCGACCAGCCTAGGGAAATAATAACACCTCCCTCCATGGTGTAAGATACGGCAAACTACTATTGCTCGGTCTCCAAAGACATCATCTTGGAAACTACTCTCCTCCACAAATGCTTCATATAGTCTATAAAAACATACCAGACTCTAGTAACACACTAAGAAGGACAGGTCAATGGTCAATGATTCTCCCACAAAGAGTCCAACTGCATGTGCATGTGCTCTGTCAAATCCTTTATAGGAAAAAGTCTAGTATCTGAGGTGGCACAATCTACTCCCAACCAAATTAGTGCAAGACCCGCCAAGGAAAGTAAAAAAAAGTTTATCGAAGACCAACAACCCTAACATACTGGCATTCCCCCAGTTCGAGGATGGGCAGCAATTATCACCTCCAAGTCACTAACCAACACAAACCTTGAGCCCTATGATCCACAACCAAGTTCTCCCAACTCTCGATGTCCAAGACCACGTTGATAAAGTAGCAAGAAAAGAAGTTTGGCACAATTGCCAAGGGATATTCATGAGTGACCGCCGTACAGAACTCTCCGACAAACACATGAACAATATAACAAGGTAACCCCTTTAGAAGTCATAATGTCCTTACCGCTAGGAATCTAGACCATTCAGAGTCTCCACAAGTATCACTTCCACATGATTATGACGCTACAACATCCATGAAGCAATGGCTATTAGTTGTGTGTCCATAAATAGTTCCCAAGTCACGAATAATAATTTATAAATCAAGCCCATAATGAATGCTCCAGCATAGCTATCGTCACTAACATTTGACAAATGCACAAAATGCAGCACAACAGGGAGAAAGATCATTCATCCCATAAACAATGATCGAGCCGACGAAGCTGAGATATGGAGAAGACTTGCTAACATCTCTCGAGGAGACTGAGAAAATTCGGCCATAACTACCAAAAATTTGGGATTTATCCCCAGCATGGCAGATAATTACGGATAGACTTCTTCCAAGCCGAAGAAAAAGGCATGGTATTCAACATGATACATTCAATAGGCCGGTTGTGCCATAATGAAACCCGATGCATGTTGAAAGCATCGTAGTCGAAATTATATGAGCATATCGCCTCTAAGTTTTCGAGGTAAGTAGCAAATTAAACACTTCCAGGGAGGTCCATATTGCAAAAGGATGAGATAAGAAGCAAGGAGAATGCAAAAGAGAAGAAATATGGAGGGGTGATGAAAATTCCCCACCCTTACCCCCTATTTATACTTGGAAAACCTCAACCAAAGAATAAATCCTGCCAATTTCAGAGGAAAACCTTCCCCACTAAGTACCAAGCAATTGAAGAAAGTGTAATCAAAGACTTGGGTTAAATAGACTAGACTGACATGCCGATCGATAACCACCTATTTATGAAAAATTCTCTTTTTCCCTTTTTGTCAAAATAAAAAAACTCAATAAAAACATTTTTAATGCTATGGAATTCAAAATTTCCTTCTCCCTATATTTTTACTTATCCCGTTTTAAAATAAATCTCCTCTCAAACCATTAATTTTTTTTTATGCTCTCAGTAGCAAAGTAAAAAGAGCATATGCATTAAGTCACTAAAATAAAAAAATAAACGAAACTACAATTTAATGGATAGATATTGCTTTATTACATTTGCCTTGTAAGAAAGGAAACATACAAAAACAACGGGACTCTGCTCGAACCACCAACTCTCTCTCACCTACCTTCTCTCTCTCTCTCTCTCTCTCTCTCTCTCTCTCTCTCTCTCTCTCTCTCCCTCTCTCATCTTCTCTTTATATTTCTCTCTTTAAGAACCTCCATCCTTGTGGCACCCATGCTTTCCTCGATGACAAGATGATTTACCTACACTCCCCGAACCAAACCTCTCCTCAGGCGAGGCAGAAGACACCATGCAAGAAGGAATATCGATTGACTCCTAAATGTGAGCCATCGAAGAAGCTACCCATTCTCGAATGTCCCTCAGCTAGTTGGTCGACACCCAAATGTGCTCCAAGAATAATAGAAAATAGAAAATCAGTTAGTGTGAGGCAAAGAAAAAAATAAAAAATTCAAACAAGAAAGAAATGAAAGTTATACTGTTGACTGAAGAAGGAGCCAACCGCACAAAGGGAAGCTCTGAGGTCGTCGCCGCTGCCGATTTTGATGCACCACCTGCACTATAGGAAGACCCCATTGGTCGACTCGAGCCCGGGGGAAGAGGCATAACATAATATATGTTAGGCGTCATTAACCAACTCGACATAAAATACAAGTAATTGTACATCGCCACCATGTCAGTATATGATGAATAAGGCTTGTCGATCATCGTCGATGCCCTTTAATCCTTTCACATCTCCCATTCTCGCCTCATGTACATCATGGTACTCGTATGTGGCACCATCACATCATCACCCACCACTTTTCAGACTAATCTCTCACCGAGATACTAGGAGTAGCCAAACTTTTGCACCAGTAGACGTCGTAACTACGTGCTCCCCCTGATCACCCCCATATGCTGTATGGACATCCCCCAGAGATAGAAGGTCACCTGTAAATGTCTAATGGAAAATTAATATGTAAAAAAACCATCAAGGAAAAATGGTCTAAAAGGAGAAAGAAAATTTACCCGATCACTTGTCAAGTTGCTCAAGACCTGATGCACTCACCCTAAAGAGAGAGATTTTCTCGACTTCCGCCACTGGTACATTCGGTAGAAGTCCCCAACAGACTCATCCTTAAAAGCTATCAGCTGGTTGTTAACACCAATCACATCATAGAATCACGTTTACAAAGGATAAAGGGTCATTAATCAAGGAATCACGTATACAATGCATAAAGAAAAATGCAAATGCATAAAGGAAAATGCATAAACTAAAGAATACCTCCAAAAGATACGTGGCGCTAGTAAAGGTCTACCAGAAACACTAACTGATTACGTCTAAAGAAAAACAAAGGGTCGCCAATGTCTGGCTCCCTCAGTCAGAAGAGGGATGTTCGAAAACACCATAAAAATGGCAAAAAACACAAATGGACGACGTCACCATTCGTCGCCACAAAAACCCTCCCATAAAAGTAGAATAAATAGACACGCAGCTATCACACCTGCCACCCATTGGTCTCGTTGGTCCATCAACTCAATAATAATTCCCACAAAAGGGACAAATGAATAAAGTCCCCAGAGACTATCCTCTCAACATAACCTAATGCCACCTCCACTACCGTCGGCATCACATGCAAGGTACTATCCACCTCTATGGGAGTCACCGTCATATTCCCGGAACTAAAATGCATGATGTGGCTGGTGTTCCATTACCTCTGTCCCAAATCTCAAAGAATAGTCGTCTAATGAGGCATCATGTCTAACGCATATCCCAATCAACAAAAATAGACTGATGACACCACCCAACGCACTACCAATGAAAGGCGCTCCTAGACATCCTTAAGCCCCATCATCCCTCAAGAATGTAGATTCGTCATATAAATCTTAGAATGTCAAAGGAAATAATAAAAAACCTTGTTAAAATTCAAGATATAAGGAAATATCATCCATTTCTTGGTTTTGGAACTCTAAAATAATTTGCAGAAAGAAATAGCAGAAGATAGGAGGTCTGGAAGCTGTGAAAAATGAGGAAATCTGGCCCCTTTTTATAGGAGGCTAAGGGGCATGTCGATTAGCAAATTCTAATAACATACCAATTGGCACTGTCCCTTCACCTTCTTGAGGTACCCTAAAATACCATGCCACTACCATTTGGCACCACTCACACCATGCCGGTCATAACCCTCCCCGAAATTTTGTACAAAAATTCCTAAAAAATGCCAAAAAATTCCCAAAAAAATCGTAAAATTATCAAATGAATTATAAATCCTTTTTCACCAAGAAAAACATTTTGACCACACTTACTTCCCTAGTGGAACACTCACATCCCCAGCGTAATTCCCAAAATAAATTCGATATCTCACCAGCAACATCTCGAAAGGACACTAAAAAATTCAAAAAATTCCCCCAACAAGGAAACATCTGATCCTCAGATTAATTCCTCTTCCCTAGTGGAACCTAAAACTCAAAATCAAATGATCCCCCCAAATCCCCAACAAAAACAAAAGATAATTATGCTAATGAAAATTATAACTTAAGCCCCCAGAATTGGCTTCGACCCGCAGAATTGATTGCCTCAACTGATGCCCACAAAATTGGCTTCGACCCATAGAATTGGTCGCCTCAACTTAATCCCGCAGAATTGGCTTCGACCCTTAGAATTGGTGTGTACAACTTAATCCCTAAAAATTGGCTTCGACCCTCAGAATTAGTCATCTCTACTTAAGCAATATTGAGAACCAAGTGAAAGAGAGGGAAATAGCGATATTACCCACAATGGAGCGATCTCCGAAAAGTACAAGTCCAATGATTCTACAAAACATGTTAGTAACAAGAATAGCAAAAACATATAATAAAAAGTTAAATAATTACACTAGACAAAAAGTAAGAAAAAAGAAAAATAAGTAAAATAAAACTAACTATGTACAACCTACAATTTTAACTTCTAACTAACTATACACCAGAAGTTCAAATTTTTTAGGGTCCACCCAAAACATGATTTGGCTTTGGTGGATATCCGGTGTACCCTCACTTTCATGCATGCCTCCCAGAAAATAGGAATTCCATTCGAATAACGGAAGGCATGTGTAAGGAGGGAGAAATGAACCATCCCCAATTAAAAATTTTGGAGGGAGGATGGGTGATTTGGATAAAACGGGTGACAAAAACACAAGAGGTCCCCAAAAATATAATATCCTCCCAAGGATTTTGAAATTGGAATGGGAGGTGGCGCACTTGAAGGTAAAGATGCATTCATGGAAGGCGACTCGAGAAGGTACTCCTCATCTGCGAAAAGGTTTAACACATTAAAGTTTGAAACAGAAAATGAAAACGGGGAGGAAAGAAATTCAAACTCAAGAGATGCATCTTCATCGCTTGAAGATTAAGTTTCGAAGGAAATAAGATCATTTCAATGAAATGTTTTCTTTTGGGGCCAAAGAAAAATCATTTCATTGCAAATGGATATTACGTTATTTTCAACCTCACTTTCAATATCTATTACGCAATTGGCAAAATCAACAATGATTTGTTCCAAAGTAGGCGCAAAGACTTCATTTGGTTCAAAACATCCCTTGACTTCAAAAGTCTAGAAAGAAATATTGTCATCGGATTCAAATAATAAATCCAATTCATGTTCAAAAAAATGATTTTCTTTTCGATAACGATTTTCAAGTTTCTCATTTTCAAGCACACGCTAGCCCTCACCGAATGCCATAGGTCGAGGCGCGGATACTTGAGAATGGGAACCTTGAAAATTACCATCAGACTTAAAATTTAAATCATTATTATAGGAATTTTGAAAACTATTGCAATTTGTTTCAAAATTCCTATTATAAGGAGTTAGAGGCCCAAAGTCATTATCATCATCATCATCAAAATTCCAATAACCCAAGTTTTGACTTTCGTTATACTCGCCCAAAGTCATTTTTGAAGTTGTAATTTTTAGGACTCTAAGTATTGACCGAAAGTTAAAATATTACGGGCATTTTGAGATTTATAATAATGATTACCGAAAGAAATGGAATAAGACATGCTTATGCCAAAAACAGCTCGAAGTGGCGAATTCCACAAAGTAGATGCGCGCGGGAATTCAAGTGTATCTTGCCGCTCAAATCTAGAAGTCCTACAAAAATGTTTGGCAAAAAATACAAATAAAATGAAAATACTACGAAATACTAAATCAAATAAATTCTAAAATAAACTCATCCCTGGGAACGACACCATTTTGATCAATGTTGAAAAGTGGCGCATGTCAAAATGTCGATCGTTGTTTTTTGTTCCCCACCTTAATAAAAGAACCTCAGCTTATGACTACACTCAAAAAGGGAGTATAACGGCCAATTACGGGTATCGAAAATCCACAGAGACGAGTTGCTAGAATTTAATGGTTTATTACTTCTCAATAAAAGTGTAAAAGGTAATTTCTATAAAAGAGGAAAAAATGTAAAAAAAGGAAAGATTAATCTAGGCAAGTGTATTTAAACTATATTAACAAAGAAAATAAAAACTATAGGTTGCGTCGAATATCCCTCACCCGAGTTAATTAGTATAAAATTGTTACATGGCTCGATGAGTTATTAAGATTGACTCTCGTTTCGATAGTTAATTAAATTAAGAGTTGTCACACCCCTAAATTCACAAAAAGGTCTAATAAGATTTTGGCGTCAACAAATACCCTGAAAATTTCGCACGAAAGGTCGTATGTACGAAACATACATGATATACCCCGTCAAATCTCCTAGGCCTAATAACTAGGACAACACACTCGAAATAAACTCGTAAACTCCATTACCAAATAAAAGCAACATGTCAACCGTAGGGGAGTTCAATCCGACACAACCTAGGCTAAATTAGCTACACAACATAATGAAAGACATAAATTAAATACAAGAAAGTAAGGAAAGCAAATAAATCTAGGTTACAAATCTTGAGAATAAAAATGGAAATTACATTAATGGAGAAGAACATGAATATTGATACATACACAAATGGGTGTAAACCCAAAGAGAAGAGAGGAGAGGGAAGCTCCACAAAGAATCCACCAAAACTAACCTAAAAATGAAATATATCCCTCTAAGAAAAACCCTCAACATTCAATTTATACCCCAAAATAAACCCCTAAAAAAACCAAGACGAAAAACCCAAAATAATTCAATTTTCATCCATATGTGATGGGCGCAGTCGACCGCATGTTTGGGACTGGTCGACCACAATTTTGGAATTTTCCTTGGATTGTTGACAACCCCCTTTTCCCTCTAAACCAATTTCGATGTGTTGCATGGAAATGGCCATAAATCCCTCATACGGAATCGAAATGATGCGTGGTCAGAACCGACGCGAAGCTAATTTAATTCTCTCTATGATTCTGTTTTGAAACCCTTTAAATTATGCAGTATGAAATTACAAAATTCACTTGAAGAAGAAGAAAATACTGAAACCTTTCATAAATGGCCATAACTTCCTCATTCGGAGTTAGAGTGATGCACGGTTAGTGGTCATTGCCCTTAAAGTAGCTTTCGACGACGGAAATTCTTTGAAATGCAATCGAACCTCACTTTTAACCTTCCAATACCTACAAAAGCATAATTTAGCCTTATAAAACATATATATGTCCAAATTGAAGGTTGTCTGGTTAACGAGCATAAATATAGAAATTAAGAACTTAAAAGTTCTAGAATGCACAAAGATAAAGGGAGCAAATATGCAATATTCATGATGTATCAGGGCTCTCTTTAGTTCCATCTGCAAGGACGCAGGTGTGAACATTGAAGGGATATATTTTATGATGATAGATCATTTTGAGAGGTGATATGCGGGGTATGGTTTTATCCTTGGTACGGAGTGTTAAGTGATGGTCGGTGGTTACAATAAGACTATCATTTTCGTTGTTCTAGCAGGAGATGTATATATTTTAGATGTCACACTTGAAAGAGGGTCGATATCGTAGTGATATTTTTAAGAAGTAAACTTCAGAGAGTATAGTTGTCTAGTTACATTGGACCCCGATGTGAATGGACTATTACTGACGAGATTTAGGGTAGGTCGGGTTCATCATTGAGCGGAGAATTTTAGCTCATTGTTGTTTACATGCTGAGAACTTAGTGATAATGAGAGCACCATATCGTATGGTGCCTTGAGATACATGGGCATAAACGATTTTATTTATGTGTCTAGAAACATAGTTGTTGATATCTTAACTATGTGCTTTGGATCCACAAATTTTGATGATCGATAATACTAAGGAGTATTATATTCGGGAAAGTTCTTTTGAGCTTCGTTGCGGGATGTTGCATGCATGGACCTTAATAAACGTTGAGAGTAGAGAGACGTTATTTTATGATGGTGCAACGGTTTTAAAAGTTAAATTATTGAATGTGTAGCGAAAACCCTTTCATCTAAGAGATATTATGATATATGGCCATGGAACCGGGTAGTGCCACGAAGGAAGAACTGAGAAAACTTTTGCATCACAACCTAATGGGTGGGCAGTATAGATAAGAATTAAATCGCAAATTGTGGGGTAATCAGGAATACCTGTACGGTATATCAACACCGAGAGTGCGAAGCTGAGCTTAGGATAAGTATGTTATGAATGAGCCGTTAGTGATAATTAGGGAGGGATGTTTTTTATATAGTATATAGTATGGCAAGACTTTGTGTTCGCTGTATCGGGATATGAATTGTCTCTACTAGGTGTCACCTGAAAGAGGGTCTAGCCTATATATATATATATATATATATATATATCTGTGTGTGTGTGTGTGTGTGTGTGAATATATGTATACGTGTATATATGTTCTGGTGTGTTGCATAGCATACTTATAAGAAAATATTTGCAATGTTATAGTTGAACCCGGTGAGTAAGGATGTTTACTGATGTGATTCAGGACATATTGGCTTATTTTTTAATGGAGAGATATAACTCATTATTGTTTTAGTGCAGAGAAACTAGTGATAGTAAGGGCGCCGTATTGTATATTGTCTTTTGTAACATCAGAGTGTTCAAGTATATTTTTATGTCAAGAGATGCGAATTTTGGGGTATGTGCTATGGACTAAGGAACTAACGAATCTCAATGATCGATAGTGTTCGGTATTAGTGTATCGTGGGGGTTCCTTATTTGGATTTTACTTGCGAGACATCCCACGCATGAAACTTAGTGCAACGTTGAAAGTTGGGAGATGTTTGGTCAGTAGGGCATAGTCTTAGTAGCTGGGTTATCATACATATATGTAAGTGTAACTTTGAGTTGAAAATTATATTACCATGCAAGGCTAAGTGGAGTCGGTTAGCATTTATGCTAGGAGAAGCATGGGTATAGGCTCTATGGGCGCCCTGGGTAAGTAGCTTAATTTTAATATAACCTGCGAGTAGAAGGGGTTGGAATATGTGTCGTGATCTTAGGAGAATCTGAATAAGGGTATATTTGAGACTCGGAGTAATAAACTTACCCGAATTTTGAGGACGAGATTCCTTTGCAAGGGGAGAAGTATGTAACATCCCGTATTTTTAAGGATATAGAAATTAAATTAAAATTAGTGATTTGGAGAATTTATTTAAGTTAGAGAATTTATTTAATTTGGAGAATTTATTAAATTTGGAGAATTATTTCCCTTGGAGAATTTATTTAATTCAGTGAGTTAGATTTAATTAATTGAAGTTGATATTTATTTTTATGTGGAACATGTTTTCAAGAGAAATAAGAAAAGTTTTATATAGTAACTCAGATAATATTTTAGATGTCACGGTCGATTCCGAATGGGCTAAGATAGTTAGAAAAAAGTACTCGACGATAGACATTGGGTCTCGAGACATATTTAGGCATAGTCGGGCTCACACAATAGTGTTCAGATCATTTGGGATTGGCCCGTTAACCTAAAAATGGGATTAAAACTATTTAATATAAGTTAAGAAATCGGGAATAACCATAATTTATTTAGAAAACCCTAGAGTTGCATACAAGAAAAGAGGGAGAAAGTAGAGAGAATTGTGGGAGCCAAACTAAGAAGGATTAAGGGATTTTTTTGTCGAATCGTCGTCTATATCAAATGAACAGACCCTACGAATCATTAAAGGCAAGTGATTAATTTTTCTTTCAATATAATTTTTTTTATCATCGATTCATATCATAGTGGGGTAATTGTAAATCCGTTTTTAGGAGGGTGTTGATATGAAATTGGGTCTTTGATAATTAGAGTAGAATCGTGTAGATTAATTATTTAATTGATGATGTACTATTATATAAGATTGTCGAAATCTATTTTTTATTTGAAATGCTATAGTTAACTCGTGTAATCGGGATTGATAGAATTGAATCTAGGCTGAGATTTACGTGAACTGTTATTAACCCGATTTGCGAAAAACTGGGGAATATATAAATTTATGATGTTTGATGATCATTATAATGTTTAGAATTTGTTTGGAGAGTAGAAATATGATGGGAAGATTATTTGAGTTCTAGGTTTGATGAACAAAATCTTAAGGGTTAATAATGGTGGAAACAACATCACGAGGAAGAAGAGTTGGGCCCCGGTAGGGCGAACAAGTTCTGGGGTCAGGTCGAACCGGTTCTATTTTTTTGTGCTATGGGAATTTTTAGGTTAAAATAGAGGGGTGGTCTGAATGTAAATTGTTAATTATATGGGGTGGAAAAGTTGCTAAAAATATTGTATGGGATTATTTGACCTTGATGCGAATGGGGGAATTAGGTGAGAAGTTATTACGAGGTGAAAATAAATTAGTGATTGATTTTAATTAATAAAGTAAGGGAAATGAAATTCATAGGGATTAAATAACGGGCTGAGTGGATGTCTGCAGACATCTTATTTTAACTATCGAAATAATATAATGGAGTGGATAGCACTTTTTTAACGAGTGGGGGAAAATGCTCAGGAAAATACGATGAGTAAATAAATAGTGAATTAAAAATACATAGGATTTTTGGGTACTACATATATACTACGTATGAGACCTATACTCTAGGTTGAGTGTATACCTATATTGATGTTATATATATATACTAGGGTATGCCCGTGCCTGAAGGCACGGCATAAATTTTTTAACGTATACGTCTTTGATTGGACCATACGTCGTATTTAGATACATACACACAACACCCTATAAAGATTTTAGAAATTTTAGGCAAAGTCCCCTTTGTTTATAAGACTATCCCCTTTTTAAAAATAAATACTCCCAACAACATTACTACTAATAATAATATTACTTCTTGGACCTCGTATAGACATCATCCATAATTATAAATATACAAATACGAACATAAAACCTGAACATATAATCAAATTCAAATGAAGAATCCCATAATTTCTAGCCAACATCACCCCAGATCACAAACTAATAAACATAGAACCTAAAATAAAAACCAAGTACTAACAAAGTATAATTCTTTGAATATTCTTTAAAAAATCTCTAAATCATAATACAATATCAAAAATACCACATAATAAAACAACTTTGTCAACTGGTTCTCCTGATCGTAATGTCCTTGGGTCATCAAATAACTTTTGCTCTTTCTTCTCACAATGTTCAGCGCGTGTGAGCTTTCATGCATTATTGCGATCCACATGAGCATGTTTACCCTCTACAAATGCGCTTCTGATTTCCATATAAATATTGGTTGGATCCCGGGTTACTCCCGAGGCAAGAACTTCCTTGAAAGGATCTCGTTTGGGATAGTCGGCAACGTACTACTCCCTGCAATCAATCAACCGATACAATCAATGGTGATAAAAAAGATAGGTTATGAGCATCATAAATGAAAACTCGGCCATTAAGAATGTCTCCTAATAAAATGTATAGCCAAAAAGAAGGATAGAAACAATGTAATTCACCTACGTCCATGAATCATCAAGGAAACTCGGTGTCTCCTCAGCAAAACTGCTTCTACGTGTCTTACAGCTATTGTTGCTGCTGCGTGTCTTACAGCTATTGCTGCTGCTGCTGCGTGTCTTACAGCTATTGCTGCTGCTGCTGCGTTTACCTACTGCTACTACTGTTGGTGCGTGTCATATCGCTTCTCATCAACAAAATGAATTTTTCGACTGTTAGCGATGTACGTTGTATATAGTGCAGCAGTGCACTATATACGAAACAAAGAACAGAGTGATGTAATCCCAGCAAGCTTTTCGGTTGTCAGCGGTATATAGTGCATCAGTGCTGAAACAAAACAACTAAATGAGATCAATACAAAACAACTAAGTTGAGATAAAATAAAAGAAGAAATACCACTAAATGAGATCAATACATCATATAATTTCTTCGGCTACTTCACTCGAACCAAATTCATCTCCGAGTTCTCCAAAATTGCTCTTGAATTGATCCACTTCTCAAGTAGCATAGCTCTTTCCTCATTCAGATCTGGAGCAGTTGTTCTGAAGTAATACAACTCTCGAATTTAGCCACTTCTGGCACGCTCAAGGCATTGCAAGAAAATACTTCTGAAACGCTTAAGGCTGCTTCACGCTCAAGGCATGGCTCAACTGAAAATTCAAATAGCAAAGGCATTAGTGTATGATATTAACTTGAGTAATATTGGATCCTAAACCATTTATTTTATGCATCAACACCATTGAAATTTTTTTTGGAGAAAAAGAATCATATGCTACGTATAAATATCATTTTTTTTCTTTCAAAAGTTGGCATAATCTAGCTGAACAACTATTATTTTTGTTGTGTGGAACATTTCAAAAAATTAACAACCTAGACATGTTATGATAAAATTCAAGCTTGCTAATGTAAAGTTGAGAATAGGAATAAGAATAGGAATAGGAATAGGTGTGGGTAGTGGCAGTAGTAAAGTCACAATAACCAATGGCGCTATAGATGGAGGTTGTTTCAGAACCCAAAACTGAGAGAGAATTAGATAACCTTCTTTCTGTTAATGCCCTCAAAGATTCAGCAGCCATTGAACTCAAGGATAAGGGTAATTAGTATGTTATGATGGGGGAAGAGTACTATTCAGATGCTATCGATTGCTACACCAGGGCAAAAAATCAGAAGGCTTTAAGTGACTCGGAGAACTTTATTATCTTTTCAAATAGAGCCCATGTGATTTTGCTACTGGGGAATTACAAACGTGCTTTATTTGATGATAGCTGATGAATCAATTAAGCTCTCTTTAACGAACGTCAAGTTTCAGAAGCATTGACAAAAACTTAGAAACTTGTTTCTGCCATTGATAATAGAGGATTGAAGATCGGGAAGGTAATGTATCAAGAACGCATTAGATTGATAATAGAGGATTGGAGATCAGGAAGGAAATGCTTACACAGAGCCACACAATAAGGCAAATATTCTGAAGCCAAGCAGTCTTAATATGTGATCTAAAGCCAAGAAGTCTTAATGCTTGGCTTGTCCTATGTATGTTCAGTCCTAATGTGTGTTTATACATGTTTTATGCATACATAATCAACTAATATGCGAGTATATGAAGAGGAGAAGGACATTAGCAAAAGACCTGAACATCAGTAAGGAAAATATTGAGGAGGGCGATAGATGATGATCTGCAGTGATGGTCCTGAAGATAATAAAGTCCCAATATGGTCCTTTTTTCGATCTCGCAGAGTAAAAGAACACATGAATATGTGATTCAGATAAAAATAAATAAAAAAATTAGTACTCCAAAATGACAAATTAGAACTCTCCAAAATGACATATTAGAACTCCCAAACATGATATGTAATATAAAATGCATAGGTAAATGAGATCTGAGTCGTGCTTTCTGAGAAAGCGATTGTTGAAAAAAGTTTGACGACCATTTCAGATATCAGCTAGGTCTTCTGGAGATCCCAGATTTGGATCAAACATCCAAATTTGCCTACCATCGGGACCGTACAGCCACATACTCCCTCCCTCTCCAATCTTCTGCTTCCACATTTACTCTCAATACACAACACATGAAATCAAATCAGATAAATACCTACTGACAATGATATAACAGTGGAACAATGCATATATTACTAACGCGTGAGAGTGTGTGAGTGTGCGTCTGCGCATGTGTCAACAGCCAATGCATATAACAGTGGAACAATGCAGCAGGTTCTCCATATCCAGCAGGTTCATAGGCCCTTTTCCTATGATTTTCGGAACTGGATAACTTCCACAATCAATCTGCAATAGCCCCTCAACATATATGGATGATCCAACTTGCATACAACTAATTCCCTAATATAATAAAAGAATCATGTTTTATCCTTAATATATTACTAATGGAGTAGAGCTAATCCAACTTGCATACAACTGATTCCATCAAGAGTACACATTATAACACCAAACTTGCATACAACTAATTCCATCAAGAGTACACATTATAACATCATAAATAAGAGTATCATTTCAGATTCTATATCTAACCCAACATGTATCACCAATATCCAAGTTTCAGAAGAAATAATTAGGAGACATTACAGTGCATAAAATGCTACTGCCACTGCCACGACAGCAGCACTACTGCCTCGCTGCCAAAGCCAACATGCTACTGCCTCGTTGCCAAAGCCAACATGCTTATACTATGCTCGTTTGACAAAGTATATGCTCGTTTGACAAAGTCTCATAAGCATCTTGAACTCGAATGAGCCTCCTCGTGTACTCCTCTGTTTGGGCATGTGGTGGCACATCAGGGTGGTACTTAAAGGCTGATTTCTTGAATGACATAGCTGCAAAAATCCGAAAAGAAATGGAGTTTGGATCAATATTTTATAAATAGAGCATCAAGAAAATATATACAACTTTAAATGCAGAAATATTAAAGAGTATAATGCAGCGATCCTGTATTCACTTACGTTTTGGGAGCCGGGAGCGAGCACAATTTCAAAAATAGTCTCTAACTTCATCTAGGTTCAGATTTGCTTTCTCTATCAATTCATGTACCAACTAAAATAAGAGTCAATTGGATGAAGAGCATCCATTTTACCAAATGAGTTGAATTGCTGCTATACAACTGCAACAGATTCTACTTCACTCTGCTGATCAATATGAAATTTAAACACATTCCAGAAATTCGCTTCAACTTTAAACTCACTCCCCAATAACTCCTCATCCTAGTGTTTGGGACCTTTGCTAAACTGGCAGCCATCCACAATTGTTCAATCAAGGCCTCTGTACCAGCTTCACTCTGCAAACACCTTTGGTGTGTAAAAGAATCCAAACTGATAAAATCACAGTTATTCACCTGATCAAATCACAATTATTGAATGATGAAAATAGACAAAAACAAACTTTAGAATTAAAACAGATGAATAAATAAGATTGAATGATCTCTGAATCATCTCTATACCGAATCAAAAGGCCTTTACAAAGAAAATGATCTTGAAAACATACCATGCAACATACAATTGGCACTCTGTTTGAATAAACTATAAATAGCTCCAAAATAGTATTAGTTTAAATTAAACACCATGGGTGGAAATAGTACCAAAAGTTCATACAAAAATGAAGATCCCACTATTTGGAACTCCCTTCATCAAAACGTAGATAAAAAAAATGATTATAAGAGAACCTCTGGATATACAATGTTAGTAGTTGAACTCCCTTCATCGGTGGGAAGCAGGATAGATATACAGTTAGCACTTGTGCAACGTGATAATGCAACATACAATTGGCCATGACTGAAGACCGGAGTGCGCAAGTCAATCCCAACATACTTGACGGACTGGCCCTGCGATTTGTTCATTGTCATGGCGTAGGCCAACTTGATTGGAAATTCATGGCGCGTCATCTTAATTGGCATTTCAGCAGAGGAAGGTGTTAAAGAGATTCTAGGAATGAAAACTAATGTGCCAAATTTTTCACCAGTAAGGATTTGGGCCTGAATAACATGCTCGGAACATTTTGTAACTATCAAGCGGGTGCCATTACAGAGGCCATCTTTCGGGGCAATATTTCGTAGCAACATTATTGGGCTTCCAACTTTCAAGTCCAATTTAAACAGAGGTAACCCCGATGGGTTAAGGGCATTTAGAAACTCATTTGGGAACTGGTTACTTATGCTGGGATTAGTTTCATCAGGGCACAATTTATCGGCAGCAAAGTATGTAACTGTTTCACCGGGGAAAATACTGAGCGCGGCTGTATTTATGGCATTCACATCGTCATTGCGAGCCGAAAGAATTGTTCTTTCATTGAGGAAGGTAGAGGTAACAGTTCCCTCCACGTGCAATAACGGGTATACAGCCCCCATTAAATCCTCAACGCTTTTACAATGGCGTAGTGTCGAAGGCATAAGCACAGTTTCATCTGGGCTAGTCCCAATCTGGAGGAAAAAGAGAAGTAAGTAAAAAAACAATATCTATATATATTGTATGTAAACAGCAGTGTCAAAATGATTATCTATATAATATTATACCTCAGTCAAGAAGTTCAAAAATTGCAAACTTTCAACTTCGGTATTATTGAGGCGCATGTTGGAGTTTAAGGTCAGAACATGTATATCTTTCCATAGCGCGGACCGCCTTAAAGAGGCGGCAACGATTTCCTCTCTAACGGCTTTAGGAATTACGGGCAATATTTGACGGAAATCACCACCGAGAACCACTGTGATTCCCCCAAAGGGTCTTTTATTATTACATATATCTTGTAACGACCGATCAACTGCCTCAACACAGAACCGATGTTGCATTGGCACTTCATCCCAGATTATGAGCTTCGCTAGTTTGAACAACTCTGCTTGAATCGACTGTTTTGCAAACCCGCAATTAGAATTTTCAAGAATGTCGAGAGGAATAGAAAACGTCGAATGAGCAGTTCGACCGCCGACCAATAATAAGGAAGCAATTCCAGAAGAGGCAACAGTAATCACTATATGTCCGAGACCACGACAAACCGCAGAAATTGTGTTATACAAAAATGTCTTCCCCGTTCCCGCCCCACCATTCAAAAAGAAAGTTTTTCCATTACCCTCAAACACTGAATTAGTTATTTCTGCAAAAGCAATTTGCTGCCCTGGATTAAGACGATCAACGTTAGCTTGCACAATTGAGTGGTTTGTATCAACTTGAAGTTGACGATGCTCCCATATTAGTCGATTTTCTCCAGAGGTACTCCAATTTCTGACAGGGAGTGGCATCGGAGGAAAGTCAGACAAACTCTTGCCCGACTCCTGTAGCAATTCGTTTAGCAGATACAAACCGTAGTCTTTTACTTCGGCTTCCGTTGGACATGGAATAGCGAATAAGCTACGGAGCTTGTGCGCAAGGTCATCACATATATCCAATGCAAACTGATCCCACAGCAGACCCGGATTTAAAGGGAAACACTGGGTGAGTAAAACGCAGAATAGTCTTCTGAGTTGATAACCTGTCTGCATTATCGCCGCCTCTTGTAAACATTGCACCCATTCGTCATCATCTTCTAAAAGCCCCATAGCCACACACGCGGACTTGAAAGAATCGTGTATGACATTGTTGACAGTCCGTAAGCACTCAAAAGAACGCGGCCCTTTAACAACGGTTAGCAATAGTCGCAAATAAAATCTTTCTCCTGAGTTTGGGCTGGCATGGTACATCCTACCAATTGCGAAACCCCCATTTTCTGATCTGGGAGTCCAAGTCTTTGAATTCTTATTCCAAACATAGTGTTGGGGAAACTCTTGATAAGTATATGCACGCGCGTCTTCATTAGATGCACAATATGCGAAAAATGCCGTTAAAGAACTTTGTCGAACCGAAGCCCTGCGCATAATTTCATCCATCGACTCACTTGGATTGAAAACAACATGATGCATACCCGGGAGGTGAAGTTCCAATCGCGTAACATAAGATTTCTCTTCATGCATTGGATTACCCAATATCCGCCAAGTAGCTTCAGGTGGGCCAATATATCAAGCATCTAAGTATTGTTGGATCTCATCTACACCTCCTAAGACCATAGTGGTGCGATCGTATCCCTTGTAAATGTATTTGTTTATGTACTTGACGCATCGGAGCCCGGTGCAAACTTCAACATTGATGTGGCAATTGAACATCCGGCTAAGATGTGGATTATATGGAACGACATATCGATTATCAACTTTTTTCCCATTTGCAAGAGTAAACACCCGACCATCATTGCGACGCCGATAAATTGGATACCCATCTTTATCCATAGTGGTGGAGTCTGCGAAATCCCTAGGATATTTCTTCGTACATCTACCATTTTCCATGCAAGGATCTTGAGGAGACTGTGAACCGCACGGTCCATGAACCATACAACCCAAAATAGTTTCAAAAAGTGTCGGATCATCGTTCAAGACCGGAAATTCAGCACACACTATATTATCGACCTGGGCAGATGTTTTAATCTTGCTTGGACCATCAAGAAATAATAAAGCATGCATGTGAGGTAAACCTCGCTTTTGAAATTCAATTGTGAAGACGTGCGCCACTTTTTTGCCAAATACATGTTTATTCTCAATCTCCTTCATGAGTGCCTTCCGTTTAAGTTCAAACACACGTGAAACCAAGTCGGGACGAAGCAAGGCATTCTGATGAGGCATCAATTCCTTTGTAATTTCTGGCCACTTTGGATTTGCGGTCATGGTGAGAAAAACATCGGGATGATGGTTGAAACGTGTGATGACCATCGAATCTTGATAAATCTCAAACATATGTCTCGCACTACCAGTGAAAGACGATGGCAGAATCATCCTTTTACCAATCTGATCTGGTTGTAACCCATTCGACATACTGTCACTAAGATCTTTGTATAACTTCGCCCGAAGTTTCCCTTGATTAATTCTGTAATAAGTTAGACGGTTTTGCTCGGTAGAAGCCCATGCATCAACAATGAACTCCTGGAACAATTTACCCCCTTTAAAGAGGGTGGAGTACTCGGAAGCATGTTGAAACAAACGATAACCATAATAATTCAATTGAGTTAAACGCTTAGTCTATTCAGTCGAACGTTTCACATCCCATAACTTCATCTTTGAGTGCCAGCCAAGTTCCCCGTAAGGGAACAATAAGACGTAATGCAAAGGTAAATATGCAGGGTGACACTCGTTAATTTGCATTAATTGATTACCGCCTTTGAGCCGAACAATAATATCTCGCATACCACTGACGTTGGAGCCATCCCCAGGTAAAATAACTACGATTTCATCGGATGATGGCAAATTATACGTGCGACGGTCCTTTGCACAACTATAATGAAGGTAAGCAGGTAAGTCATGGCCCATCCTATTTGAGTGATCCAAAATAGCATATGCCTCACGATATTTGGTCGTGAATGCGTTATTCTCTAATAAAGATTGTTATATTGTATCGAGGACATCCCTCTTCAAATGAGGATTTCTCTGGTGGCGAATATCTAAAGCTACATCTGGATCATAAATGTACAATTGAGCGTAAGTTGCATCATGTTCGTGACCAACATCGGGTAATAAGGATCCAGTACGATGACGAAGCTCGCCGTGAATCGTAAAACTCGATGGACCCCTGCCATGGAGGACCCGGTCATCCATCTGAACACCTAAACTCGTAAATGCATTGGCAGCATTATACTCTCTTGTATAAGTACGAAAAGATCTAGACCGATCATCATCACCCTCAAATAGAAGCTTAATTTCAGGCGGGGGTTCAATGAGGGAAGGTAAACAAATTTGGCCCTGCCAACAACACTTCCCAAACAGCGGTCTTATCTTTGAGGACCCCGACAACCTTTCATCCATCCAGTGTAATGCACTACAGTGAGGGCATATTACATTCATAGGTCCCAAATCATGTCTTCCCGACGTATCATATGCACGACCTCGTGCCCTGCTACTCGATTCATTTCGAAAGGATGGTCTCCCTGTCCTGAAATAGAGGAAAAGATTATTTGTTAAACATAGTGTAAGAGATGCAAAAAATAACCAAATATTTAAATAAAGAAGTGAGTAGGTAAATGTACCTAAATGTCAATTGTATATTATTTCCCAATGGGGGAGTATCTGAATTAAAAGTTGTATCTTGATTAGGCGATTCTTGTTGCACAACTCTTGGAGACGAAGTTACATCCGTCGTTAGTACGTTACAATCGAAATCTAAGTTCAAATTACGCGGCTGAACCAAAGAGGCAAATTGAACCGGATCATCAAAATGTTGGAATGGGGGTGAGATTACGCGGCTGATATCCGTAAGTATGTTTGATACGGGGGTGAGATTACGCATAGGGCAACATTGCGGTGTAGGGGTGCTCAGCAACGGAGAAATTTCCGAACGGTAAACACAGGCGGCATTCTGAGATCGTTCTCGTTCACGTCGGCGTCTCTGACCCAAGATACGGGAGGAAGTAGGTGGAATTTCCTGCTACGTTATAGATAGTTAGTAAATGAAGACGAAAGATAATGAAAATAAAACAATAATAAATATGGAAATGGAAGAAACGTCACACCGTAAGCACGTTTAAGGTGGAAGTGTGTCTTTCGACATAGGAAGTTGAACATACCTGCGGATACGGAGAATAAAAAATGAAAACTCAAAATTGCAGTGGTTATATGGTTTAAAAAATGAAATCAAGTACAAATTACAAAAAATCGCACTGACTCAAGGTTACCCATAAGTCGCTCTGGAATGTTCGTACAAATGTTTGATATAGGGGTCTGGTTTCGCAGAGGGCCACATTTCAGTGTAGGTGTGCTTAGAAACGGAGAAGTTGTATCAACGCGATTTGATGTAGGTCGGGAAACACTAGCTTCATTTTGTGACCGTTCTCGTTCGCGACGGCGTCTTTGAGCTAATATGCGGGCAGAAGTAGGTGGAAATTCCTGCTAATTAATAGATAATTAGGAAATTAAGTCAAAATATAATCAAAGGGTTATGGTGTGAAAATTGAATTTCATTACAGAAGAAAGAAGAATCAAACCAAGTAAGGGGTGTCATTCTCTTTCCCTTTCCCCTTTCCGTTATCCAAAAATTGCTCTGCGTGTTTTCTCTTCTGAAAATAAAATAGCTCTGTAAGAAAATAGCAGAACCCCCGAAAATTGCTAATACCAAAAATTGCTAATAAAATAAGTGGTATAACAAAAAATTGCTCTGCTATTTAAAAAATGGTTGAAGTTACCTCTGTACGAATGATGTCCAGTTCAGATACATCACGGATGACAACACCCGTGTTTCTGCTACGGAAGCGTTCGAGCTGTTTAGAAAGGGTTATCTGATTCATGTCCACTCAATGATAATAGACTACAAAATTATCAAATATAACAGATGATAAAGTTAATAAGAACTTAAATAGTAGTGTAATCCTAAAAATAGCAGTGTAAACCTAAAAATCTAAAAATAGGAGTGTAAACCTAAAAATCTAAAAATAGCAGGGTAAACCTAAAAATAGGAGGGTAAACCTAAAAATCAAAATCCAATCAATGGTAATAGCAGTGTAAAGCTAAAAATCAAAATCCAACTAAATAAGAACTTAAAGTTAGTAAGAACTAACCTTGTAAATAACAGATTCAAATAAATCAAAATCCAACCAATGTTAATAGCCAACAAATAAATCAAGTCCACTGCACCTAAAAATAAATCAAAATCCAACCATTGTAAACCTAAAATCATTCTCAAGAAACCAACATTAAAAATAGCCACGGACTGAAAACCAAAAATATCAATATAATCCAACTCCAAATTTCCGGTTCATTAAAACCCTTATTCCAGCCACGGACTGATATTTTAATGGAATAGGCAAATAACATAGTTAGCTAAATAAAATTCAAATGAAAACCAAATACCAAATGATTCAAAGAAAACTCACCAATCGGAAACTCTGAGGTAAGGTAAGAGAGCTGGTTTCGCACAGAGCTGGTTTCGTACAGAGCGTGAATGTTTTGGAGAGGTTGAAAATGGGAAGAATAGGTAAGAGAGGTTGAAAATGGGAGAGAGCGTGAATGTTTTGGAGAGAGACTCTGAGGTAACGTAGTAGGTTTGAAAGGGCAGAGTGAGTGAAAGATTGGACGTTTGGGACGCTCGAGGCAGATTGAACTGGGCGGGAGTTTTGGGTTTGAGGCTGTGTCGATTTTGCCATGTCACAATGGTAAGTGGTGACATGGCGCAATCTCACCCCTTTAGATCCTCCAAAAAATTCGATCTCAACCGTTAATTTGTTGACACTATTCAAACACCCCTCTCCCATATTATATAGATATACACACACACACACACACACACACACATATATATATATACACGCGTGATCTATTCTACTACGGGTGTTTTATTTGACATTGTAGATAGTGATATCTAAATTAATTTCTTTATATGAGAGTTTTATAACTACTTGGTGACCCTAGATAAGTAATAAGTGATTTGAAAGTTGGTATCGTATTGTATGGACAATATGGGTGAGCACAGAAAAATATTATACGGGAAAAAAGGGCTAAGACTGAGAATATTATATAGACTTAATTAAAGATGAATAATTGAATTAATTGGATAAATGAGTTATGAAAATAGTAAAATTATTCGTGTTAGAGTAGTGTGACAAGAAGTATGCATAATAAGGCTAGTTAGACAGGGTAGTGAAAGTAGGAGGGGTAGGAAGAAGAACTAACTTAAGGGAGTGCGAGACTAACTGAAATATGAAGATCATTCATGCATTTTATTTTCTGCAACATTAGATGAGGGGTGAGAATTGTCTCAAGGGAGTGTGACACTAACTTAAATATGAAGAGAATTCATGCATGTTATTTACTGCAACATTAATCACTTGCTAAATATTTTCAAAATATTTTGGGTTCTAACCCTTGCTGGAAATATTTTCAAAACCTTTTAGGTGTCTAGCCACGGGGACGCCATACTTGATTATCTATTACAGGGATACGCAACTAAGACATATGTGGATGCATGCCGGAGTTGGAGTAGATGCTTCTTTTATTTCATTCCTACTAATCAATATTTTAGTTTGGGCGTGTCGCCTTCAGAACTTTTCAAATTCTGTGAGTTCAATTTTTTTTTTTTTCAAATTCATTATTAGTTTTTGGATATTTTCATTCTATATTTTTAGCCGATGGTTTATTCGGAAAGTCATTTATTATTTAATATCATTTTAGATTGTGATTGTGTGTGTGGTTTAGTTTAATTTGTTTCTTTATAGTGTTATCTGTCTAGTGAAAGATAAAATTTGACACGTGTTTAATTAACTAGTAGGTGATTAGTAATTAATATGGTTTTCGACAGTGATGTTAAGAATGAACCAAATGAGAATCATATTTTAATTTAATAAAGGATTGATCACCCGATATTTAATTGGGTGGGGTGTCACAATAAGATCTTGATCGATAGGTGGAAGAGCTTAAATTTTATTTAAAAGCCCCGATCTCCCTACAGAAGTTAAAGTTGGAAAAGAGTCCAATGACAAGTTCAATGTCGATTCAAAGGATTTCTTAGTAAGACCCTTTAAATACTGAGTTTCTCCAATCTCATATCTTGAATGATGTTTGCTGCATTTTCAAACAAGATTTTGATTTAAAAAAAAAAGATAATTTATTTTTTAGGGGTCTATACCAGATGAATATCGTTAGTTGACCTGTTTGACTGTCAGCTGACCCAACTTTTCAACTTAAAAGATTGTTTTACACCTAAATACATTAATATACATTGTTATATTTATGAATTATAAATTTATGTCTTCAATATATACATATAATATTAAAATTTACATTAATATATAAATTTATTTTAATACATTAATTCACACACACGCGCGCGCGCGCGCGCACACACACACGATACAATACATTAGTATTTAAAAAACCTTGCGACTAAAAAAGAAATTTATATTAAAATAGTTTTTTATAACAATTGTTTTAATAAAATAATTGTTTTCATATGAAAATTTTTTATAATGTTTTTTAGAATAGTTTCTATTTAAAAAATGTTTCATTTATAGAAATAATTTCTAACATCATTATTTACAATAACATTTTTTTTAAAGTGTTTATATAATTTTGTTTAAAAAATCTACTTTTTTAACAAATAAGACAATTTTAAAATAAATACATTTTTTTGTATTTTTAAAACATAGAGTGGAAAAATGTTTTGATTTGTTTTTTCTTTTAAAACATAATTATTGATTAAAAACGTACGTTTTTATAAACAAAATTTTCTATGAATAAAACTGAAAAATAATATTTTTAAACTGCTCTTTATTTAAAAAATAATATTTTCAAAAATGTAAATGTTATTTTGAAACGTTAAAAAACTGTTTTTCTTTAAAAATATATTTTGTACAATTGTACGCTAACCATACTTTTTTGTTGAAAGAATGTTTCGCATAAAAATATGTAAAAATATGAAGGCATTAAAATAATTTTAAATATTAATGTATTTTTTTATTTATATCATTTGTTGAATATATAAATGTATAATGAATTCCAAAAAAATTAGGCAGATCCCGATTTTAGTGTTCATAAGGAAAAAAGTTATTTAACAACTTGGTTAACAATTTAGGTAAGACCGGATTTAAGGCAGCTGACCTGACATTAGGTTCGGTTCCTAATATTGTAGAGATAATATCTTTAGATCAAATGGTGGGATTGATCCTCCTGATGTCTCGTCACAAGTAGGGATTTCAATTCTAGCAGCTTCAGCCCATGGGGATATGTTTAAAAACTTTTCAAAGTGAGCTAAGGAAAATGTCACTGTTGAAATTGAAAATTCTAAAACTCCAAAAAATCCATGAAAAAATATGGACAAAATAAGTGAAAAGTTGGACAATAACGTTAAAGTTTACTTAGGAACTCCTAAAAATATGGTTCAAAAAAATAATCAGAATATTTCCTCTAGGGATATTTCTGATAATGAAGATTCCTATGGAGACATACCTCATCTAGAGGACATTCCAAAATTTTCAACTCACTCATATAATTCTACGCGGGAAGTGGAAGTCCCTCTTGTTAATTTATACGTGGAGATTCCAAAGTTTGATCTCGGAATGTCTCCTAGTTCTGCAAAAAGATCGGGCCATTATTGTAGACTCGATTAGGAGAAAATGTGGAAAAACTAAATATCAGTCCAATGCTCCAATTAGTAAATCTTTTGATATTTTAGGGAACTTATAAGACTCAGATAATCAAGTTGAATTGAATGGATCTTTTCAAAAGAGAGAAAAGAAAAAGGACACTTTTCCACACTTAACTACTGAGGAGAAATCGACTCTTAAATATAATTTAGTGCTATCTAATCATTCAAGACTTCGTAAATTTTCTTCATTTTTCTTATCCTTGGTGCTTGTAGGCCCTAGTAGAGGCTTTTTCTCCTATCTATTTTAAAAAAACCTTGTGAATCTAAAAAACAATTTTTATAACAAAATAATTTTTTATAATAATTATTTTAATAAAACAACTGGTTTTTATACAAAAAAAATTGTTTCTAAAAAAATAGTTTCTATTTAAAAAAAATGATTTATAAAAATAATTTTTAACATTAATACTTACAAGAACATTTTTTTAAAGTTTTTTCTATAATTTTGTTTTAAAAATATACTTTTTTTAACAAATAACACAATTTTAAAAGAATACATTTTTTATTTTTTTAATAAATAGAGTTAAAAAATTTATTGATTTTTTTCTTTTAAAAACTAAATTATTGATTAAACTTTAATTTTTTTTAGAAAAACTTTTTACTATAAATAAAACCGACAAATAATATTTTTTAACTATTTTTTATTTAGCAAAAAAATATTTCCAATCACGTAAAAATTATTTGGAAATGTTAAAAAAACTCTTTTCTTTAAAAAAACTATTTGTACAATTACATTTTAACAATATTATTTTGTTGAAGGAATGTTTTGTATAAAAATATGTAAATATATTAACGCATTAAAATAAATTTAAATATTAATGTATTTTTAGAAGTTGATTTATATATTAAATGTGTAAATGTTAAATGTATGAACATTAAAATATATATTAATATATTTAAGGGTAAAATATTATTTTTAGTTAAAAAGTAGGTCAACTGACGGTGTAATTGGTCAATTGTCAACTTCCATCAGTTTTGGACCACAACTGAGAAAATTGTGTCTAAAATTTTGCACATTTAAAAAGGAGAAAAATGTACTGTGGTATTATTAGTAAATTCATTATCTTTAAGAACATCATTTTAATAGCTGTTTAACTCGAGTCATATTCCAATTTGAATAATTATGTTGTTTATGTGTAGAGAAATATAATTACGATATAACATTGTTGAAAAGAATCATTGTAGGTGGGTAGTGTGACTGGAGTCTGTGAATAACTAAAACGGGTGGGGCGTGACCGACTCCAATTGACTATTCCTTCAAGGTTTTTGAAGAACTTCTAGAGCATCCCCTGGTAAAACCTTCTCCTTTTGGTAAAAATGGAACCAAAGTAAGAACTACTCCCTACAAGAAGATAAGCTTCATAATAATAATAGTAAATTTTCTTAAGAGGAACTCCTGAGAATGATAGTCGTCACTGTGGAGTGAAGGAATAAGGCACTTATCCCTTAGAGAAAGAGCAGGGAGAGAACAATAGGTTTCTGGGATGATTTTGAAAAAGTAATGGTATGACTTGAGTTCTGATTATGACTTAACCTTGCCCAGGGGTCCTATTTGTACTTGGCCACTAGAGCTGAGTTGACACTTTTGGGTGCCAAAACTGAGGGCATTGGTGATGGATAAGGTCTGCAATGTACTATTTATCCCTACTTATGTGAAACCGCATGTCTTCTCTAACAGGTGCCACCTAGTGCAATCAAAAGTCAAAAAGAAAATATGTATGCGCTTGTGGACAAAATATTTGATTTGATAAATATATTATAAAATGGTAACTTGTTGTACAAGGTTCGTAAACTTGAGGAGGGTCTCAAGAACCACCTCCTCTAAAATCTTTTATAAACTTAAGGAGATGTCTCAAGGACCAACTCCTATAAAATCATTTATGAACTTGAGGAGAGGTCTCAAGAACCATCTCCTTCAAAATCAATTTAAAAACTTGAGGAGAGGTCTCAAGGACTACCTCCTCTAAAACGAATTTATAAACTATTCATTTCTTGTGAGCCACCTCTTAGTTGCTCACTTCAGTTTGAATGGTATGACTGTGTGTAAAGACTAGGTAAATCCTATAGTCTTTCTACTAGTGTTCTATCAATATTAAAGTACTAAGTGGTTAAGATTACTTACAAAACTTTATTCCTCAACAATCAAGCCAAAACTCCGAGGAGAAACCAACTTGCCTTTTTGAGCCATGCTTGCTTAACCCGACTACATGTACAAGAAAGTAACATATCAGTACTTTAGTATAAATTTGACTAATAAATCTTGGGGAGGAGGTCACTCTAGGTGGACCTCTTCGCTCACTGGTTCTTTTTAGTATAAAATATGGACTTCTGGGGACGAGGAGCTCCTCATGGTGGGATTCCTAATCCAAACTTTATTCCTGTAGCTTTTGAGCAGTTGAGGATTAGGAGCCACTTGTGGTGGGCCTCCTCGCCTAAACTTCATTATTGTGTTTTCAGAGTTGTTTGGGACGAGGATCCCTTACTAGTAGGCCTCCTCTCCATAGTTTAAAGTTGTGAATTCTGGGCATTTTGGGACGAGGAGCCCTTCCTGGTGGAACTCCTCACCTAAGTTCAATTTCTGGGAACTTTGGATAGAGTGGGACGATGAGCCTTTCCTAGTGGCCCTCCTCGGCCATGTTCCATTTCTGTGGACTTTGGATAAATTGGTATGAGAAGTCCTTACTTGTGTCCCTCCTCGCCCAAATTCCATTTTTGTGAACTTTGAGGCTCTTAGGACAATGAGCCCTTCCTGATGGGTCTCTTCCGCCAACTTCACTTTTGTCTTGGGGAGGGAACTTCTTTAGTGGGGTTGTTCGTGGTGAGGCCCCCCCTCTCCAATTGGTCCTGCTCGCCTAACTATTGGGGAAAATTGTGTTTGTTCCCCTGTACATTAGTCCCATCGTAGAAAAATATGAGTTACCTATAACAAAGGTTTTTGTACCCAATGAGTCATTATTTATTGGATTATGAACATTCTACCCCAATCTCATGATGATATTGTCGCATTAATTAGGCATATCACCTCAGCCCACTTTAATTGTCTCGAGATGACACATGTTAGATGGGGTCCACACATCTCATCATTGGGGAAATGTTATGTTCCCTTTTTTATTGGCAGTTTGCGTGTGGTTTAATAGGGTATAAAAACCATTTTTAAACTTTCATTATTTTTTTACCTTAGCATTTGAGTTCAAACTGTAAGATTTTTTTAGAAAGAGAGAGAGAAAAGTAGCCCAAAAACTTTCATAGCCACCACCCTTTCTTCCTTTTTTTCTTTACTGCAAATGGTGAAATGGTGTTTTCCTACTCTCAAACCCCTTCATATCCACCATCATCACTGCCACTAGTGAGGTGCTAGTGGGTATGGAACCCATCTCCGTCATTGTGTCGACTGTTTTGGCCACCAGGTCCACCAGTAATTCCTCTGTGATTTTAGAGGTTGGACTATTAGGATGCCCTAAAAGGGGGCTTCCTTGCCTGCTGGGATGTCTTTGAGAAGGGGGTCCTCGTCTGCTGTGATGATTGTAATGGGGTACTCCTCGTTTATTAGGTACTCGCAACATGAGCCTTCTCGTCTGTTAGGATTCTCGCCAAAGGGGCCTCGTCATTTATTGCCTACAAAAAATACAAAAGAGAATATTTACCTGCTCACCAATAAAGGGACTTTGGCCTTTGTCATTTGCTGCCCTATTTTTGCAAATAGGATACTTTTATGACAACACTCGCAAATTTCAAGCGGGAGTTCATGGACAAGATAAACGAGCGACCCGAAGTGGGTTTAGGTGAGTCTTCTAGCTTTGCCATTGTCTCACGTGATTCAATACTTACGGTAAGAGTAGACAGGGGTGACTTTCCCCATTCCAACATCGAAGTCAAGGCATGTGGGGTTGGCGCAAAGGAATGAAGTCTCTGGGTGGATGATGTCTTGTCCACCCCTTCGACCAGAGATGTTATTTTGGGACTAGGTCTTCTGACCACAATTAACAATCTCAAAGCTTGTTCTATTTCCAAACAGTCTAGCACTTTTACTTTGTTATCTTCTCGCTAAAGTAGGGATTCTCATTCTTTCATCACTCGTTGGGAGGATTTTACCATCACTTTGGTGGATATCTGCGAGCTTCTCCTATTCCTTGCCTGGGGAAACATGTTCTTATTGATGGTTTGTAAGATGAGGTTAAAGAAAAAATTGGTTGGGGAGCTCCACTCTGCTTTGGGTGAGTGCTTGAAATATGTAGTTATCAATTTTATTGGAACCGCCAAGAATTCCTTCACCAAGTGGCAGAGATATAGGTTTAAAGATTTCAAGCAGCCGCCCAAGTGTGAAAGTTTGAGTAGGGCCTTGAGGAGTCAGTAGGGACTAAAAATTAACTCCCCTTCACACTTGGAAGAATTCTTTGTCACTTTTTTAAGCATGTTTCTTCTGCCTAAGAGGCTAGACAATTCTCCTCATGATCTTATGTTCAATGTTTCTATGAGGCTTGCTCGAGGGAGGGAAGACCCCCTCATAGCTCTAACCATGGGGTCTTTATACACTTGGTTAAACAGGCTCTTATCAAATGGCTCGAGGGAGAGAAGTATTTTTTTCTTTTTATCAAATGGCGCCGTTGCAGTTCTTGGGATTGTGAAGCTCGGAGCGGATTCCATTTTGTAATTCACTTGTATTGTACTTTTTTTTCATTTTAGTACCATTTTTTGCATTTTATTAGAAGGATTGTATTAGGACTTTCTTATTATCTTGGCTTGTATTGCGGTGCTTAGAGACACCATTTATTTTCCATTTAAATTTGTAATAATTAAAGACAAGCGTGATAGGGAAACCGGACAAGGTAGAGAGAGGGCATCCATTGGTGCGGATTTAGAAGCCTCTCTACCTTGGGTCGGTAGGACTCCCGGGGATGACTGAGATTGGCGTGATCTCCCCCCGGTCGACTCAAAATTTTCGGCACCCCATGGCGTAAAAACCGTGGGAGGTATGATTCTTAAACCCTCGCGCCTCTCCTGTTAGCGAGTCAATTCTTTTGTGTGCTCTTGTGTGCTCTTATTTGATTTTATTCTCACATTTATTTTTGAATGGTGTGATGAATTAATTAATTAAGACCTACACCCGGTTACTCACGAGAAGGGATTTCATCACCCGACTCACTCGCTTACCATTGTGTGCTACCCTATCCATCACTAAATTTAAAATCAATCAACTAGGTGGCCCAATAGGAGAAATTTTTGCAAAGGCAATCACTCATAGAAATTCCGTGATTTTTATCGCCCGCGGACTTAATTAAAATTTGACTACCCTTTCACTAAATTTAAAGATAAAAATTGGTTATGTGCTAGTTAGGAAATTTTCTTGACTTGTGTGTGTCCAATTCATTTTTCGGTAGTCGATTTTAGTTAGTTCGTTCAATTCAAGAGTCCATATTTTCCCCACCTTTTCTTCAAAAAAAAAAATCCAAAAAATATTTTTCTTCCTTTATTTTTTATAAAAAATCCAAAAATATTTTCTTTCTTTTTGAAAAAATTTTAAAAAATCAAAAAAATATATTTTTGTCCACATGGCCGAGGAACGTCCTTTACGGGACTACTTTGGTCATTTTCCATTGACACGTGACACGTGTGAGAGTAATCCCGAGTGATCTCTTAATGATATTCTTCACGATTTCACCTCTCTCACGAGTACCGTTGGTACTCTTGACCCATCTATGCACTCACCTCCTATTCCATCACCCTCGGTGTCAAGTGTCACTGTGCCTCCTCCTTTGTCGTGCACCCATTGTTCCTATGCCGATCACTTGTCCCATGAGTTCCCATACTCTTCATATCCCTATGCACCCACCATGGAACATGTGTATCCATATGACACTATTTCAGAACCCACCTCGGCCTACTACCCTGCTATACCTAATCCCGAGTTGTGTGAGTACCCGAGTTATTCGTGGAGGCCTGATCACCCTTCCATGCAATACGTATCCCAACCCGATGTTGTGGATCCTCACACGTTCCAACAGTCGTCATGGCAAACTTGTGCACCCAGTCACGATCAGTTTCCTCACTACGCACCCCATGAGTATCAACCATCTGTCCATCACGAGAGCAATCCTTTCGTGTATGATTCACTTGGGCCCACCCCATACACTTCATATGAGTATTATCCATACACTCCCAATTATAGCGTGTTGTGTCCACCTCACCCACCACCACCACCCATCATTCCACCAACACCTTCATCCACATCCACTCTCGAAACCCTCTTGCAAACGTTCATACTTTAGCAAGAGCAAGCAATTCAAACTCAAGCTCTCCAAAGGCTTGAACAACGTTTAAATGAATTGGAGTGTGAGCGAGAGTCGGATATTCCCATGACCCCACCCATCGTTGCCACCGAGTGTGACGATGATGTGACCCTTTGTGACACACAATTTGAGTGTGACCAACCCTACCACGTCGAGAATCTCGAAGTTGAGACCATTCCATGGTCCGGGTCCCAAGTCGACAATTGTGTTGACATACCTTTCATTAGTGAGACTGATTTAATTCCACCATATCCCAATGAACCCCACCTTGCGGTTCCTGTTCCCACTCCCGAGATATCCAAAAACATGCCCGAGCTTTTACCTTATGCCCCAATGCCTATGTCTCTGACATGACCATATCTTTTAGGTTCGCTCCGTCTACGAGTGCTCACCATTTTCCCGAGATAGAATCCGCGATAGTTCCTAACTATTCGGATATAGATGATCTTCCTCCATGCATGGCTCCCATTGAGCCTGATATTTCTAGTGAGTCATCTATCTCTGAGATTGGTGCTTCGTCTTACCCACCCACCCCATTTACCGATGCTACTATTGTGGAGAAGTTGATCACTCCATCTTTAGAAACCACACTCCCTTGTGAGTATTCATTTACTCCTCCCAATGAGTGTGTGTCTCCCACGCTTGAGTTAGATCATCTTCCTCCACCGTTTACCCCACCTGATACACCATTTATCCCACCCGACCCACCCATTATATCTTCTACCCCACCACCTGGTTTAGATCTTGATTTTGCACATTTCCTATTTCCATCTACAGTTTTAGATCCTAACCTAAAACCATCCACCTTCCACGAGAGTTATGGTGGTACTCTCCACTTCCGTGACACCGAGTTTGTTCCTCCATGCACACCACTTCCTTGTGGTGTTGATTTTTCTCAACAACTCCCTGGGGTGTCACGGCGCGACCATTATCATCGTCCATTCATAGAACGGTCGTGTGATTTTTATGAGGCCCACCCCATCACTATTGCCAAACCATTTTGCCTCCCTCACCAATTGGAGTACTATGCTTATAGGGCCCTTGTTGCCCTCACCTTTACGCTCAACAAGGCTCGAGACCGATGCCTCTTCACCCTTACCTTAATACCCACCCACCCATGGTCCACCGATGCTTTGCATCGCGTGATGCACTTTGCCATACAAGTGCATTGACCCTTTTAGCCTCTATCCAACAAGGCTGATGCTTCAGTCTTGTTTGGGGGTGATCTTCATCACCCATTTTTCTTCCACCCCGTGCTTTCATAGATCTTATCTTTAGGGTGAGATTTCATCGGTCTGGCTGAAGACATTAAACTTAGCGCTACCGGGAGGCAGCCCGCGTTTCTTGTACTAGTCTCATCCTATTTGGGGGTGGTGTTTCACATCACCCTATGCTTTATCATGCTTATAGACTTGTACATCTTTTATTCAGGTTTATTCTTGGCTTCACATGTCCACTTCATTGGCGGTTCATTCTGGTAACTCTTTCCTACCTTATGCTCTCAATTTTAAAAATCATTTTACCTAACATCGAGGACGATGTTCCTTTTTGTTTGGGGGTGGGGAACTTTATCAAAATCGTGCCTCTTTTGAAAAATTTTGATTTTTGAACCTGATTTTTAAAAAAAAGTTCGTGCAGTTTCTTTCATCTCACTCATTGATGTGAATTTTCAATCATCCATCTTTTAAAGTCTAGGAATCAAGCTAGAGAATATTTTTTCTAAATAGCTTATGTAATACATAACAAGTCACTTTGCACTATGAATTCCTAGACTCAACAAAAATTTGCGCACTTATCATGTCAACACGGTTTAGAGTTGAAGAGTACTACAATTCTAAAGAGAACCTTAAGGATCACTAGTAGAGACTTTAGCTTGTGAGATTTGTGCCTTGCACCCTTTTTGAGTGTTTTACGCAATCTCCGAGTCACAAGTTGATTCAACTTTCTTTGGGTCCGCACTTAATTGTTGTATGATCTCATTTCTTTCATAAAAATTTGGCTTGATCGCTGAGAATGACATCACTTTCGAGTTGTAAGAAACACGTGTCTTGAAATTTGTCCCGAATACTATATTTTCATCCATACACCTACCACTTTTCCATATCACATTTCCATTCACTCAACCATTACCTTTCAATATTCTCCCCATCCATATACATTCCCCACCACATTTATATCATACATCATCATTTTCAAATAAAAGAGTGTTATTTCAAATGTAAATGTCTTCAGTGTTAGTTTGAAAAGTGAGAAAAAAAAAAGAGAAAAACAAAAAAAATAGCAAAAGAAAAGAAAAGAAAAAAAAAAGAAAAAAGAGAAAAGAAAAGAAAAAGAAAAAAAAAGAAAAAAAAAGAGAGAAAAGAAAAGAAAAAGAGAGTTTGTAATTAGTAATAAAGACATTTGTTCCTAAAGTGTATACACTCTTCTTTCGCATCCATTTCACATCCATCTTTTACCCATCACATATCCATCATTCATCATCCTTCATATCACTATCACCATCCATTTTATCCTTCATATCATACCCTTCCCATTTCATTTACCCTCACCCATATACATCCATATCTCCCCTAGGTGTTCGGGCAAATGAAAGTCAACGTGGTGAATAACTCGACGTTCTCACTATAGTGATTAGCATTCCTTTCATGAGATCAAATTTCTTTCTAATTGTTCGTTCTTTCTTATGTGTGTGTGAGACGTTTGAACTTGCTTACATTTACTCACCTCCTCACACACAAGAGCGATACACTGACCCATATCTCGAGAGTTTGTTTTAGAGAGCTATATCTAGTGAGATTTGAACTTGAAGCGTTGATTCCGACAAGGCAATCTAAGAATTACTCTTATGATGCTCGACCCGTTTTGACTGATTCACACTACACACGTTGAGTTCTAGGAAGGATGTGCCTTGAGTATTTACTTAGCTAAAATTTTTACACATTCTAGCTTGTATTTCTCAAAATATTTCTCATGTAATGGATTGTGCGATTATTCTACATCTAATAAGAGATTGACTGCCCTTCAATAAATTTTTGCAAATAAGAATTTTGTGGGTATATTCCCTGCAAACCCTCACGAGACACAACTCGTCCTGTAGGGCAACCTATAGGTTTAAAGGCTTGTTGCACATGCTAAGTGCAATCGCAAGTGCCCACGAAAGTGGTACACTTTTGGTTACTTATCTTTCTCTTTCTCTCTATCTTATTGCTCGAGGACTAGCAACGCTCTGTTTGGGGGTGGTGTGATAAGCACCCAAAACTGTACAATTTATACCCCGAATAGATGTATTTTAGTTGCTATTTCTCGACAATATGGGTCTTATGTGCTTAAATGTTTAATATGCAGGCTTAATGCACGTTGCGGTGTTCAAACGCGTATTTCAAGGCAATTGTGCATTCTATGGAGCTAATTACCAATCCCGTAACCTCACCCGAGCCTAAAACCGAGCATAAACCTACCCTAAACCCTCTGTGTGTTTACTTTGTGTCCTTTTTACTACTTTTTAGATTTTTTGTTTGAGTCATTTTAATTTTAGGATTTATTTTAGAATTTTTAGATTTTATTTTCTATTTTATTTTTATTAATATCATTTTACTTTATTTTGATTTTGATTAGTTTTTAGTTTAGTCTTATTTTATTAAGATTAGTTTTAGTAGTTTATTTTTTTTAGTTTATTAGATTTTATATTTTTAGGACTTTTGTTTTTATTAGATTTTTCATTTTTTTTATTTCTTTTGTTTTATTATTTTAATTTTTAATAGCTTAGGATTTTATTTTTAATTTTAATATTTTATTATTTTTAGTTTGTTCTATTTTTTTTAGTTATATTTTATTTTATTTTTTTAGTTTTAGTTTTAGTTTTATTAATTTTTATTGAGTCTTTTTATTATTTTTAGGGGTCCAAATTAAACACACACACTCCACTTATCCTCACTTACACCAAACACTAACCAAACCCTCACCCTCACCCACCTTACCCTATACCCTCACACACCAAATACACCCACTCATCTTCAACCTCCAACTTCACACTCTCTCTCTCCTCAACTTCCAAACTCACCATTACCATAACCCACCTGCAAAACTCTCTCACCACCACTCATTTACCAAACACAAAGCTCACCATTACACCTCCTTCCACCCTACTCTTCTACCCTCCTTGCGACCTAAACCCGCCGCCCCCCCTTTCTCTCTCTTCCGATCGCAACCCCACCGCCGATCTCCAGCATCTCTCTCCACCTGCCCATCTCCGACGAACCCGCCACCCAGCAGAGACCCCGTCCCCCTCTCATTCATGCCGCCGACGGCAGCCCACAACCTCTAACCCGCTGCTGACACCGCCTTCGGCGTTCCCCTACCGGACCTCCATTCAAAACTGACTTTACCCCCTGCCATGGTCTACCCATTTGAACCCGGTTCCAAACTAAAATACCCATTTTAACCCATCCATTCCACTCCGTACCCATTTTCTAAATGAAGACCCATTTCATCCTTTTCCCATTTAACCCACGACTTATCTCCTGCAAAGTTCCAAAACCAATGACCAACTCATAACCCCATATGCCAAATAACCCACTTATCCTATTTTTACCCAAATACCCCCCAACTAACCTCTTCTAAAATACCCCCATAAAACAAATCAGATTTTATCGTCACCCTCATGACCTCACACCCCTCATGTGCACATCCTTATTTTACCAATTTAACCCCTTAGCTCCAATTGCATATAAAAGAAGATCTGAAGACCATTTTGGAGGAGAATCATCAAATAGATAGGAATTTTAGAGAGAGAATTGTAGAGAAAATTTTCCCTTGTAAATAGTTTTTCATTTTTTATTTTTAGATATTTGTGAGATTAAATATTGTTAGAGAATTAATTGAGTGGATAGTTAATTTCATATCATTTGGAAGATCAATTAAGAGGTGTATGCTTCAATTTCAAGGATTGGAGTTCAACATAATCAATGAGATTTGGTTTGATTGTTCTCTTCCCTTCTTTTATTATTTTATGCCTTTGAATATTAATTTGTCATATTTTATACCATGTTATTAGTTTGCTTACTTGAAATTTCCCTTTGAATGTTAAATTTGATCCCTCACCCTTAGATTTACGCCTCGAGAGAGGGTAAATGATTTTCGAGAGAAAATCGAAATTCTAGTGATAATACCCATTTTAGATTCGAACTAGAGATAGGGGTTTCTTAAGTGGGGTATTATCATTTGAATTTCAACTCTAAATTTAATTTCTAAGATTGACATAAATTCTAATTGATCGATCCTAGCGGGTGATTAATTAAAAGGAGTGTTGATCTAATTTTCTAGAGTTGTGAGGTGTTAATTTTAATTTTCTAAAAGATTACTATTCTAATTACACTTGCAACGAGAGTTGATTTGTAATTTTGATATTAATTTGGGAGAATTCAAATAATTAAATTAATTAATTAGAATAACTAAAATTTGTGGTGTAATCCCACTCCTTGATTGTTCTCACAATTATTTTCCTCACTTTATCTTTTATTTTAGTGTTAGACTTTATTTTCATTTTAGTTACTTTCTAGTTAGTTATTATCATTTTTCATTTAGTTTAGTTAGTTTAGACCTCACCTCACCCTTTTGTTTTAATATTGAAAAAGCTAAAAAAAATAGAAAAGTGAAAAAGCACAAAAAGAAAATAAATAGTGAATTACATTTGAATTTATTCCATTTGCTTTACTCCCTAGAAAGTGGATTGATACCCTTACTTACCTCTACACTTGAGTTTATTATTATTTGTAGGTACATAAGGTTTTGATTAGAAGGACTTTTCAAGCAACGACAAGAAATACACGTAAAAGTCTTTTTATCATGTATGTTGACCACTCTTATGGTCGTTCTCATTCTATCAAAATTTCCATTACTTTCATCATTGTGTCCTTTTTATTTGGAAGATTCCCCATCTTTTCCCCAGAGGCTAAGGCTTACAACAACAGGGCTGCTCAATTAGTAAAATAGCATAAGAGGACTCCTAAGACTTCCGTGGGTTCACTGATAGACAATGTTGATGAGTTTTCCTTTAGACCATACTGCAAGATTATTGGAGGCTAATTTTCTCATTTCACTCCTTATCTACTTCTCGGGGCACTTACTATTGCCCTACTAATGTTGAGTCTATTTTACCCTCTCGAGATTTCCTACCTTCATTTACTCTCTCGTGGTTTCACTTGTGGCAAAGTCAGATCCTCTTGATGTAAAATTGTGTGAGGAATGTCCATCATGAAACTGTTTCCATAAAAAATCCCAACAACGACAGTTACATGGGTAAAAGAACCCAAAAGTCACTATAGCATCGGAGCACCATATCCAAGGCTCCTCTCGAGCATCTCACTCCCAAACTGGTGAGGCCCCTGCTCGACGAGTCCATTTATTCTAAGAAACTTGAGCCTTAACTTTCTAGGCCCAAATCAAAAGGCAAGACAAGAGCCTTTACTGCTTCAAAGAGGAAGCATCCCGGTGTGGATGTTTCTAACTTCATACCAGCTACCACTACCCCTGTAACCATTGTTACTCTGACTAATGCTATTTTTATCCCTACCCCCCCCCCCCGGTAGTAAGAACTAGGGCGAACAAGAAGAAGAAAAAGACCAGTGCTAGGGTTACTGCTCCTTCTTCTGCTGATGACCTTAGGGTGGTGGAGATATATAGGACTGTGTGAGAGAAAGGATATGAAGACCTAGGGTTATCTGCTAAAGCACCTCTTATTACTTATATTCCCATCGGTGAAGGTACCACACCTCATTCCATTTTACTTAGTGAAACTGATTTTTGCACGATTTCACTTGCTGGTTCCCCTTCTCTATCATTTTTTGAGGAACTAGTCGATTATAGAAGCACCCCCTCCTATAATGATGATGGTTCTTCTTCAATAATATGAGTGCCACTGATCCTTATAATTATCAACACCCTAATACTTCTTCTTTGTTACAAGTTTTGGGGGAGTCTTTCAGTGAAGGTGCCATGATAGACTCTCCATCCGCCAGCAGTCCCACTATCGAACATCTACCATATGGTTAGACTACTCATTATACCACTGTAAGTATTCTCTCTTGACAATTTTAGTATTATTTTATTGTATATTTACATATACGTAATTCAAATATAATTGCCTGTATCGTTGTGACATTTTTCAGGGTATCTCTACTACTGTGAGTGATTAGTCGCCTTTGCCTCCTACCCGAAGGCCATTTTCTAGGGCCAATTGTTCTATGCTAGTCCCCTATTTGGGTCGATATAGGGAGTTTGGTCACTTCAATCTTCTTTTGTCATTATTCTCTTCTCTTTTCTATTTTACTAATACATTTTCTACTCTTGTCTCTTTTTTACAGCTCTCTACTATATTCTCGACAATACCAAGGACTTCTTATATGTCCTCTTCTTCAGTCCAAGTAAGCATTATCTCTCTTGAGTCTTTTATATTTACTTGTCACATTTTGAGGCATATATTTTGAAGTTTTCTACTTTTGTAGATATAGGTGATTGTTTCTCCTAGACCCCTTTCTTCACCCCCCTCTCGCGTGGTGAGAGGTTTTTCCATCGGGCTGCCTGAGGTACTTTGAGTCTGTCTCCTTTATTGTCTTTCTCTATTCTATTATACTTTTTATATTCAGTATTCTATTGTCTTTGTTTTTTTTATTACAGGGACCTTCATCAAGTTGCCCTTTCTCTACTATAGGAATAGCACCGCTCATGGAAGGCAACGCCCCATGTCTATCACTTTTAGGGAGGATTGCCATCTCTTAGTCCTGTGTGCCCATGGATAATAAGAAGCACATTCGGCCTATATCTTCTAGTTAAATTTCAGTATTCATCTAAAGAGACTATTACATAGGTTAGCTCCACCTCTCATGTATTACTAATTCCTATTAGGATCCGTTTCTTTATTTATCTATGTTTGGTTCTTTAATAATTTTGCAATGATTAGGCCAGTTCATCTGTTGCGACCATCCCGATGGTCATATTCCCTCCTTTTTCTTTAGAAGGGCTTCAAGTAAAGCTGTTTTGAATCTTTCGTCTTTCGACTCATTTTTCTTTGCCATTGGAATTTTATTCTCATACTCGATTTTTGCTTGTTTATATGCCAGTTGATCAATGATACCACTTCATCACTTGTTTCTTCGATTCCCCTTTCAGTAGACCCTACTACTATTGGGGAAACTCTAACAGTTGTTGTCTCTGTGGGAGGTATAATTATAGAACCTTTCCCGGTCTTTATTCTAACATTTCTTTACATATATTCTAAATGTTTTTTCTTCACTGCTACAAAGACCTCATAATTTTTCATATCTTTCTTTTATTTACAGAGCGGTGTTAGTGATACCTTTTCCTCTACGACACGCATGGTGAAGGTCACATAGACAGCTTCAAAGGCACCATATGCAAGTCTCCCCTTATCTTTTGTAGGGGAAGATGCTTCAGCCAACCTGGATGAAGTCCCCTTGTCTGAGGGGCAAGTTCCTAGCTCCACAGGAACATCTCTAGTGGTATTCTAGTCCTTACATATCTACTTATTAATTACATATCTGTTTACTTCGTAGTTTTTTCTAACACGTCTTTAAATTGGTCCCCTTACTTGGGGGACCTATAGTTTCACTCTTAGGTTAGCACTCCACCATTTTTTATGCTCAAGGAGGCCCTGATCAGCGTCCCAGAGGATACTACTCCGGTATGAGCAATTTCACATATTCTTCTTTTCATCAACTTGCATTATATATGTATAAGTTTATTGACACCCTCTTAACTTTTCATTTTACAGATTAATATCACTCCTAATTCTGTTGTCGAGGAGTCTCTGGTGGGAGTCTCAGTGGGGAGATCCCAGGTAAACACTTGGTCTACCTAAACCTTTGAGCTTGCATTTTTTTATGTAATTACTTGCTGACAGTAACCTGTTTCCCTGTTTTTAGGTTATCGCCACGATTTTTCTTCTGACTGTGGAACAATTAGGGTGAGTTACTGGGAGTGAGGCATTATACTGTTATATATCTTAATCTATTCTTTACTAGCATTTTTCTTCTAGATTGTACTAGGCAAGTGGGTTGATCTTCACATTCCCGTGTCTTTATTTTCATGTCAGTGAGGTGGTCGTCCCTAGGTCTGCGGGACCTATAGAGAGTGCTATATTGCGCACTCCCCATGTATTAAACTATCGTACCTGGGTTGATTCGTTATGATAAAGTTAGTATATTTCTCTTTTTCCTTAGCAAAAGAAAATGCCAACTTTTGGTCTTTTCTTTTAAGCTGATGCTCAGGGTCATATGGTGTCTCCTCGTTTTGGTGTCACCATATTAACTCCCCTTGGCTATGGGAAAAGATTTTCATAATCTTTATTTCTATATAAGCATGGGTAATCCACCACCTTATACATTTCTTCTTTACGATTTATCTTTTTTTAACTTTTCTTTCTGCAGGATTCGGTAGGAAATCCCATTAAGGTAACTTGTGAGGTCGTTCAGAGTTCTGAGGCCTCAACTGATTCTAGTTCTGATGAGGACTCCTCTATTCGACTTTCGGAGCTTGAGTCTTATAACACATGCTATGGAGATATATAGTTAAGGCCTCCTGGAGTTTTCAAAAGTGCCACTTATAGGTTTCGTACATAGGAGCGAGTGGTGTTGGAGATGCTTCTGGAGCATCACCTCGAGACCCTTACTTCTTAGAGCGTCCTTAACATTATAAGAGGGTAGTTTAGATTAGATGGAGGCGTAACCCCTTTTGATTATAATAATAATAAGTTAACCGGGAACACTCTTGATTAATTACAAGACACACAATCAAAACCTAGTGAAAATAAACTCAGTTTGAACTCACAGGTCTCTTGTTTATAACTCAAAGGATGATAATGAACTCACCAGTGACTCATTTACAGGGAGAGAGAAGTAAGCACCCTAGATACACCTTGGAAGGCAACCAAACACAACAAACCTCAAAGGTCTCCAGTTAGATATTTCAAGCTTCGTAGTAAATGATCAATGGTGGGTGTGAGTAATAGCTCTGGTTTTACAATAACTTCTTTCTCTTTGATGATACTTTCTCTCTAGCATAAAATCTCTAGAAAATAACTCCCTTTCTTCGAAGTTGGCGAGGTCAATAAATAACCCCCACACCACTCCCGAGATGCCTCAGTCCCTTACCACCGTGAACAGACATCCGTCATACTGTATGTCACAAACATTAAATACCTGATGGACTAGACAACTCCTCCTCGAAAGCATTAAATGCCAAGACATGCCTTTTGCCTAACCATTGTGTGTCAGAGGGATGTCATCACAAAGATGGCCCACCAACTGTCTAACAGCCTCTAAATACAAAAATGGTTTACTCAAGTGTGGATTTGACATTTATTAGATAGCTAGTGACATCATAGACATTAGATGTAACATTAACTAAAAGTCACAAGTGGTTCACAACTCAACGCACAATGGGACTCAAGGCTCCTCCACCCAAGGTTCCACGGTTAAGGTCTTTTGGTGTTTTACCAGGTGTATCTAGGATGGTTGGGACAAGCCCCAACGCTGCCTCACTTCTCAATCCTCCAAACTAAGTCCCTCTGAAGTTCCCACGGTGAGTTCATTCAGTAGAGCATCAAATCTCTCCCGGGCCCTAATAGGCCTGGTCTCTCGCGAGTACCGTTTGACCTCACACTAAATAACATTATAATCATTACAGCTAATAGACAATATGAATAAAAGATACAACAAGACTAAGTAAAACAATAGAAGTAATGCATGAGCTCTCTCGGCCAGTTTCTTGGCTGGAAGATCTCCTTGGGATGCCATACTGAACTACCTCACATGATTACCTTATTGAGCTACATCGCTAAAGCTGCCTCACTGAGCTACATCGCTTGAGATGCTTTGTTGAGTTTCATCACTTGAGATTCCTCCCTGCCTTGATCTCTTGAGTCTATTTTATTAGCTGGGGGGATTATCTCGAATCTCGAGATTATCTTCAAGCCCCCCTACATTTACCCCTTCATGGAGAGAGTTATTGTGGGAACAAGAAATGTATGCACAAAAACTTCTCAATCCGACGGGCCTTCTATTTTGTGAGAAAAAAAATCTGCCATTTTTGTCTTCATGACAACTTCTATCGTTATCGTTTCCAAGGAAAAAGTAAGATTATCCCCAATGTAACTGAACCAAAGCGCTACGGCCAATTATCAATTGGTGAAGGGACATCGCAACTTTTTCCCATCGTTGAGTCTTAACTTTTCTGTCTCTTCTTTCGTAGCTATTTGAATTTTCTCGAAATGCCTTGGGAACCTGTTAACTATCTGTTCAGACTCTTGGGAAGTGAAATTCTCCCCTACCTATGCTTTTTCATGCCTTTTGTGCATTATAGCTGTAAGTAGTTGGTACTTGCGTTAAGACTGCCCCTACCGGTATGAAATCTTACTCCTAAGCATTCCTGGCATTTAAACTTGTGGAGTTATCCTCAAAGTAACTGTTTGAACTATAAAATTCTCCCCAATGTACATGAGTCGCAGTTAAACACCGTTTGGAATTGTAGGAGGGGACATCATTCCTTTTTAAACTGCCGTAACAACTTCTGTGTTGTGGGACGTTGGATATGTCTGAAAAGAAGAAGAATTTTGGAACCAACCCTAAAACTTTTCTTGGAAGAAACCCTTTATATACCCATGCATCACTTCATTAATGTCGTAGTGCCATCTTTTCAAATGTCAGGACACTTCTCAAAGTGCCACGAGTCCACTTGAAATGATTAATGACGACTTTGCACGTGCGGTGGTGGGAAACTCCAAATGCGGACCAAGGAATTTCAAACTCGATAAACTTTTTCTTTCAACGCCACCAACCATGGCTTTTTCAAGCGTCCCCAAGTCCACCACCACCAATGCTCCGCCAAACTCCACTGCTACCACCTCTGCTGCCGCTGCCACTGTTAGCGCCATCGCCTTGGATGTTGCTCGCCCAGAGCAACTACGCTTTTACCGTCGGTCTCCCTTCTCTGAAAAAGATGATGTCTTCTCTGATGCATGCAAGACCTGCCATTTGTCAGCGAAGTATGACCCTTTGCTACTGGGTGATGAAGACGAAGAATCATCCAAGTGGGGTTTTCTTCCTCGAGAGGGGACTCTGCGCTCATTGGATCGTGGTAACTTTTCTTACTCCGAGATCGATTTCTAAGCAACTGGTGGATCTCCAGTGCATTTTGCCTCCTAGCATGCACATATAAATTGCTCCCATGCTGCAGCTCTTGCTAAAATTGGTCTTCACCGAGCCAACTGGTTTTGGGGAGTTTTCTCTCTCTAAATATAATGTTGCACTCCAGTTATTGGTCTCCAGATGGAATGTCACAACTCACACTTTCTTCATTTCCTGGGGGGATTTCACCATTTCCTTAGAAGATGTTTGTGGGCTTCTTGGGTTTGAACCCATGGGTGAGTTTACTTATCTTGATGAGGCCTTGGATGCCGAAAAAACTACTGATCGAGCAGAGATGGATCAGATTTGCCAACATTTCACTGGGTCTTCCAACAAAGTTACCTTTACTCCCCTTATCATGTATTTCTTCAAATATCGTAATATGAAGGACGTCACTTCTACCACAGGCAAGGGTGAAGGTACATCTTCAAAATTACCAGCCTACATTCTTGGGTTTCTTTCCCATTTCTTCTTGATTGGTAAACCCAACGACCAACCTAGGAGGGACCTCATAAACATCTCCATTTGTTTGGCCAAAATTTTTAATCTTCCTTTGGTTCCCATTACTTTGGGGTCCCTCCATACTTAGTTGGCTCGAACCCACCTTGACATTGAACTATATCTTGTTCGGTATAACCTGGATAAGTTTTCCAATACCATTATCGTAATAGGTTTACCATATACCCGATTTCCTGATATTTCCACCAAGTCTGTTTCTTATCCCGTGATCCAAGGCATTAAGCCCCCTCGCCTCCTGTGCTTCCATAAAAAACAAATTTGAAAGGAGATAATGGGAATTTTTTTACCATTTTGACTCCTTTATCATGAGACAGTACGGGGAATCTACCTTCTCCCATACTTGGGGTTATTTCTCTTCATCGTCTATAACGGTCACTTTCATTCCGATTGTATAATATCCTTCGCAAGTCGTGGTGCTTTTGTTCACCCCGGAGTTCTTTACGTCATTAACTCAATGGTGATATACTTATGAACCTTACAACCCCGATAGGTATAGCAGGCAGTTCGGTTTTGATGAAGGGCCCTTCGACCTCTGTTTCAGTTAATGAATAAGAGGGCTACTTTTGCTGAGACCTCCACTTTATACCTTTCTGCAGCAGTACTTGGCATGACTTCTACTATGGATGGTCAAGTTACCATCCCCACTTCTACTAGAAAAGGGGATGTCTCCACCTATTTTTCCACCAAATTTCGGCCGATGCAAATGTCGAGGATTCATGAATTCATACAAAGTCTGCCCCAATATCCCCCAGTTCTTTCTTTATCTGCTTTGGAATTAGGCCTCAAGAGCATCTCTATTATTGAACTTGTATAACCCTTGAGAAAGACTCATAAAGATCCTCCCAGCGAGATACCTCCTTATTGCCCCATTATCCCTACTACCATGCCAAAACCCAAGAATGTTGTAACACCAAAATAGCATACCCCTACTGAAGATGTTTCTAGAGAGGGTGTTCCAACCGATGCAGCTTCTAGCGAAGGACCTTCCAAGCCACCAACCAAAAAAAAGTAGGAGGTCTAAGAGTGGGACTTATTCAAAATCTATGTACCAACCTCAGCCTCAATCTCCCTTGGAGGCATTCCTCATTGCCTCCGTTCCTCCTCCTATGTCTGTCGAAGTGAGTGAGGAGTTGAGGAAGAAAATTCAAGCTAAGGTGGAGTGAATAAATTATGAGTTCAACAACACACTCCCATTTCTCCTCCTATTTCTTCCTTCCCCACTATCTTAGTAGATCCATCTGAAGGAGGGTCAAAGCGAAAGAAAATCTCAAGGTTTCCTCCAAGTGTTAGTTCTATTGGTGCGAGAAAAAAGACTTTGGGTACTAAGTCCTAGAAGAAATGAGCTCCTGATGTACAACTCGCCTCAGCTCCTTATGTTGTTAGATTTATGGCATTGTATGATTATCCCAGTGTTGAGCACCATCCCCCGAAGAGGTCTTCACCATATACTTCTCCTCCTTCCTCTCCAATGGTGGTATCGTCCCACTCTTGCCCTAGATCATAGGTATATACATTTTTTCTCCTTTTATAACGAATTGTATTTATCTAACTCTTAAAATCTTGGTGCAGGAAGCTGAAGAAGAATGATCCAGCACTCCTGTGAGTCCTTTCGTGGGGATATGCTTCGGGAGTTGTTCCGGTGATGTAACTCCCCCCGTTCTCCCATGAACGAGATCACTTATTCCTGTCGTTTGGTCTTCAGATGCACGATGGAGGCTGCTAAGGAGGTTCTTACTCCTATTGACCCTGTGGAAGTTTCCTCTCAGCCAGAGGGAGATCCCCCAGCTTCTTCTAAGTCATCCCCTCAACTGGAGGTTCCTCTAGATATTGTTCCAGTTTTTCAAAGTTCTCCCGAGGTAATAAGTTCTAAACACTTTTATATCTTTCTTTGCTATCCTCCTTACATTGCTGAATCTTCGAGATATCTTGGTGTATTTTCGATTGAAGCTACCTCGTTACTAGCTTTTGCACTGGCAGATTTCCTTCTTCAGCCTCCACTATTAAAGCCCATATCTGAGTTTGCCCCGTTTTCCAATACCATTGAGGTAGGTTGAATGTGCACTTTGCCCCTTCTTTCTGCGATGTTCCTTACTACTAACACTTAGCTATATGTTCTCATCTTTCTCGAGGCTTAGATCTTCCATTATCCCTCACGACTCCACCCGTTATAAGGGCTACCATTGTCTTATCTACTCAGCATGGTATTTTTTCTACCCCTACAAAGTATTATGTATGTACGAGAGATCGAACGACCCCTTCAAGACCACCCATAAATTTATCCCTAGTTCCTTTTATTGAAGTAAGAGCTTCATCAAGTGTTGAGGTTCCTCTCTATGAAGTCCATCTAAATGAGGATTCTATAAAGACTCTTGGGGATATGAACTTTCCCACTATGGTGCCTACTATTGTAACTTCTTTCCCATCTCCCGTTGTCGTTCCATCTGCTACTGAGGTATTTCGCCCTTTTCTCCTTATTTTGTGGTGTTTATCCTTTATCTTGGCAATGTGCAATCTCCTTGTTAGAAGAATCTCATCTTCAAACATTCAAACTCCTCCACTAATTGTGACTTAACAATGAAAAAACCACTTTTTAAGATATTTGTAAAACTCCTCCACTAACGATGACACTCATAACGGTGACTTAACAATGACAACCACTTGTTAAGATTTTTTTTTAAAACTCCACCATTAACGGTGACTTAACCATGAAAACCACTTGGCAAGATTTTTCATCAAACTCCACCAGTAACGGTGACTTAACAATAAAAACCACTTGTTAAGATTATTTTTCAAACTTCACCATTAACGGTGACTTAACAATGAAAATCACTTATTAAGATTTTTCGTCAAACTCCACCAATAACGGTGACATAACAATGAAAACCACTTGTTCCGATTTATCGTCAAACTCCACCAGTAACGGTGACTTAACAATGAAAACCACTTGTTAAGATTTTTTGTACTTAACTCGTTATTTGCTTTATCTGTCCTCAGGTTGCTAGGGAGTCCCCTGGCATTGAAGAGTAACCTCAAGCATTTACTTTGCCTATCACCTCAACAAATCAGGAACCAATTGTATCTGAGGAAACGAGTCCTAACGACCAAGGTTACACAATAGGTGATGAGACCGATAATGAATCTAGTTGTTAGCTTCTTCTTTCAACTCTAGCTCCTCATGGGTTTTGCCTCGTGGTCCTTCGTCACTCTCCCCAACTACCTCCCATCCATCGATTATTTATTGAACATATTATAAATCATCATCTAGAGACTTTTATTATTCATTGTATTCGTTCAAACACTCTTGTGATGAGCCACATGCTTCAAGGTATTGCGCTCATTATTACTGGTCTCGTCAGCACCTCTACTATAAATGTTACCCGTCCCCTCCTTAATAAATTTTTGGGTTATCTAAAGGAGTCAGGCAGGGATGGCTTCCAATTTAGTTGGCTTATAGGACACTTGAAGACTTTGAAGAGTCATCAATTGCAAAGTCATAAGGAATTACTATAGATACATTAGGAGACTTAATGAGCTGAGGAACCTAGGCTAGCCGAACTAGTACCTCTACTTACAACTTCCAACAAAGAGGTGGAGGATATCAAAGAAGCTCTTCGTCAGGTGAATTTGAAATGAGATAAACTACTCATCGAGCGTGCTCATGTTCAAACTAGGCTGTAGGGCTCTATCAATTCTCAGCAAGCATGTTTAGCAGCTTCCTCGGGCCTGCCTGGAATTTTTTTTCTTCTTCAGACTTCTGGTTTCTGCAAGTCCAATGATCTCTCCCCCATACTTGCATAAATTTCCCGTTTCTCACTTATGTAATTATTGGGCAGTAATTCCCATTTTTGTAATGCATCCTAATTTATGAATGAAAGATAAGTTATATATTTTCCATGCCACTTGTTTGTGTTATAACTGGTTGCATAATATATAAACTTTGCAATCATCCATCCTACTCTACATATAACGAAAGATATATATTAACAGAAAAATGTCGTATATATTCATAAAAAAAAGCTAGATATATCGATGTTATAAGGTTACTTTCTTATACATGATAGACTTTCAACCATTTATTGTTAATCTTAAATGGTTTATCTTCTTTCATCTTAGAAATCAAACAATAACTTGAAATGTGAGCCTCCTTTACAATCAAAGGTCCCTCCCAATTTTATACAACCGTATGTAGGGGAAGCCCTCTCATGTGCTTCACTGTTGCCTTCAAAACAAGGTCTCCTTCAATAAACTTCCTTGGTCTCACTAAGTTTTCATATTCCCTTGAGAGTTGCTTCGTGTATCGCATTATCTCTGTGCTCATCCAACGCCTCCAACTACACATGTCTATTCTGAGGGAGTATGCTACTTCGTAAGGCATATTAGGCAGAGGTAACCTCCAACTCCATCGGGAGGATCACTTCAGCTCCATATAGAAGGTAAAATGAGGTATATCATGTGGCCTTCCTTTTAGTGATTTGATAGGCCCATAAGACGGCTGGGATCTTGTCATCCCATAATCCTGAAAAGTCTTCCATCATCTTGGCCAAAATGTTGACCATTGTTTTGTTAGTTGCTTCGGCATGTCCATTTCCCTTTGGGTATGATACCATTGAAGTGTGATCAACAATGGAGTATCTTCCTGTCAGTATCTTTACCTATGAATTTAGAAAGGGAGTTCCGTTATTGGAGAGGATAACCTTTGGAATACCTAAAGGACAAATGATGTATTATCTGATGAAGTTGCTAACCACCCCCGTTGTTGCCCTTCTTAGTTGTATCGCTTCATCCCACTTTATAAAGCACTCTGTTGCCACTAGTATCCATATTTTTCCTCGTAAAGAAGGATGTATTTCTCCTACCAGGTCAAAGTCCCAGGTGTGGAAAGGGTAAGGGGTTTCGAGAGAGTGTAGATCCATCGGTGGAGCATGAATAATATTTCCATGCAGTTGGTAAGCTTGAAATTTTTAAACGAATTTAGCAGAGTCTTTCTCCATTGTTGGCCAATAATACCCCAACATCATCAACTGGTCATACAACTTTTCTCCTCCTATATGAGCTGGGCCATGAGCTTGCTTGAGGACTTCAGTTGCTTCCTTCTTTATGATGAAACACAATGGCCTCTTGAAGTACCCTTTTTAATAAAGCTGCCCTTCCAGAACGTAAAACTTTGGGTCCCTTCTTTTGAGTCCCATCACATGAGTCTTCTCCGTATGGATAACTCCATCTTTAATAAAGTAATTATAGGGCTTCCTCCAATCTGGTTGATCTTTAACAAAATGGCATTCATCCGCTTCGAAGAAAAGTTGGCACTTATCACACTTTCGTTGTAGCTCTGTAGCATCTTGCTTCATTATAGGCCAGAAGTATTCCTCCCTTTGAATTCTCATGTAAAGAGGGATTTCGATTGTTTTAAAGTGCTCCTCATGCATTTTTTTAATCTCCACTCTACTTCTTCTAGGTTGATGCATCTTGACATCCACCCTCCTTCATTTTTTCAGTAGAGGTTTCCTTAATTTATAAAGTATTAGGCTAGTTCTCTCAGTTCTATCTCTTCATCCCTAGACTCCAATTATTTTTTAATCTTTCCCCTATAGTCAGAGTCATCCTCCATCTGAAGAATTGACTGTACCACCAAGGGATATATTCTTCGTTGAATCACGACTGTAGTTGTATCATCTCTCATTATCATCTTCTGAGCGATGGTGGCATGGGCATCTGGATGGCAGTTCATTATTCGAGCATGCCTCTTGATCTCTGTCCGATGAAACTGGTTTAGAAGCTTCTGAATGATTGTTATGTAAGGTGCTAAATTGAGGTGTTTCAACTCATATTCTTAGTTTACTTGCTAAATCAATAGGTTCAAATCAGCCTTGATACAGAGTCAACGAACCCACCTTCGATGGGACTCTAGCAACCCCAGTACCAACGCCTTATACTCCATTTCATTATTATAACAAGGAAAGTCTATATTGTAGGAAAGGAAAATTTCTTCCGTTCCTCTTGAAATAATAACCATTATTGCTCGTTTCTTTTCTACTGAAGATCCATTTAACCGCATCATCGATTCCTCATCGCTTGCGTCCAAGTGATTGGCATGAAAATCATCTCCTCAAACGCACTCTCTTGGTGGCTCAGATATCCTAGACGGGAAGATTGCCAAGAGGTCTACGTATGCCTAGCTCTTGATTGCGCGAGGGGCCACACATTTTAAGTCATACTCTGAGAGAATGAGCAATCACATAGCTTCCCTACCAATCAATATAGTTCTGGCCAACAAAAACTTAATAGGATCACATCTTGTTACAATATGAATTATAAAAGACAACATATAATGTCTAAGTTTTTATGCTATAAAGACGAAGGATAAACAATGCCTTTCCAAGGTACTATATCTGACCTCTGTCCCATGTATGTTTCTACTAAGGTAGTAGACTAGTCGTTCTTACCCATCAATCTCCTGCACTAACAGAGCTCTGACGGACCTCGTGGTGGATGCGAGGTATAGATGCAATGGTATTCCTCCCCTTGGAGGAATTATAATTTGAGGTGAAACGAGCAGTTTCTTTATCCTGGTGAGAAACTCCTAGTGAACTTCCTCCCACTTGAACTTTGTGTTCTTTCATAAAATCTGCATCAACGTGTGTGTTATCTCAGCCAATCCAGGTAAAACTCTCCTACGGTAGGAAACTTTGCATAGTACACTTCTAAGCTCCTGCGTCTCTCTCGGACATGGCATTTCCAAGATAACTCGCTATTTGTCTTCATCCATCTTCACCCCCTACCGATCTACCACAAAGCCTATAAACATTCCACTGGTTACTCCGAAAATACATTTTAACGGGTTCATCTTCAGTTTATACTTCCTACATCTATAAAATATTTTCCTCAAATCGCTCATGCGGGACTCCTCATTATTTGATTAGATGACCAAATCGTCCACATAAAACTCCACAAATTTGTAAAAAAAGTCATGGAAAATTGCCATCATTGTTCATTGATAAGTAGCCCCAGCATTTTTTAGTCCAAACGGCATTACCTTATACATGAAGTTGCCTAACGACATTCTAAACGGTGTCTTCTTTACATCTATGGGGTTCATCTTGATCTGGTTGTACCGTACATACCCATCCATAAAACTATACATCTCATGTCCTGTCATTGCATCTATCAAGCTATCGATGGAGGGCAGAGGGAACTCATATTTGGGAAAAGACCTATTCAAGTCTCTGAAATCCACGCAGATCCTTATCTGATTCTTGTTCTTCTTACCCACTAGGACAATGCTAGACAACCATAGTGGGTTTTGTATCATTTTGATGAACCCTGCTGCCAAAAGGCTTTGGACCTCCTCTTTGATCTTTAAGTCAAGCTCAGGTTTGCATGTCCTTATTGCTTGCTTAATCAGAATGGTTGAAGGCATCACGTTTAATTTGTGACAACTTACTTTTTCATCTAGCCCCTCCATATTCGTATACTTCCATGCTAAAATGTCTATAAACTCTCAGATTATATCAATCAAAGCCTTCCATTTCTCCGTACAGAGATCCTTCGAGATAAAAAAGGGCCTTGGCTCTTCCCCTTTTGTCAGGTTTAGCTACTCTAATTCTTGTGATTATGGCTTCGGGTATTCCGTCATGTATTTTAGTTCTTCGGCGACATCCTCTATGAACTCCTATATGTTAGAATTGTCTATCATCATACATTTCCCCCGTTGATCCACCAGAAAACACTCATATGTCGGTCAGCCTCCTCATCAGCCTCTGCCATAGCCCCTTCGGCTGCCCGTTCACACCATCATAGGCGATAAACCACCTTCCCTTCCTTAGTAATAATCTTCTTGAATTGCCTGCTAGATGTTGTAACTGCCTTTCTTTTCCTCTACCTCAAAGCCTCTACCATTCTTCCTTCTGAGAATCAACTCAACACACTTTCTATGTGACCCCATTTTCCATTGGGTTCATTATAGGCCGCATATTTTCCTTTAGCTTCTTCTAGATCTTCTCAGGTCGAGGACCACTTGGCGAGCTTCTTCTGTTACTCCTATGTCGCTTACAGTTTCTTCGTTTTAGTCATTCACAGGCCTCATCCTTTATCTGATCGAGTTAACCAAGTCTCCATTCATTCTTCTTGTTAGGACTCTAACGTCCTTATATAACTCTGTATAAAACACTACATCCACTAGGTGAGCTTCTTTGATAGCAAAGGGCCTCTTCGTAGCTCGTATAGTGATTTTAGTTCCTTTAATATTTTCCTTGGTACATTGGTGATACGTTGAGGGAACTAATCCTTGGTTGTAAATCCATACTCTTCCTATCAACAGATGGTAGGAAGTTTCACTCTCTATAACATGGAATTTAATGTGGGAACTTAGATTTCCCATTACAATTCCAACATTCACATAACCAATGGATTTGGAAGACTAGTTGTCATAACCTGAAATTTCTAAAGGCATAGGGACTAACCTTTACTCTGTAATGTTAGGTGCGTGGAAAGAATTGATTGGAATGACGTTGATGGATGCTCCCCCATCCATAAGATCCCTCACAAAGCTGACTCCATTGATGCTGGCAGTCACAAATAACGGTCGGTTATGTGGAAATCTCACAGACCTATCTGCATCGCTGAATGTTATTTTTGACATAAATTTCTTCACCAGCCTGGCCATGACTTCCATCTTAGGGAAGGGACTGCATTCTTCCTCACAATATCAAGGATTTATAGGGTTATCTCAAACCTACTTTATTTTGGCATTCCCACCTGGTATAAAAACTAGGCTAACTTTAGGGACCGTGAAACCGCATAGTACTCGAGGCTTTGATCCATTTCCTCCCTTTTAACATTCTTATTGTATTTCACATATCTAGCTTTTCTTCATCATAAGCTAACACCACATTAGCCATTCCTCTGGTACAGTCCTATAAAGCCTCTTCAAACTCCTCTTGATCCACCGTCAGCTCACTCGCTTATCTTTCTGCCTCATCGTCATAAGCCACCACCAGATTGGCCCCATGCGCGGGGAGTGGGTTTGTTGTTAATGAAGTGTCCCTACTTTTACATTGTCAACTCACTCGCTATTATAGTGACATTTTAGGGAGGGATTTGCAGTGTCCCTGCTTTTACATGTTTATCGATGATTTTCCTTAGCGTAAACAACTTCCCGTCGGATGTTGAATCTTCCCATGGATGTGGAAATACTTGGGATCCGCTCAGGTTGATGCATCTGGTTCCATTACAGGGATGCCCTTAGGTTCATAGCCCATTCCTCCTTGAACCATGTTATTATAATAGCTAACAGCCTCCTCCACTGTGCAGGGTAACGGTGGTGTGTCTGCCCTTTCTCTCCTAAACTTTCTCGTGTTATCATTCTTCGAATGTTTATTTCCTTTACCTCCATTAACGTACCCCACCTGTGGGGACAGGATGCGTGATATAATGGGTGGCCTGGGCTGTCTGAACATAATTGGTACCGTAATAGGGTTCGACTAAACTATTAATGATATATTCCTTGCTGCTTTTAGAAATGCTGTAACAGTCCCTTCGTGAGTTTCATTAATCAGGTGACAGATGTACTTTAGGAGCAAACCCTCAGCACAAAGTTGTAATAATTTAGACTCTTTGACTTCTTCCCTCATATCGAGGGGCCTCTCCCTGAACCTTCGAACATAAGCCACCACATCTTCTTCCGACCATTACTTCTACCTTCCCAATTGTGTTAACGTGAACTCATTTTCTGCTAGAAAGAACTTCTGGACAAATAAATTATGCGTCTCTTCCCATATTGAAACACTATTTGGCGCCAAATGAGAGTGCCACATATAATCTTTATCAGTTGATGATTTTAAGAACTCCCTCAACCTGAGCTTCTTGTTGTTGCAGTGAACCCCTAAATGTTCGATGAAACTTTTGATTTACTTTTTAGGTCCCCCCTTTCTAGTGTATTTATCAAAGATGGGAGGGATTTAGTCCTTTGGGTAATGCTAATCGTTGTATTCTTGGGGATAAGGCATGTGAAAACCATCATACACTGAAGCTACCTCATTTTTTGATTGCGAAGAAGCTACTATCATTTTCAGCACCTCTTTTTTCATTTATTTCCTCATTTCTTCTAACGCGGACGTCGGTGTCTTCTCAACCGTTGAGGGAGTGGCAAGAGGGACTACTGATGGAACACTAGTGGCATTTGGAGGAACCACCGATGGGACACTGATCATGCCCGTGTCGCCCGTTGGTGAGGTAGGAATGGGTGTTGTGCCTAAGGGTCTATTCCTCATGGGAACAAATGAAGTAGGGTTCATCGGAGCTATTGGTACCACCCTAGGTGTCACAAAAGCACTGTCATGTGTTCCTCCTCCTAGGACCGTGGTAGCCTCAGGTGTCTGCAAAAACTCAAGAAACTTACCCATGAGGAGGGTCATTTACGGTGGTGCTAGGGAAGCACTAGTAGAGGATTGGGTGACCGTTAGGACTCTAGTCATCATTGTACCATGGGGAATATCTACCTGATGGGGAACCCCACTTCTGGGATCCTCCAGCTCCCTTACCGCTTATTCCTCATTGCGTTGTACATCATCAAAGTTGAGTCTATGATTAACATTATCCTACGCCATACTCTTTTGCTAGAAGAATACCTTCCCATCAAACTTGAGTCTATGATTAACATTATCATGCGCCATAATCTTTTTCTAGAAGAATACCTCCCCAGCAGAGTTGCCAAATGTAAGAGGGTAGTTTAGATTAGACGGGGGCGTAACCCCTTTTGAGTATAATAATGATAAGTTATTTGGGAACACCCTTGATTAATTAAAAGACACACAATCATGACCTAGTGAAAATAAACTCATTTTGAACTCATAAGTCTTTGTGTATAACTGAGAAGATGATAATGAACTCAACAGTGACTAATTTAGAGGGAGAGAGAAGTAAGAACCCTAGATACACCTTAGCAAACAGCTAAACACATTAACCCTCAAAGGTCTCAAGTCAGATATTGAAAGCTTCGTAGTAAATGACCAATGGTGGGTGAGTAATAACTCTGGTCTTGAAATAACTTCTTTCTCTCTGATGATACTTTCTCTTAAGCCAAAAATCTCTAGAAAATAAATATCTTTCTTAGAAGTGGTTGAGGTTAATAAACAACCCCAACACCACTCCCGAGATGCCCCATTCCCTTACCACTGTGAAAATACATCCTTCATAATTTATGTCACAAACATTAAATACCTGATGGACTAGTCAACTCCACGTCATAAGCATTAAATTACAAGACATACCTTTTCCCTAACCATTGTGTGTCAGAGGTCTGTCATCACAGAGGTGTCCCACCAACTGTCTAACAACATCTAAATACCATAATTGTTTACTCAAGTGTGGATTTGACATTGCTTAGCTAGATAGTGACATCACCTACAATAGATGTGATGTTAAGTAAAAAGAACATGTGGTTAACAACTCAATGCACGATGGGACTCAAGGTTTCTCTACCCAAGGTTCCACGATCAAGGTCTTTTGGTGTTTTACCAGGTGTATCTAGGATGGTTAGGACAAGCCCCAATGCTACCTCACTTCTCAATCCTCCAAACCAAGTCCCTCTGAAGTTCCCACAATGAGGTCATTCGGTAGAGCATGAAATCTCTCCCAGGCCTTGCGAGGCCTGGTCTCTCGCGAGTACCCTTTGACCTCACACTAAATAACATCATAATCGTCAGAGTCAATATAAATAAAAGATAAAATAAGACTAAGTAAAATAATAGAACTAAAGGATGAGCTCTCTCATCCAGTTTCTTTGTTGGAAAATCTCCCTGGGCGGCCACACTGAACTACCTCACTTGAGCTGCATCGCTAGAGCTGCACCGTTTGAGATGGTTCGCTGAGTTCCATCGCTTGAGCTGCCTCACTTCCTTGATCTCTTGAGTCTGTTGTATTAGCTGGGGGATTATATCTAATCTCGAGATTATCTTCAAGCCACCCCTACAAACATTAGTAGCTTTTTAGTCTTCAACATGAAGGCCTTAGCCAACCATCTTCATGAAATCTTATCTATCCCTCCTTTTACTATGACTACCCAGAGGGTTGCGTTGTTCCTCTAGGATATTTATGATCTTCAATAGTTCTATTGCTTCCAGTTGGATTGTTTTGAGACTTCACTTCGTCATACTTCCAAAAAGGCTAGGATGGAGCAGCGTCAGGCTGAGGCAGCTTAGATTCAGTCCCTCTAGGCTATGCTGGCCACGTTAGAGGCTGGTGATGCTGAGAATGAGGTCCAAATGGCTACATTAAATGAGGAGCTTATTGAGGAGGTTGGTCCTTCTTACACAGACCTGCGCTCCCGACATGATTTATTTTTCATGCTGTCTAGTGGGTAAATAGTCTTTTATGTAGACTACCCTTTGTACACTTTTCATATGTAAAAAACTATATCATTATTAATGAAAAAGTTTCTATCATGTTGTTCATCTGCTTCTATCTAGATTTTGATATTTGTTTACTATGAAATGTCCTTATTTTCTATGGCCACTTCATCTATTTGAAGTGCCCCTTCTAACAGTGGGGTACTTGCATATTTTCTAAGCAAGTTAACGTTTTTAGATCTACCCCCTCTAACAGTGGGGTACTTGCATATTTTTTGAGCAAGTTAACATTTTTAGATCTACCCCCTCTAACTTTGGGTACATGCATATTTTCTGAGCAAGTTAACATTTTTAGATCTACCCCCTCCAATAGTGGGGTACTTGCATATTTTCTGAGCAAGTTAACATTTTTAGATCTACCCCATCTAACTATGGGGTACTTGCATATTTTCTGAGCAAGTTAACATTTTTAGATCTATCCCCTCTAACTATAGGGTACTTGCTTATTTTCTGAGCAAGTTAACATTTTTAGATCTGTCTGCTTTAACTGTGGGGTACTTGTGTATTATCTGAGCAGGGTATCATTTTTTAGATATGTCCCCTCTAGCAATGGGGTACTTGCATATTATCTGAGCAAGTAAACATTTTTAGATTTGTCCCCTCTGACTGTGGGGTACTTGCATATTATCTGAGCAAGTTATCATTTATTTTATATTTTTCTTCTCTAACTACAGGGTACTTTCATATTATCTCATCAAGTTAACATTTGTTTTTAGATATGTCCCCTCTAACTCCTTATCATTTCATAGGGAATAATTGGGAGAAAAGGGGTTACATCTTATCCTTCCCTCAACATTTAAGATAACGGTTATTTTCTATGGAAACATTACCCCTGGTTTGTGGGGTCTTTTTTTTTTAAAAAGAAATTTGAGCAGGAGGTATAAGTTCTGCTTTCTCTACACTTTCTATGGGTTGGACAAGTAAATCTTTTCTTTGCGAACTGAAAATTAAAACTTTTTCTCTAAGCAATTTTGTTGTAATCTGACTTTTTGTCCTCCCCAACTAGCGATTTGGATTACATCTCGGGGGTTTGGTCTTTATCAACTCGTGATCGAGATTAAATCTCACGAATTAGGATCTAACGGTCTTAAATGATATGCTTTAGTAGTACAAGGCTCAAGAAACAAATTTGTACTGCAAAATATGCCATTTACACCCACTCTGGTACAGGATCACTTCTCTTTTTCTTCAGTCTTCGTATTTCTCTCTCCCTTAACACTCCCTCTCCATCCAACCCCTCCCGTATTCCTTCTAAGTTGACAACGACATTGTGGGTTTTTGTGGCTGCATCGTTTTGGTCTCTCTGAGTATTTGAATCACTTTGGTTTGACATAAACAAAGGTTTTTATCTTCCACCAAACCATGTTTTTTATCGTTTCTAATATTGGTCCGTGTGTGTTCCTTATCATTTTTAACGGTGGTGACCCCCTCCCCATGTGATCATTGTTCAGATTTCGATTCCTGTGTGTGTGTCTGTTAGGGAAGGATGGTAGAAATTCTCTATTTTCTCTCTCAGAAGCAAGATATTTTTTATTTTCTATTTTCTTCATTGTTTTCTCCCGAGGGTTCCACCGCCATTGAAAAATTGCATTAGAATGTCGTACTTCGGATCATGCTTCAGATCCGTCTATTTTAAGTTCTTTTATGGTTTTTGGTATTTCTCTCTCTCCGATGGTGATTTTTTCTCTGATATTTTACATGGTGATGATGAGGTACGATCATTTGAGAAGCATGTAGAGGAGGATCCAAACGGTGGTTGGTGACCTTGCAACCCAAGGGGAGAGGTTGCCGTATTTGTTGAGCTGGCGGAACCTAGCTCAGTTTGTGATTTTCTGTTTGGCATCTACTATTGTTCTCCATGTTACAACTTTCCAAGTTGTGGCCCTTATTTTACTACTGGATTTTATGTGCTGAGACATCCAATTGCTTCAGAAGATTGCTAGCAAGGACCGATTGCATGCTATGATCAAACTGAAACTGAAAATTAGGGATGATTCATGTTGTAAGGTCTCTCTCCTAAATATTTGATTTTGCAGGTTTGTATTTTATTTAAGCCTTTAAAGTTCTCCGTGGTCATCAATGGTGTTGATTTGTAGTTTTGTAGCTGTGATTTGAATTCTTACTCTGTTCTTGACGTCTCTGTCCATAATTGTTACTATTGATGAAAAATGGTAATCTAAATTTTTTGTGTGACACACAATGCAAGCTGATCAGACCACTTCGTTTCACGATTCAAAGTTTTACATTTAAATGTGTATTTTTTCAGACCTATGTTTAGATGCATATTTTTTTAATTGATCACGTATTTTTTTAATTGAGAACACACCTAATATAATAGGTATGAAGTAAAAAAAAAGTAAAAATTGTTCTTATTTTATTCATACATTTTAATAATAAATGTAATTCATTATATATTAAATATAATTTGGATGTGAATATTATTTTGGTAGCTACTTTTCTTTTTAGTATAATCTCTATCTATCTGAATTTACTAACTATTTTTGTTCATATTGGATAGGTTCAAATTGGTGCGTGCCCGTTTATCCTCGAGCCCCATAAAGATTTTAAAGAAAAATCTCCATTCCCTGATAAAAGGGGATGACAAGACAAGAAAGGCATGCCCAAAAAATTGAAAGGTGTAATGAATCACTTGGTCTGCTACCGGGTATGAGAACAAGTGCAGAGTCTAGACAATGTGCAGTTGAAGTATAGAGGACTATAATAGGATTTGTTGTCTTTTTATAGTTTTATATTCACAAATGCATAAAAGAATATAAGTTTGGTTTACACATTTATACACATACATCAACTGATAGAAGTACGTCTTTTTATTTACGAAATGTGGTTTTTGCAAACGACAAGTACATTGAATTTTCTGGAAGTGTCATCTGCACATTTTAAGCTATTTTTTTTATGGGGTTATCCCGAAATATTTATAAGTATACAAAAATAATAAAAATAAAAATATTTTTTTTTAAAAATACTACATGGGAATCCTGCATTTGGGCTCCAGCACCGGAGTTTTTCTTTGAAGTTGATACCACAAACCATAAGAAATATAATGTAATAGAGAAAATCAATTAATTATGATTAAAATAATATTATTAGAATTTTACGCATATGATGCCGAAAATAATAATTATTATCGTTACTAATTTAAGTAAAAATATAATTTGGTTTTATGTTTTCATGTTACATGGAATTTCACAATTAAACTACATTTTTTTTACCAATTGAGTTAATTGTATATCATCTCGATAGAAATATTTATTGTAGATGACATACATTTCATAATATAATTCATTTTTTATTAGGTAAATTAAGTTGTAAAGACGCAACTAGTATGGGTTTTGGGCAACTAGCCGACCAATAATTAAAATATTTACTTCATCAGTCAAAAAAGTAAAGCTAGGTTGTCTTAGGCTGCTGACGTGATATGGCTTAGTAATGGGTTGTCTTAGGCTATTAGGTAGATATAGGTCTAATATATAGCACAATATAGATAATATAAATAGTCCTATCATTGATGATGAAAAAAATTGTCCTCTAGCAAAAGTCTCACACGTGGAGGCTTTATTTGGTCACCAATTTACGAGGTAAAATCTGGGTATCCAAAGACCCCTTTCTTTTAAGCTTCATCGTTGAACGAATACATATAAATAAATAATATAGCTTCAAATTTTATGAATAACAATTATTTGCTATGAAGATGGAGTGGCCGGGTGCAAATAACAGTTTTAGTGTCAGTTATGCAGTAGGCTAGGTAGGGTACTTATTAATTTTCAATCTATGAAGATGGAGTGGCAGGGTGTACATATCTTGCAAAATATTTATATATTTTTTACACGTATTTCTAATTATTCTACTGTGACTATTTTTTTATCTAGGAGGAATACGACCCAAATAAAAACGACACGACGGAAAATATTATATTTTTTTACCAACACATCATAATTAACACGACACAACACGAAACTTTTTTTTTACCCGACACATACTGCCAAATAAAATCCACACATCAGGGTACAACACAATACAAAATTTTAATTTTTTTATCAAATACGAACATACTCAAATACGACCTAAATAAAAGCAATACGACATGAAATATTTTTTTTATCAAATACGAACACATTTCAGTTAAGACATGTCACAACACGAAATTTTATTTTATCTAATACGAACAACTCACGTAAAAGTGACACGACATGATAAAATTTTGTTTAATAGAGACCTGATTTATAAATTAAAAAGTAAGGGTAAATTTGTCATCATTAGAATAATTAATTAATTAATTAATTTTTTTTAATAAGTCTTTTAATTACTTTGTTATTTTCTTAACTAATGGCATACAACGAAGAATGAATTTAGATTATTTATTTGAAAATAAATACGAACAGTTGTTCTTAGAAAGAATTGATACCAATTTTTTTTCAAGATGTCATGTTGTAGTGTGTTCCTCTAAACTTTGGAATTGACTAGCCTTGCCACATAAGCAAAGCGGTACCAAGGTGGTTCCAAATGCGGGCTGCATTGAATTATTCTGTTTATATCCACAGTTTGTTGCTTAATGATCCCAACTTTTTTTAGTTCTTTATGCATATTGTTATGTATAGAGGCATGACAGAAAATAGAGAGACAAATAATGTGTAAATTTCAATTTGTGTACTAGCTTAACATTCTTAAGCCAAGACAGAGCTAATTTGTGGTATATAGTTGGTGTGGATGGTAATTTTTGGCGTGATATTAATATTTGTTATCTCAAATGTTATGCAACCACTAACTCAGTTAATTAACGTGGAGACAAAAATTTAATAATCAGTGTTTATATTCCTTTAGATTGGGATTGAGATTCTTTTAAAGTATATTCATATGTAGAACTAGACCGATTGCATTGTTTGCTTCACATTTTTTTGAATTTTTATTGCTTAATCATGTAATCATTTGTTTTTTTATTTAAATCTAATAATTGAGGATACTCGGGTTAGATCCTCGATCAAATCATATCTAAGATGAGTTTTCTATAGCGACATGGGTTTCGGACTTAATTTCACAACTCAGACATGTGTCGGTGTGTCATTGGTACATTTTGAGTGGAGACACCTTGATTTGGTGTCGCCCACTCAAAATGCACCAATGACACCTTCAAGTGGGTGTTCTTTGAATTTGCACAACATTTTTTATGTTTGAAGTGTAAACCCTCATAATTTTTTTGTTGCAACTCTAACCTAATAGTTTGTAATTTGTACTAAACCTATAATTGGTATCTTTTTATTATACATGGCTTGCAATATAGATTATTAAGAGTTCATATATTAACTTATAATTTCGTCTTTGTTCGTAGCAAGTTATCGCGTGAGTCTTATTTTATCAAACCAAATGAACCGTATTAAAATTGTAATCGCAAGCATTGGATCAATATATTAACTATGACATCGACACGGTTACACCTAGCCATGATGTCACGGTTACAATATTTGTATTTGCACTATTGGCGACATGTTTAAATTACAAAATATCACGGGAACAAATTTATCACCGTGCCATCGGCACAGATACACCCTAGTGTGTGTGTGTGTGTGTGTGTGTATATATATATATATATATATATATATATATATATATATATATATATATATGATTACTTAGAGGATGTCCCCCTACTGGTCTAGTGAAAAGGTTAAAACCATTCGGCTAACATGTCTGGAGAGACTTTTCTCAATATACTTTTTCTCTTAAGATGGATGTACCACCCCATGTGTAATTAGCAAAGTTCTATTTATCGTGGACCCTCCTCTAGCCTTCTAGAGAGTATTTAAAAAAATATTCTGATGGATTTACCTCACGCAGTAGGTAAAGAAAAAAATACGAATCATCATGCAATACTAGAAAAGAGTTGATTCATTTCTTTTCATTTTCTCTACCATTTACAAAGTTGTGTTGCTCTATCATTTCTTTTTAAAAAGAAACTTTTATGTTGCTATAGAAAGCCACTCAAATTGTTTGACAGAAATGAACTTGGCATAATACCTCTTCAACCATTTGTAGTTGATGGACTGGAGGGAGTCACTCTGTATCACTAAAATCTGACAATAACCCGACTTACCTACCCCTCTTCTTATAAAAGGGCCTTCCCAATTGGGTCTCCCACTTGGAACTCCCTGGGCTTAACGAGGTTTTCATAGGATCTGGATAGCTGCTAGGTGTAGACTTTAAAGTTCTCCTTTGCCTTATCTCTATGCTCGTCTAGTTCCTCCAACTACACATATCGTGGATCAAGTATGGGTCTGTTGCTTAGAGAAAGTCTGACCGAGGCTACTGCCAACTCCAGTAGTAAGACAGATTCGGTCCTATATACCAGTGACAATGGGGTAATCCTGATCGGTTTTCTCTTTGAAGTACGATAAGCCCGTATTACCATGGGTAGCTTCTCATCCCATGCCCCGGGCATGTCCTCAAGCATCTTCTTTAGGATATTGATCATGGTATTATTAATGACCTTTGCTTGGCCATTACCCTAAGGCTAGGAGATGTTTGAGTTGTTATGCACAATCTTGTACTTGTCTGTTAGAAGGGAGATATCCTTGCATACGAACTATTTCCCATTATATGTTAGAATCACCCTAGGTATACTAAATCTTCATATGATATACTCCTTGATGTGTTGGGTTACCACTTGGACAGTCACTATCCTTGGGGGGATGGCTTTTGACCATTTGGTGTACAATTCTATAGCCATAATGATAAAAGCTTTGCCACGAGAAGTTGGGATGATTTTTCCATCTAAGTCAAACGTCCATGTGCGAAAAGGGTAGGGAGTTGCTAGGCTTTGTAAGCTGACTAAAGGGGGTTGTACCAAATATCCATGTACTTGAAAAGCATTGTATTTATTCACATAACCAATGGAGTCATGGTCGGCTAGTAGTATCCTAACGTCATCAACTGATCATACAGTTTGGCACCTCCCACGTGGGAGGGCTCATGAGCTTCCTTCATCACTCTCCCTATGTCTTCCTTAGATATGCCCTTCAGTGCATCCTCATTCTAGACTTTCTTATAGATCTCTCCTTCCACTAAGTAAAAACAAGCCATCCTCTTTCGAAGATAAATTTCCTCCGCTCTCTCCATGGGAAACTCACCGTCTTTTAAATAAGTTATGTATGGTTGCCTCCAATATTCGAAGGCCGCCACAGAGTTTGCTTATGCTGGCTAGTCAAAATAGGCTTGGCACTATAAACAACACTGTTGCAGATAAGTGGACTCTTCACTCATGGTGGGCCAATAGTAGTCCCCCCCTGCGCTACAACCAGCGATAAAAGGCGATATCAGTATCCACCCAATGCTTTTCGTGTATTTCTGCCAACCTTTCTTTAGCTTCTTGTTCTCCAGTACATATTACTAAGAACCCTCCAGGGCCCTTGATGTAAAGGGTTCCATGTAGTGGTGGTAGTTAGCAACTTTAACGTCTTGATTGTCCCCTCTCTTTTCTCTAGTGGCTTCCCAACTAAGTGCCTCAAATCTTCTGGCTCATTGATTGGGAACAAATACTTCACTGTAATAGTCACTGTTCTCTGTCGTACTTTGATTGTTGCTTCTTTCTCATCCATGTATAACTTATGTTCTGTCATAGCTAGGGCATCAGGATGCCTAATCATTGTTCTTCCATGTCTCTCCATAGTTACTTCCAGGAATTGTCTAAGCAACCTCTGGATGATGCATCTGTAGGGTGCCATCTTAACATGTTTTAGAGTGAACTCCCCATTAACATACTTCACTACAAGGTTATAGTCTCTCGTATGCATAGTACCCTGGCACATCTTCGAAGTTCTTCTAAGATTCCCAAAATGAGAGCCTCATACTCATCCTTATTGTTTGAGCATTTGAAATCTAACTTGAATGATAGGGTGATATTATCCTTACTATTTGATAGTATAATCAATGCATCTCATGTTTTTTGAGCACTACAGCCATAAGCATCCATTGCCCACTTTTCCATTTCTTACACCATACATTCTTGGAAATTCTCTCCAAGTAATTCATCACCGGTGGGCTCGAACTTCCCAGTTCAAAAATGGCCCAGTAGATCTTCTAATGCTCATCTCCCCAAGTCCACTTGGCTTTGATTTTTAATAGGGGTGTGGATGAGTGGGTCACCTCCTCTAGCGTACATATGAACCGTCTTAGGTAGGACACCATCCTTAAGAAAATCTTGAGCTTCCTTTAACTCTTCAGAGGTGGCATCATCATGATGGCCATTTTTTTATCTGTATCTACTTGCACCCCTGTCAATTCATAATAAACTCCAAAAACCTTCTCACAGTGACCCTAAAGGCACACTTTTAGGGGTTTATCTGCATCGTGTACCTTTGGCATCTCTTAAACAATCTCCATATGTCATGTATGTGCTTAATCTCTCTCTCTTAGACTTCATCACTAATTCGTCCACATAAAATTCGAGTATATCATGAAACAGATCATGGAAGATTTCCATCATGGTCCTCTAGTAGGTGGCCCTAGTGTTATTCAATATGAATGGAATAACAGTATCGTGGAAGTTCCCTAATGTAGTGTGGAAGGCAGTGTTCTCTACGTTAGCCAAATCCATCTTAATCTAATTGTAGCTAATGTACCCATCCATAAAACTTTACATCTCATGGATTGCAGTAATGTCCCCAAATCTATGTTGGGTAGAGGAAACTCATTCTTGGGACATGCCTAATTCAAGTCATGAAAATCCACACAAATTCGAATTTGGCTATTGTCCATATTTTCCACTAGTACTATGCTGGAGAGACACATAAGATGTTGGATAGGCTTGATGAACCCCGCCTCCAATAACTTCTTTACATCTTATTTTATTTTAAGGTCGAGATCATCCTTGTACGTGCGTGTTGCTTGCCTGACTAGAAGAGCATTAGGAACAACATTCAATATGTGAGAGCTTACCTCTTGATATACCCCTGGCATTTCCATGTATTTAAAGGAAAACACGTTCGTGAACTCTTTTAGTAGGACAATGAGCTTTTCCTTCTATTTTGGGTTCATACTCTTGGAGATTAGAATGGGTCTAATTTCACCCCATTCTACCCCCACGACGATCTCTTATAACTCTTGTAGTTATTCTATAGGCCGATCATACATGCACTCTGGAGCCTCTTATGGGTCTTCAATGTGTTCAATGATGTGGGATGCATACACAACAAAACACTCTATTTCCAGGTCGGTGCTTCATCCAAGAACACTTCCCGCGCTAACCGTTACAAACGATAAATAACTTTCTCATCGGGTAGGACCCTTTTTTTTAAATTTCGAGGAGGTTTTACCACCTCCTCTACCTTCCTTTTACCTTTTTCTATGTGTGGGATCACCCCCCCACCCAAAAAATCATGGGCAGATTTCTTTGGTTGGGATCCTCCTCCAACCACATGCCTCTCTTCTAAGTTTCTTGCGAAAGTCTTGTATGCCTAATCCAGTTCTGTGTATAATGCCACATCCACAATACGGGCGTCCTCAGTACAAAAGGACTTATGTGTTGCCTTGCTTATGATCTATGTTCCTCGAATATTGGCCTTTGCACACTGATGGTAGGTAGAGGGCACTATGCCATGGGGATGCATCCATATCCTCTCAATAAGGAGTTGGTAGGTGGCACTATCATTGATGACATGTAATTTTATGTGGGAAGTTAAATTTCCCAACTTCATTCTTACATTCACATATTCGGGGGATTGCATTCCAGCGTTGTGAAATCTCGAGATCAGTAGTGGCACATGCATTATCTTTTCTTGACCAATACACATCTCGTATAACATATTGATTGGAATAATGTTAATAAATGCTCATTCATCCATTAATTCAGTAAGGAATGAAACTCTATTGATTATAGCTATGACATATAACGGGAAGTTGTGAAAGTAGGGCACCTGCCTGTCTCCCTCAGAAAATACCACTTCATAAGTATAACTTTTGATCAACCAATCAATTGGTCCTTTACCATTCAATGAGGGATCTCCTCACTGTTGTATGCCTCTAAAAAATTTCTTGCTATGACTACCCTAGTGTCATACTTCACTCCTATTTGGTCGAAGAACCACTTGAACTTAGGTCGCCTCATTATGGCTTCGCATTCAGAATCTAGGCCCACTTCATATGTCTGGGTATTACAAACGTACTCTTCCTCAGATGTCCCCCCCCCCCCTCCCCAATCCAGAGCAAGGAATGAAAAAATAATAGTATACAAATATTTGTTTACTATGTTATTAACAAAATGTTAAAGTTTAATCAAACTCTGAATAAACTCTTTAATTGAAACTCTTTTCAAAATAAGTCACACAAGATGTGTGTAAACACGTTAAGTATGGATGTTAAATGTGATAGGTGTTTACCTTAGGCTTTTAAAATTAAAACCCATACTATCTCTTTAGTCTAAAACCAACATAAATAGTTAAGAAACATTCAACCAAATGAACACTAGATTTTAACGTGGTAAAACCCTGAAGTAAGGGAAACATCCATGGCACCCTCTACGGAGTAAAATAAAAAATTTCCCTAGAAATAATCCCAATACAAGTTACCACACTATACATGAAAATCAAGATCCTAAATCAATGTCAAGAAAATATACCTACACGAGTTACTCCACTCTCAAAGCCTGCTGACTTGATTTTGATCTCCCTACAGCAGCTTCCTTGGTTTGTCCTTGTCCACTAATTGTAGCAGCACTAACAACACCAAGTTTCCCAAAAAGAACCATTGTAACTAAGTGTTCTTGTGAGAATGTAGGTGTTCGTTAAGTGCACTGAATGTAGATTATGAAACTCACCCTCTCAGAATAGCTATACAGACAAAATCCTATAAATCATCAAATCCTATATGACATCCAAATTCTGATTCAACTTTTTCTTGAAAACTAAACTTCTTGTCAAGGTCATATCAGAAAAAAATCTTTCTATAAAAAAGAGCTAAAATCCTATATGTCTCAACCCTTATTTCTTTACAAATTTATTTCACAAAATGTGAAATATAAACTTGGAGACATAAACGGTTTTAGATCTGAAAAACTTAAAATAATCAGAAATCTCTTTTTCAAAAAAACTGAAATCAAAGAAAGTTATTTTTGAAAATAAATGAGAAATATAAAGATCCAAGAGATAGAAACCTAGAAAAAGGTCATGTGATTTTCTCTTTGGAAAACCTAAAGATTTCTACTGAGAAATTTGAGTTTTTCTTGAGATAGGTTCTGAAAGAGAAATCTTGTTTGAAGAGGTCTTCAAACAGCAAATACCCCAACACCTTAATTGTTTATAGAAACCCTAAATCTAACTCTTAATATTGGGTTTTGTGATATTTTTAAATGGAAGGTTTAGTTGTATGGTATTTAGGAGAAAACACTAAGGCTTTGATATTTGGATGAGCTAGGGTTTTCTCTCTTCTCTCTTTTCTCTATGGTTTACTTTCTTTACAAATGAGACGAAATAAAAAAAACTTCTCAAATGCTAACCTATGTTATCCTTTTATACTAGATGAAGAAGGATCGAGAAGGTTGATCCAAATCAAGGGTTGAGATCCACTCGACTATTGGGCTTCAAATCTAACGGTTGCAGCTAAGAGATGATTAATCTAACGATGATGGGTTCTTACTAGGGTCACAAGGATTAATTTAGAATGCATGTAGACCATTGATGAAAGTGACCTAAGGGATGTGATTCACTCTTCTCTTCAAGACAAATAAGAAACACAAATCTAATAAATAGAAAGGAAACACATGTATGGTTGTGATCAGTTAAAAAAAATGTGTTTTTTGTTTTATGAAAATATGATTTGGACCCCCAGAATTCCCTAGAGCCTTTGGGTTCTACCGTAAACATTTTTTTAGAAAAAATTGTATTTATGTTTTAACCCCAAACATTTACAATCACTTTTTAATTAAATTTAAAAAATCTTTCTTAATGATTTAAAAATGTTTTAAGTGATTTAAAAATATTAGAAAACTTCCTAAAAAATAATATGACCGTAATACACAAATAGTATAAAAAAAATGTAGTGAAAGTGTCCTAAAGTGGTCATGAGGTAGATATAACCTCCCTTTGATGTGGATCATGAGGTTTTTGGACTGGATATCTTCATGATGCTTGGATACTTTGAGATAAAGAGCAACTCTTGAAAATCTAAACTACTATGTCTCAATGTCCAAACTAGTTGGAACTCCTATATGATATAGACTCAAGTAAGTCAATGATATAGTGTGTTCTCAATCTCTCCGTTTGGATATTAAAGACAAAATTCCCTTGAGTAACCTGTACTCATGGGTAAAAAGAAATGTAAAATCTTAGATTTCCTCTACAAAAATTTGTAATTACCCTTTCCCATCCTAAAACCGAAAATAAGAGAAAGAAAATACATCACTCAGCTACAATATAGACCAATACCCTATTAAATAGGAGAAGCTACATAGTCGGGTCTGATAAATGCCTGAAACAAATAAACACTCAATGGCATATTAGTTGAGTTATTAAAATAAGATATGGAATATAAACCAGGTACATGAATTACAAGTCACATACTCAAGTTCCTATCCCCCAATTTTGTTCAAATATACAATGGGGTAAAAAAGATATTAAGAAGGATAATATGTATGTAACACCCCGTGTTTTTATTAGTTAATTATTTAGTTAATTCGGAAATTGGAGAAACATAAATTTTTGGATCTAATTACTTTTCTTCATTAAATATATTGGTTTTATATTCGGAATTCGGAAATCTAGCTAAAAAGACTCATAATATGAGTATATATTAGTCATGGGTCGTTTAAAAGAGCCCTCAAAAGATAAAACTCTCTAAGAGTCCTCAAAACCTAAAACTCTCTAGAGAAAAAAAAATATAAATATATTTAACCGTCCGATTCAGTTGAAATTTTTTGTGCAACTTCCTCTCGTATTCAGCTACTATGCTCCAAAATTTCAGGCAGTTGCAATGGTCTGATCATTAGGAATGTTATTTTTAGTGTTTATATCTGATTAGAACTCTTTTCTTAATAAAACTCTTAATCCTTTATATATCACAACAAATTTGTGGCTTGGCTTTTCAAATCACTTTTTCATCAACTTTTCAACTAGAAGACCTCTCCAAAATTATTCCCTTTCTTCTACAGATATTAGCCCCAAACTTAATCAAGTGTTTGACTCAATATTTGAAGGCTTAATTGGTGTTTTCTCAAGATTGTTGAAAATGACTTTTTGCTAATTGTTTGAGAGGAATTGAACTGTTTAATCAGAATTGTCAAACAATTTTTTTACTCAGGCATGAATAGTCTATTAATTTCCTTCAGTATTATGCATTTTATATGTCTCCTAAACTCTTAATCATATGTTTTTTTTATTAAATCAGTGAGTAACTTAATTACAGAAAGTGGACACTTAAATTTTGGGACGATTTTTATGAAAATTTTGAATATGATTTAATCTTTGAAACCCTTTGGTGTGTAGGTTATATTTTTGGTTTTTTATGAATTTGGATTTAGGTTCTCGTGTAGAATTTTTATGGGATTATTTATGTGGTTATTGGGGCGCGGTAACTCTTATAAAAATTCGATGGCTTATAAAGAGAAGGATTATAACAAATTTAATTTTGTCGTATGTTAATTAATTTAACATTTTTTAATGTAAATAATTATGTTGAAAATGACGACGGTGTTATTCTTATGAATTGTGTTTTGTGTGATTTATTTTATTCACATTTGCCATCGCGGGGACGATGGGTTTTTTGATAGTATATTGCTCAACCCTATTTTAGAATTCTTACTAGGCATGGGACTAGTGGGTAGACCTTTTTTAAAAATTTATACTTGTTAGGTATGGGACTAGTTATTGTAAATTCGTGGGGATTTTATATTTCGGAATGGGGAAATTTTTTACATTATATCGACATTTCATTAGCCTAGGCATGAGACTAGGGTGTGTTTTATCTTGGTCATTCATCATATATGTAGGATAGTACGTATGTACACTTGCGTACCCTTAGGTATGGAACTAAGGGGTATTTTGAGGATCTCACATCGATAAAAAGGGTGGGCGAATTTGAGAAAGTGTGAAATTGAGAAATGAGAATTAATGCCTAAGATAAAAACGGGTATTAAAATTTTTGGCGAAATAATTTGTCGGGGACTGACAGTTTAAACGGGTCAGCTTTGCCAATTTATGTCGTGTCATGTGTGGAAACTTGTCATATTGTGGGGTATCGACATTTTAAATGGATTCGGCGGGCTATTGACTAGGGAAAGTGTGACACTTTGGTGGATTACCACCCGGAGGGAGGACCGCCATAGTAAAAAGTGAGAACAATAATAAATTTGGGTTAATTTAATTAAATTAACGCTTTGGGGTTGTGGGATAATTAAAGAAAATATTTGTGTGTTTTTATCAGAATCTTTGGGGGTGGTTAGTAATTTATCTTTCCAGTGTTTAATTATATTCATAATGAAAATTATCTATTTTGATATTTATTGCGTATAACGCTATTGTCTAGGTTCACGGACCCTATATGAGGGGAGTAGTGTGTATTCATGATCGGGGATCTGACCTCGTGTGTTGTCTAATTTTTTAAGTTATTAGCATTTGAGTAGTTGCACATGATTTTTTGAAATTATCTTGAAGGCGCAGTTGGAGTTATTTTGGTTATGCTTAGTATTTAGATTAGTTTTCCATTCTTTCGCATTTGTATTAAGACTCCGTTTATGGGTTTCGTGGGGCATTCGGTTCTGCAGTTGTATGGTTTTATTCAGATATTCTTAGTTGGATTTTATTCAGTTTTAAATTATTGGAGATGGGTTATCATTGGAGTTTAGTATGTTGATGGATCTTTTATCGCATAGATGGTTATTATCATTTGGGATTGTTTAAAATATTTATCTTTTGGATTGATTTTATAATGTCTCATATCTGTCACATGCTAAGAATGATATTTTATTTAGTTCATGCCCAGCATAGTTTTGGTGGCGGCCGACGACAGAAATATGCGGGGTGTGACAATGTAATATGAAAACAACACAAGCAGTATCATAATCAAAGGCAGGTACAAGCTTCTCATATGTTAGTAGATGTTAGGAGGAACCTTTTGTCGTTTTGAGAGACATCCATGCCCTAAATCATCAGAAACCAATTATTAAGCGAGCAACTACCGAGGTTCTGAATGGTGTGTGAATTAAGAAAGAACTATCATACCTATGGCATAACGAAGATACTCAAATATAATATTATCAAGCGGTTAAGTAAACAGATCTACAAACTATTTTCTGTATTAAGATAGTCAATGTCTTTTTATTTATACTCTACAAGATCACGATTGAAATGATGTATAATTTTTATGTTCTTAGTTCGTGAGTGTTGGACTGGATTTTTAGATATGTTTACGGAACTCTGGTTATATAATATATAATCAATTTTTCTTCAGCGATACCGTAGTCATTAAGAATTTTCTTGATCCATAATAGTTGGTAACAACATCTACCAGCTACAATGTATTCAGATTCAGTCGATGAGAGAAAGGTACAATTTTGTTTCTTACTACTCCAACCTACTAAAATATTTCCTACATAATAGCAGGCGCCGAAAGTATTTTTACTATCGTCCGAACACCCTACCCAATCGTCATCAGTGTACCCCATAATAGCACTAGTGGCGTCTTTTGTGTGCCAAATACAGTAATTTTGAGTATCCCTAAAATATTTAATAATATTTTTGACACTTAACATGTATTATTATTTGGGTGCACATTGGTATCTTGCACAGACACATACGACAATGGCAATGTCAGGTCAGGAAGCAGGAAGACATAAGAGGCTCCTTATCATACTTCTATAAAGAGTTGGGTCAACAGTTTTCCCATTTTCTTCTATGGATAATTTGTTAGTTGTGCTCATGGGTGTACGTACAGTTTTAGACTGTTCTAACACAAATTTCTTAAATGAGATGAGAGGAATATTTTGATTGATTAATAAATTGACCATCATTAAATTGTTGAATTGTAATCCTAAGAAATAATGTAATTCACCCATTAAAGACATTTGAAATCCAGAATGCAATAATCAGAAAAATCTTTTACTTGATTAGGACAGGTTCAGCCAAAAATAATATCGTTTATGTAAACTTGGGAAATCAAGACATATTTGTCAGATTTCCTAACAAATAAGGTTGGATCGTTTACACCTCGAATAAATCCATAAGAGACTATAAATGTAGACAAACGCTCATACCAAGATCTATGAGATTGTTTCAATCCAAAGATCAAGATAAGTGGGATCGATAAAACTCTTATGTTTCTCTACGTATACTTCCTCAATTAAAATTCCATTTAAAAATATGGACTTCTTAAAAAGTTTGAAATGTAAATGGCATGATATGGCTAAAAGAAGATGAACTGACTTAAGACGAGTGACAGGAAAAAGTCTCGTCGATGTCAACTCCTTTTATATGAGAGTAACCTTGCCATACTAACCTAGCCTTATTTCTAATGACCTCCCCATTTTCATTAGTTTTGTTTATGAAAATCCATCGAGTGATGATAACCTTCTTATTTTCTGGCCTACGAACAAGATACCAAACATCATGAATCTAAAACCGAACAAGCTCTTCTTGCATAACATTAACTAGAAGGAGTCATAAAGGGCATAATTTACATTTTCGCTTCTACAAGAGAAATGAAACAAGAAAAATGTGCTACCTTTTAAAGTTGGGATCTAGTTCCAACTAGATCAAAAGGATTAGCAACAATTTTGTAAATATGATGGTCTTTGAAACCGAAGTTTGTATAGAAGGATTATCAGGTGGCAGTGAATCAGTTATCTCTTAAGAGTCAGGGGTGAAATTGGGTTCTTTGTCATCCAAGATGACTGCTTGACTGATACTACTCTCATCACGGGAATCATTTACAATGACATTAAAAGATTCCATAATGACTTTGGTTTGACAACTAAAGACACGAAAGGCACTTCTAGTTTGTGAATAACCACGAAAAAATCATTTTTCTCCTCGGGTGTCAAATTTTAAAAGATGTTCCCTATCCTTAAAGACATAACAAACACTCCCGAAGGTTTTACAATATTTTAGGTTAGGATTTTTGTGGAACCAAAGTTCATATTGACTTTGTTTGGAATTCTCCTAAGGTAGATGATGCGAGGAAAACCGAGTGTTCGTGTAGGGACACTATCGTTGATTTCGGCTCCCGCTCGACATGCAAAAGAACCTAAACTACAGCTACACTTGACAAGCAAGTAAAGCGGTAAGTCGGGTATCGAGAATCCACAGGGAGTGATTGAATTTTAGATGTTAATTGTTTTGATTACTTCAAGAATAAAAATGGTGTAAAAGAAATAAGAAAAGGCGAAGGGTGGTTATGGTGACAAAACAAAAGAATAAGTTACACTACACAAAAGTAAAGCGAGGATCGGGATCGCATCCTACCATTCACGGGCTAAACAACTACTAATTAGAATTACGGCTCGAAAGCAATTTAATCGAGCATTTACAATTAAGCATAAGCATCACACAAGAAGGAATTTAACCCAAAGTTGCGAGATAAAACATTTAACTGAAAAATGATCACACGCGGATTAAATTCGGATAATCGCTATAAACACTAACGTTGCATGACAAAGAAAGTTAAACGCATAATAATCCGACTTTAATACGCGAGGTTTCAATTAAACGCGATTTTACACAAAACCTAATTTTCGGAGCTCGGGACCCGTAAATGGCGGAACACAATCCCGAACCTATTTATCTACGGACAAATCATGGAAATAAACTAATTTACACTAAGAAAGCAAGAAATAGACACAATAAACTAATTATGAAAGCATGTAAATTATCTAGAAAGCAAGAAATGAAGGAAAACAAGCTATATTAATGGTAGGGGAGATCAATAGTCAACTTACAATCCAAATGGGGTGTCAAACCAAAGAGAAATGAAGAAGAACCATCCAAAACCCCAAAAACCCTAACTATTCTAACCTAAAAACGTTCTAAAAATGTTCTCCCAACTTAATACAATGTTTCTCTATATATACCCAACCAAAAACCAACTTAAAAATGAAGATTTTCGGACTTTTCCTGTAGCCGAATCGATTCGGAATGCGAGGAAAACCGAGTGTTCGTGTAGGGACACTATCGTTGATTTCGGCTCCCGCTCGACATGCAAAAGAACCTAAACTACAGCTACACTTGACAAGCAAGTAAAGAGGTAAGTCGGGTATCGAGAATCCACAGGGAGTGATTGAATTTTAGATGTTAATTGTTTTGATTACTTCAAGAATAAAAATGGTGTAAAAGAAATAAGAAAAGGTGAAGGGTGGTTATGGTGACAAAACAAAAGAATAAGTTACGCTACACAAAAGTAAAGCGAGGATCGGGATCGCATCCTACCATTCACGGGCTAAACAACTACTAATTAGAATTACGGCTCGAAAGCAAGTTAATCGAGCATTTACAATTAAGCATAAGCATCACACAAGAAGGAATTTAACCCAAAGTTGCGAGATAAAACATTTAACTGAAAAATGGTCACACGCGGATTAAATTCGGATAATCGCTATAAACACTAACGTTGCATGACAAAGAAAGTTAAACGCATAATAATCCGACTTTAATACGCGAGGTTTCAATTAAACGCGATTTTACACAAAACCTAATTTTCGGAGCTCGGGACCCGTAAATGGCGGAACACAATCCCGAACCTATTTATCTACGGACAAATCATGGAAATAAACTAATTTACACTAAGAAAGCAAGAAATAAACACAATAAACTAATTATGAAAGCATGTAAATTATCTAGAAAGCAAGAAATGAAGGAAAACAAGCTATATTAATGGTAGGGGAGATCAATAGTCAACTTACAATCCAAATGGGGTGTCAAACCAAAGAGAAATGAAGAAGAACCATCCAAAACCCCAAAAACCCTAACTATTCTAACCTAAAAACGTTCTAAAAATGTTCTCCCAACTTAATACAATGTTTCTCTATATATACCCAACCAAAAACCAACTTAAAAATGAAGATTTTCGGACTTTTCCTGTAGCCGAATCGATTCGGAAATGGTCCGAATCGATTCGGAAACAGGGGAAGTTCATTTCTGCATTTCTGCAGCATTCCGAATCGATTCGGTTTTGGGCCGAATCGATTCGCAAGCTACAGGTCTGAATTCTGCAGCTTTGTCCTGTTTTACGGAAAATGCCGCCATTTCTTCGTTATAGCTCGGAATGAGGCACGGTCGGAGGCTACGCGAAGATAACTCAGAGGACTACAACATCCAAGAAGACATTAGGCTAAAAAACCAAAATATGAAATGACTAAAATTCCCTTGAATGTGACCTTGAGTGTGAATTTGAAGTAAAAACCATCCTAAAAATGCCATAACTCCATCGATACAACTCGGAATCATGCACCGTCGGCGGCCACGCGAAGAGAAATCAAAGGGCTTCAACTTCCGTGAAGAGGTCGGGATTCAAACCCGAATGCTGAAATTACTAAAATGCCCCCGAAGCTGCAAAAGTCGACGAAACATTTCCGGAAAGCGTCCGAACTTCATACTAAGCATCCAAATACCTACAAAAGCTCAATTAACCCCTGAAAAACATGTTAACATAGAAATCCGAGGTTGTCTGGTTAACGAGCATAAGTATAGGGATTAAGATACCCAAGGGGGCTAATAAGGCGTAGATTAACGGGTGAAATACGCAATATTTGCGTCGTATCACACCCCCTAACTTACACATTGCTAGTCCCTAGCAATGAAATAAGAAACTACAAGAACTACAAGCAGACCAAAAGTAGGATACAAGTACAAAATGGGATGAAAAAGTAATAAAAAGATAAGGCCACTTTCGCGGGCGAACGATTGCATTTAGCATATGCAATAAGCCGTTAAACCCCTAGGTTACCTTAGTGGACGAGTGTTGTCTCGTGAGGGTTTTCAGTGATGGAACCCACAAACATCATAAAGTTTCCTCAAAATATGCCCAATCAAGTAAGACAAACTCATCAGTGCGAACAAGATTTCAACATGTTATTAGCATAGCAAACGAATTCGCATGAGAAGTCCGTAGTTATTAACATTATCGAATGCACCTCAATGAATTGAAACCTTAAAAGTGGGAGGGGGAAAGAACATGCATAGTGTGATTTGGCGAAAAACTTATATAAACCGGATACTAATCAAAGCAAGCATATATTCAATCCTCACGGGCATTACGCTCAACAAATGAAATCACTCGGAATGGGAGGTAATACACGGGACATGCGGGCATAAAGAGTAAATGTAAATGGAAACTAGGCCGCACACATGTCACAGATGAAGAACGCTATATATAACTGAAAAACTGTAATCTCAATGAAAGGACACCGCACATTAAAAGAGGCGAAATGCATTTTCACAGATTATCACAACTATTACGACTTTTAAATTAAATGCACCCTAAGATCACATAGGACTTTAATAGGGTTATGATGTAGGTATGGCTAGGGTGCGAAACGAAGGAATGTATGTACGGATTCAAAGTGTTCGGGATGAAAACTCGGGATAATGGGAGAATGCATGCAATAACAAAATTGGAAAAACAAGTTCCAAAACGGCATTAGATATATCATCGGGGAGAGTAATCAAAGCTTATTGAACTATATACACAACATATACAACTTTCTCTTTTCTTTTCTTTTCTTCTCTTTTTATCTTTTTGTTTTTGTTTTCTTTTGCTTTCGCTTTTTGCTTTCTCTTTTTCTTCTCTTTCTTTTCTTTACTTATCAAACTCTCATATGCCTAAAATTGCAACCACACAACAATAACATAATTTAATCCCAAGTATCATTCCAAACAAAGGTATGTAAGGTGTATGTATGGATTAAAACTCCAATTTGGAGTTGGTTATGGGATTTTGGGTAATGAAATGAAAGGCTAGTATTTAGGCTCAAAGGGGTTGACTAGGGAAACATATATGGTGAGGTCAAGGCTAATATGGGTGATATAACAAAGATTGCCTATGATCATTTCACAAAGTTTACGCAATTCTCGAGTCAAAACAATATATGAAAATCATGCTCAAGTAACACATTTCAAGTATGGACTCAATTAATGAACGATCAATGAAAGAATAGTGAGATTACCAACGAATTCAACATTTTCAATGAGAAAAGAATAGTGTATAACACTCACAAACGACGAAAGGTACAAAGCTTACTCGGTGTAAGTATATACAATGCAACAAAAGATTACCGAGTTATAAAAATCTTAAACCAAATCAATATAACAAGGAAAGTGCATATGCTCATGGGATAAAGTTTAATTCATGAAGTTATTCACAATATCAATGATTTGAGGACTAAAGTCTAATAACTTCTAAAATCGAGAACATGCATCATTGAGTTGTCTATTGGATCGGGCAATTATTAAAATTTATCACTGAAAACAAGGCAAAATGCCCAACAAAGGAGAAAAAAGAAAGAAAATATTTTTGAAAATTTTCAAATTTTTCACAAAAAGGCATACTTAGTAACTAAATGTGAGCAAATCCATGGACTACACATGAAATGGATAGAATATCCTACACCCCCTAACTTAAATGTTGCATTGTCCTCAATGCGCATTAAGAACACAACACAAAGAGAGGAAAAGAACGATATTACCCAAAATTGGAGCGATCTCCATAAGCGCGAGTCCAAAGGAATCTACAAAACAAGTTAGTACCGAGCATAGCAAAAACAAATAACAAAAAGTTAACTAATTACACTAGACTAAATTAAAAGGAAAGAAAAATAGGAAATAAAGAAAATTAAAAAGCTAACTATTTACAACCTACTATTTAGGCTTCACACTAACTATACACTAGAAGTCTAAATAGTTGAGGGTCCACCCAAAAAGGGATTTGACTTTGAAAGATCAACGGTGGACCCTCCAAAGTGAACATGCCTCCCGAAAGATATGAATTCCGTTTGAACAACGGAAGGCATGTGGGTGGTGAAAAAAATGAACCATCGCCAATTTGAAATTTTGGGCGGACGATGGGGGATTTGGATAACAAGGGGGAAAGGTACACTAGAGATCCAAGAAAAATTAACTCATCTCCCAAAGATTTTTCAAGTGGAATGGGAGATAGTGCACACACGGGGATAAGATCCATCGAAAACAAGTCCGGTAAAGCGTCCTCATCGGCAAAAAGTGTAGAAGTTTTAATTTCTACCGACTCATAGGAATCAAACGGTAATTCTAATGGTTCAATGACGGAAAACGTATATGGTGATGAAACAAATTCAATCTCAATCGACTCATCGTCGGAAGGAGGTTGAATTTCGGGGGAGAAAGATTCACATTCGATGAGAAATTCTCTGAAAAATTGAGGTGAAACACTAGTTTCCACCTCCTCGTTGTTTTGTGCAAAAGAATTCATCTCATCGCAAAGTGCGCCTAGTCTCATTCCAGCATCATTTAAGCTTTCCAAACCTTGGGAGTAAAGAAGCAAAGTCTCTTCCAAAGTAGGCTTCCTCGGCTCAAGAGCCTCGGACTCCTCATTTGGTTGAAACTCGTCTTCGAAAGTAAGGAAATAAGAATCGTCATTGGATTCGAACAATGAATCCAACTCAAGCTCCCAATAACGATTTTCATTTCGATAAATGTTTTCAAGTCTTTCATTTTCAAGAAAATTTTGAAAATGGAAAACTTGAAAACTATCCCCAAAGTAAGAATCATTAGAATAACCGTAATAACTATAATAGAAAGACATGATTACCTCGTTGTTTGTAGATGGAGAATCCGAGCAATAAAGTGAGCAACCGCGAATCAAAGTTTCTTAGAGCTCAAAGTATGCAAATCCTGCAAAAAGGGTTAAAACAAAGAATACAAATACAAAAGGAAAAAAATACTATGAAATAATAAAATAATTACTATCTAAAACACACTCCCCGGCAACGGCGCCATTTTGATGCGAGGAAAACCGAGTGTTCGTGTAGGGACACTATCGTTGATTTCGGCTCCCGCTCGACATGCAAAAGAACCTAAACTACAGCTACACTTGACAAGCAAGTAAAGCGGTAAGTCGGGTATCGAGAATCCACAGGGAGTGATTGAATTTTAGATGTTAATTGTTTTGATTACTTCAAGAATAAAAATGGTGTAAAAGAAATAAGAAAAGGTGAAGGGTGGTTATGGTGACAAAACAAAAGAATAAGTTACGCTACACAAAAGTAAAGCGAGGATCGGGATCGCATCCTACCATTCACGGGCTAAACAACTACTAATTAGAATTACGGCTCGAAAGCAATTTAATCGAGCATTTACAATTAAGCATAAGCATCACACAAGAAGGAATTTAACCCAAAGTTGCGAGATAAAACATTTAACTGAAAAATGATCACACGCGGATTAAATTCGGATAATCGCTATAAACACTAACGTTGCATGACAAAGAAAGTTAAACGCATAATAATCCGACTTTAATACGCGAGGTTTCAATTAAACGCGATTTTACACAAAACCTAATTTTCGGAGCTCGGGACCCGTAAATGGCGGAACACAATCCCGAACCTATTTATCTACGGACAAATCATGGAAATAAACTAATTTACACTAAGAAAGCAAGAAATAAACACAATAAACTAATTATGAAAGCATGTAAATTATCTAGAAGCAAGAAATGAAGGAAAACAAGCTATATTAATGGTAGGGGAGATCAATAGTCAACTTACAATCCAAATGGGGTGTCAAACCAAAGAGAAATGAATAAGAACCATCCAAAACCCCAAAAATCCTAACTATTCTAACCTAAAAACGTTCTAAAAATGTTCTCCCAACTTAATACAATGTTTCTCTATATATACCCAATCAAAAACCAACTTAAAAATGAAGATTTTCGGACTTTTCCTGTAGCCGAATCGATTCGGAAATGGTCCGAATCGATTCGGAAACAGGGGAAGTTCATTTCTGCATTTCTGCAGCATTCCGAATCGATTCGGTTTTGGGCCGAATCGATTCGCAAGCTACAGGTCTGAATTCTGCAGCTTTGTCCTGTTTTACGGAAAATGCCGCCATTTCTTCGTTATAGCTCGGAATGAGGCACGGTCGGAGGCTACGCGAAGATAACTCAGAGGACTACAACATCCAAGAAGACATTAGGCTAAAAAACCAAAATATGAAATGACTAAAATGCCCTTGAATGTGACCTTGAGTGTGAATTTGAAGTAAAAACCATCCTAAAAATGCCATAACTCCATCGATACAACTCGGAATCATGCACCGTCGGCGGCCACGCGAAGAGAAATCAAAGGGCTTCAACTTCCGTGAAGAGGTCGGGATTCAAACCCGAATGCTGAAATTACTAAAATGCCCCCGAAGCTGCAAAAGTCGACGAAACATTTCCGGAAAGCGTCCGAATTTCATACTAAGCATCCAAATACCTACAAAAGCTCAATTAACCCCTGCAAAACATGTTAACATAGAAATCCGAGGTTGTCTGGTTAACGAGCATAAGTATAGGGATTAAGATACCCAAGGGGGCTAATAAGGCGTAGGTTAACGGGTGAAATACGCAATATTTGCGTCGTATCAGTAGACATGATTAATGACATAACAAGTGGTTTGAACATCTTCAACCCAAAAATACTTAGTTAGATTTTTCGCATGTAACATCACTCGAGCCATTTCTTATAGGGTTCTATTTTTACGTTAGTCAATTCCATTTTAGTGAGGTGTCTTAGGTGTACTAAATTAGTGTTTATAACAATTGCCTATACAATATTTTGAAACACCAGAATCCTTGAATTATCCACCTCTTTCACTTCTGATCCGACATATCTGGGTGTCCTTATCGTTCTCAAATTTTAAAAGAATTTTGAAAAACTCACTGAAGGTATCAAATTTATTTTTCATAAAAGCCACCCAAGTATATCGTGTGTAATCATCTATAATAACAAGTATATAAGTGTTACCATAGAAGATGACAGTTCTAGAGGGACCCATAAGGTCCATGTGGATTAATTACAAAGGTTTTATGGTTAAAACATCTTTAACTTTCTTATGAGGAGATTTGCTTATTTTCCTTTCTTGACAATGACTAGAGATAAGATTAAAGGAGTTTTTGATTTTCGGTAATCTTCTAACTATTTCTTAGTAACTTAACCTTCAAACATTATCAAAATTTGTATGTCCGAATCGATTATTCCATTGATCAACATCTTATAATCTGGAATTTTTATAGGATTCGGACTTAGGAATGACCGTGTAACAGTTATCCTCATTTTTGTTTTCGATTAAAATACACTTTCCCGTTTCATCAAGAATTTTGCAATATATTTTTGTAAAGGTAACAGTATGATTGGAATCAAAAAATTGAGATATACTTAGTAAGTTAACCTTGAGACTTTTAACTAAAAGAATGTCATTTAGTTTCGGGAGACCTTCCTCACGCAATGTTCCTTTACCTATGATCTTTGATGAAACCCCATCACCAAACACAACACTACCTCCCAAGAAGTCAATTTTGTGTTAATTTGGTTTCATCCCGTGGTCATATGTTTAGAACATCCAGAGTCCAGGTACCATCCAAATGAAGTGCATTATTCCTTAAAAACTGTGATGATAACATTGCACTTGATTTGTGGTAACGCGTCATCTTTTCTAATCCAAATGGGCCTGGTTTTTACATTTTTATTGCCCTACGATTTGGAGAAGCTTTGTTTGGTCTCTTTAAATGGTTTCTTTTTAGCTTTAGATCCTCCATTCTTTTTATAGTTAGAATTGTGTGGGAGAACATTAGTAGTCCTACTCTTCTTAGAATAGTTAAAATTTGGATAAGTAAGTGTGTGCAGTCTTTTTTGAAAACATTCGGTAATAGCGTGGCCATAGACATCGCAGTATGAACAGTATTTATGTGTGGAGGACTTGATCTTACTATGAAAGTCTTTAAAGATAGGTTTAGAGCTAATAGGAATAGTTATCCGAGTGTCATTGGTTTTGGATTTCAGACATTGGTCCCTAATAGAAGGACAATCATACTCAGCTAAACCATTAGATGTGGGATGTTGAATACATTCACTTTGTTTATCCTTAGAGATATTTTTGAAAATATATTATTTCTAAGTATTTTGAAAATTCTGGCCATATCTGACAAAAGTAAAATTTTCAGGAGAAACATTTTTACTAGTAACAACCTTTTCTCCAAAACCAAGGCCAAATTTTTATTCAAAATCAAACTTACTTCCTTCAACTATTTCTTTATAAGATTTTAGTTGTGTTTCAAAATGTAAACTTTTTTTAAAAACATTTGAAGTTTTCAATTTTGATTCTTCAAGTTCAAGAAGAGCAAATTTATATTTTTTCTCTAAAACATAATTTTACTCAGACAAGTCTTTCATTTCTAAAGAAAAATCTTATGTTTTGTCTTATGGGCAACACATTGTGATGTAAATTCCTCAGTGATCTTGCTAATGCGCTGGTTAAGTAAATCAATACGTTTATTTAATAGCTTCACCATTTTATTAAGACGGGAAGTTTTCTTAAGTGTTTTCATGTATAGGTCTTGAAGATCTGGAAGATCATCATCGGACTCATTAAGTGTCTTGTGTGTAGTGTCTCCTATAGAACTCATTTCGTCTGTGTACCTCACACACACTTTAGATTTGTCGATAATGTTCTCATTAAGACACACCCGTATACTATCATTTTCGATGCTATTCTTATCATGAGAAGAAACTATGTTATCATTTGCAGATATAGTAATAAAATTATTAGTCACAATAGAATCATGAGTAATCAAACATTAACTATCATTATGTTATATGATTTTAGAAAATAATGACATGCAAGACTCATCATTATGGGTTGACTCAGTTTCTTCTGATTCAGAATCACTAGAGTAATCCCATGTTTTACATATGTTTGCCCTATTGTTCTTGTTCAAATTAGTTTTGCATTTATTAGCATAGTGTCCCAATCTACCGCATATAATAAATTTCACATCTTTTAAGTCAATCATAGGTTTATTTTTGTCATAGGATTATTTGTCATTGTGTCTTTCATGAGGTATGCGATTTTTATTTCCATGATAATTTTGTCTGCCTTATTTAGTGACTATTACATTTCTCAACTTGATAATAATTTTGAAATGCTTACTCATATGATTTATTTGATTGTTAAGGTGATATAAATCACAGTCATCACTTATGTCAAGGTTAAAGTCTAAGGGACTTATTTTTGGTGTGGACATTTGTGATGAAAACACAATATTATAACCAGTGGGTCTGTTGTTTTAGGCAGTTAATTGTTTCTTAAACTCCAACTCCATCTCAATAGTTCTTAATTTGATACATAGGAACTCACGAGTCAGGTTTGGGTCATCCATTTCTTATATGGCATATCTCTTATTGTCAAATTTAGCAAGTAATGACTTGAGAATGTTTTGAATGATTTTCTACTATAGGATATACCATTTGCATGTAATTTTGTGAAAATATTAGTTAACCTTTTATCGAAATCAGCAAAAGATTCATTGTCTTCTATAATCAGTGTATTGTACTATTGGACAAGAATTTTTGTCTTTCCGGCCTTAATGCGTTCGTCACCCTCATGAATAGTGATAAGAGTGTCCCAGACCCCTTTGGAAGTAGAGAAGATAAATATTCTTTAAACTCGTGCTCATTAATGGACATAAAGATAGAATTCTTTCCCCTATTATTATCCAGAGGCAGTTTTTTCTCATCTTTAGAGAATTCACTAAGACATTTCTTAACTTTATAGGAATGTTTTCAGACAAAGGCTTAGTAGGATCTGTGTAACAATTTTCAATCATTTACCAAACATCAGCAACCATCCGTACTTTCTAGTAGGGGAAGTTATTTCCATCAAAGAGAGGTGGACGAGATAGGTTACCTAACTTATCAAACCTTTAATCCATATCAGAAAAGATTTTGAAAAAAAAATGGAGTTATAGGATCAAAATAAATTTTGATAAGCCCACTCTGATACCACTTGAAAAAATAATAGTATAAAACAATTTGTTTACTATGTTATTAACAAAATGTCAAAGTTTAAGCAAACTCCGAATAAACTCTTTGATTGAAACTCTTTTCAAAAGAAGTCACACAAGATGTTTGTAAACAGGTTAAGTATGGATCTTAAATCTGATAGTTTGTTACCTTAGGCTTTTAGAATTAAAACCTATATTATGTCTTTAGTGTGAAGCCACACATAAATAGTTAAGAAATATTCAAGCAAATTAACACCAGATTTTAACGTGGTAAAACCCTAAAGTAATGGAAACATCCAAGACCCCCTCTACTATAGACACCCCATTCTCTTACCCCCTAAACTCTCCTTAGGTCCCTAGCACCTCCCTTCATCACTACCAACCTAAGTCATACCTCGGGTACTAACCTAGAGGCCATCGAAAGCTCCCAGGCTCTGTTTGATCAAAAAGTGAAACTCTTCAACTCGACCGAGACTGAATAATCTTCAAAGGGCGCTGAAACCCCTTTCCAATGGTCCATCCCATGCGCAATTCCGACTTACCATGTGAACGAACGGACCATTTTCCCCCCGAAACCTGATCTAAAGGCCATCGGGCGCTCCCGGGCTCCATTTGATCTAATTCAACTCTTTAGCTTGATTGATACTAAATGAATCTTCAAAGGGAACTGAAACCCCTTTCCAACGGTCTGCCCCGTGCATGATTCTGACTTACGATACAGACAAACGATCTCTTTTACACCTAGAGGTCACCAAATGCTTCTAGGGCCCGGTTGACCAAAATCAACTCCCCAAACTAGGTCAAACTCTTTGGAATGTCGAAGTACATCTCCTTACCTTTCCAACAGTCCACCCCATGCACGATTCTGACTTACCATACGGATGAACAATCCGTTTGCGTCAAAAATTTCCTCATCCAAAGAACCGATGAGCGCTTAGGAGCCACATTTGACCCAAAATCAACTCCCGAACCCGGGAGAAGTGCAAAGGACTTTGGAAGGTCTCTGAATTACCTTTCCAATGGTTTGCCTTATGCACAATTCTTATCAATAGTTTGCACTGAGCGACCGATTTTCGGAAGTAGCCTAAAAGAGACTGCCAAACGGTAAGTTCTAGACCCTGCGTATCGGCAGTGTGCCAAAACTCACCTACCGATTGGTAGGACCAGGGCTATGCCGATCAGAAATTCCTCGGGTCTATAAAAAGGAGGGCTTGATCTCATTGCAAAGGGATCCCGGATCTGAAATACCTCAATCTCAGCGAATCCAGAAAACCTCTCTCGAAGTCAACGTGATTTCCACATCCAAATCCCTTTCCAACCTTCACTTTTCATCAAACTTGGTGAATTAACTATCCTTCAAGATCATTCAAGTGAAAGGTCTTCTCTCCAACATTCAAGATCAAGCTCAAGATCTTCAAGAAGGTCCAATTTTCTAAATTGTCTCCTTAAATTTTAATAAATTCGCATTAATCTGTTTTATTACTTAGCACTTTTATTCTCTCATCTCACATATCCTAATATACTTTTAATTTAGTATTATTGCACATCTCCCATTTTTATATTAATAAAAACCCAAAAAATCAGAAAAAGAGGGTTTGCTCATAAATTCCAAACGAGAATTCTTACACTTTTCTCACAACTAAAACGCTTTTTTACACACACACACACATAAGAGAAGACCCGGTTGGATTTATGGGATAAACCCCACCCCTCGTTTTGCATGCGAACTACGTGGACTTTGATGCATCTATAGGCTACGTAGGCATCTCGGGGTAAAACTCGGGACTCACGTCCTATTTTTACTCTTTCTCTCATTTTCTATTTTCTCTAAATTCAATTCTCTTAGACTTTATAGATTTACATGGATATATTTGTTTTTAATGGCGTATTATTCCACATACGTTATCCTTCCATTATAATGATCAACGCAAGGATAATCGTGTAAATCCTATTCTCTAATATTATTTTTAGGAATATTCCTACGGATGACTGACTTTATCTCTTCCTTAATACAAGTCGATGATTTCTATCTCCACTATGTATAAACATGCACACATATCACGGGGAAATAAAGGAAAATAACAAAAAACCCATGAGAGACCGTAAGGGCGGAATGGGTGCCTAACACCTTCCCATTTCGTAACTTAGCCACCAGACCCTTTTTGAATCATTTTGGTTTCGTATGTATCAGTATGTCTTCGGATGCTATCCCTCGGGATCGCTCCCTTTTCTTTTTCCTATTTTGAGTAAAATAGACTGGCAACTCCATCTCTCTACATTTTTTACCTCATCAATGACGTCGACCAAAGCGCTCCTGAGAGGAACGCGTGGGACCTAGGATCCTCTCTCTCACCCGATGAGAGGATCGGGGATGTCCACAGTGGCAACTCCGCTGGGGACTTGATTCTTGAGTGATAGACTTTATTTACATGGGTGTTATGATTGTTTATATTTTCCTCCATTTTTGCATGTTCCCCTTTTCCATGTGTACCTAGGATCACATATATCCACATGTTGCACGCATCACCCATCCATACTTGGTGTACCATTGGTACTTGTACTTTGCTCCCTCTTTGGCATAATCAAGAAAGACATTATCATCATAAGATACTAATAATAGAATCATGCATGATTCACACGACATCACCAAAGATAATTGTTATTTACCAAATTCTACCCAGTAACATGAGAGTCACTTCGCGATGGGCGCTGGTCCCGAAGGGCGCAATTAGCGTAAGCGATATGACTCTCACCCTCCATTGTCCAATTACCTTCGACGTATATCGAACGGTTCCAGTGACACCCCGCCTAATTAAATACCGGGCGATCACTCCTTTATTAAATTAAATCAAGGTAAACAATTGGTTCATTCTTAGCATCATTGTCGATAAAAATAAATTTTCCAATTTAACACCCTAAATAATTAAGCTAAGTGTCAAAACCATTTTTATACATATCTTTCCAAATTTTATTTAAAGAAAATGAGTATTTATCTATTAACAACATTTCAACAATTAAGAATCACACCACAATAAACCTGGAACACAATCCAATCAATTTAAAACATTCGTCAATCGAATATCAACATGCGAAATATAAAGTAACACAATTCAAACTGAATAAATCCCATAGTGATAATACTAGAAATAACTGAAATACAAATGTCCCAATAACAATGAAATAATGGAAAGGGTGACACATGCCCAATAAATGAGAATGCTAGAAGAGGAGTCAATAAAGGAAGTCGTCTACGCAATGACCTGCAACTCCCACCTAAGCTGCAGCACGTTACTTTCAAGGGATCCTAAGAAAGACGCCCCTGTGGCTGGGCACCTGAAATATATGCATATATATACAAGAGAGAGAGAAAAAGAAACGGGTCAGAGCCCGATAGTGTGTATGATTTAAAATTTCTTTAGCAAGTATTTAAATTGATACAGGCCAATGCAACAAAGCCTCTCCAAAGGATGATTATCTTCTACCCAATATCGACATGATCGTGGACAACACGACTAGTCATACTTTTAGATCATTTATCAATGGGTTTTCTGGATAAAACCAAATCAAAATTCTCCCAGATCACCAAGAAAAAAACTCATTCATCACCCCATGGGGAAACTTTTGCTACACTTTTATGCCATTTGGTCTTAAGAATGCTGGGGCTACCTACCAGAGGGTTGCCATAACCATCCTACACGATCTGAATCACAAAGACGTTAATGTCTATGTGGATGATATGATTATCAATTCCAAAAATAGAAAAGGACATGTTCCCTCTCTCCGATTTTTTTTGAAGAAGTGCGACTGTATCATATGAGACTCAATTTACAGAAATTTGTCTTCGGAGTTACAAAGGGAAAACTCTTGGGATTCATGGTCACTGAGAAAGGGATAGAAGCATATCCTGCCAAGATGAAAGACATACTTGAGATTCCACCTCCCCAAACAGAGAAAGAATTTTGAGGTTTCCTTAGGAAATTGTAATACATCAGTTTGTTCATCAGCTAGCTAACCTCCATCTGTGAACCCATTTTCAATCTCCTCTGAAAGGATTCAACCAAGGTTTGGGATGAAGCATGTGAAGAAGATTTTGACCGAATCAAGCAAGATCTGACCTAACCCCCGGTACTCATGCCACCACAGCCTAGTCTCCCTTTGTTCCTATACCTAACCATAATCGACACTGTAGTTGGGGCTTTGCTAGCCTAATACCTTGAAGATTCCTTCAAAGAAAGATCCATCTATTATGCCAATCATAAATTGTACGGATACAAAGTTAACTACACTACTTTGGAAAAGGCATGTGCCGCGCTTATCTGGGTCACCCAAAAGTTATGGCACTACTTGCTCGCCTTACCCATCAAACTTGTATCCCGAATGGACCCCATCAAATACCTGCTCGAGAAACCCTCCTTATCCATCCGAATGGCCCATTGGTTGATGCTCCTAGCCAAGTTTGATATCGTGTACGTTAAGAAGAAATCCATGAAAGGAAGAGCGATCTGACTACCTTGCTGATTACCCCATAGATGAAACTGATATCTGGATCTCTTAATTCCCAGATGAAAACATCCTCTACACTACCCAAGATAATATCTGATGGTAAATGTTCTTTGACTGCTCTGCCAATAAAAAAGGATATGGCATTGGTACACTTCTAGTCGCCCCAGATGACTCCCATACTCTCATCGCCATTAAGTTGGATTTAACTTACACCAATAACATTAATGAATACGAGGCATGCACGGTAGTCCTCAAAGTTGCTCTCAAGAAAGGTATTCAACACCTGGATGTATACGAGGATTCCTCCCTCATCATCGGTCAAGTGATAAAAAATTGGAGAGTCAATGATGATAAAATCCAACCCTTCCATGCCCACTTAGAAGAACTAGCCTCCTTATTGCAAGATATCACCTTCCACTACCTACCTCGAGCAAAGAATAACCTAGCCGATGCCCTTGATACCTTAGCCTCCATGGTCGACATGCTCGAAGGAATAACAATGGCCCCCTTCCTGGTTAAAAAGCAAGACAAACCAACCCAGTGCTACCACATTGAGCTCGTCACCACAGAAGATCTCGAGCTAGCTAATTACTGGTACTATGATATCTGGAACCTCCTTAAACATGGTAGGTATCTCGAGGCTTCCAATAAGAAACATCAAGGAAACCTTCGAAGACTGGCCACTCAGTACATCATATGTCACAAAGCACCACTCAAGAGCAGCTTTGATGGAACTCATCTACATTATATCCTAGGGGCTGATTTTGAAAAGGTAATGAAGAAAATCCAAAATGAGGAATGCGTGCCCCACATGAATGGTCCCATGATTTCCAAGAAGATCATCCGACAAGGCTACTATTGGACCACCATGACCCAGGATTGCACCGCTTATGTTTGGATATGCCTCAAATGCCAACTGTTCTCTAATATTCATCATCTGCCTCCGTGATAATTATAAAACATGACTTCTCCCTGGCCGTTCTCCACTTGGGGTACCGACATCATAGGGAATGTTAAACCAAAGGCTTCCAACGGTCATGAGTTCATCCTAGTTTCCATTGATTAATTTACCAAATGGGTCGACGATGAGTCATATGCACTTCTAAATGCCAAGAAAGTAGCCAAATTCATCAAGAAAAATATTATCTCCCGATATGGGGTCCCGTACGAGCTAGTATCAGATAACGAGTTGCATTTCGAGGCAGAAGTTACAGAAGTGTTCTGCGAGTACGGGATTCAAAGACCCAAATCTTCTACCTACCGACCCAGACCAATGGTGCAGTCGAAGTCGCCAATAAGAACCTTAAAGCCATCATCAGTAAGATGATCGAAAGCTATCAAGATTGGTCCGACCGAATCGCTTATGCCCTCTGGGGCTACAGGACCTCAATCAAAACCTATAATGGGGCTACCCCTTACTCTCTAGTCTACGGCATGGAAGAAGTCCTACCCATGGAGCTAGAAATACCCTCGTTGTGCTTCATGCTTGAAAGTAAGGTCAGCAAAGAAGACTAGTGCCAAAGCCATCTTGACGAGCTGACCCTCCTAGATTAAAGGAGATTGAAAGCTTTATACCACATACAAGGGTACCATCGCCGAATAACGAGATCATTCAATAAGGGAGTCAAGGACCCCGATGTACGAGAGGGGGATTTAACCCTCAAAGAAATAATAGAACCCATCTGGGAACCCAGAGGTAAATTCAAGCCCAATTGGTGCGGCCCATACATTGTCAAGAAGATCTTGTCTAGTGGTGCCGCCATGCTCACCGACCTAGAAGGAGAAGAGATGTCTCGTCCAGTAAACCTGGACCGTCTCAAGAAATTTTACCCCTAGTATGAAATCTCAGTGCAATACGACTCTTCTCATCTCCCTTATATTCTGAAAAAAAAATCTTCATTTCCCTTTACCCAGAACTACGTGGGTCTGATCCTATGCAAAAACCATTTTCGAACAAATTATAAAATTTCAAAACCCCAGAGGTACGTAGGAAGCTCATACATTTTAAATGAGCACGACCCTTTATTTTTCACAAAAAAACTATTCTTTTCTTATCTCAGAGAATGACTGATCATTCTAACATATACTTGAACAAAAAGGATTATGTATGCCTTAGTGATCGGTATAGATAATTAAAAAATACAAAACTCATCAAAAGGCACAACTGGATGATCAAAAACTTGTTTATTTCACTAATAAGAAATTACGGTACAAATTACATGAGAAAAGGAACAAATAATTCCCTCCCCTACCTTCCTAAAAAGCCAAATAAAATACCCACACTTATTCCCCATTACAAAATAAACTCTCCAAGAGTCCTATACACAGCTACCATAGGATCCTTCTCCATCATCATCATCTACATCCTGGGGTCCCCAAGCTTCCCCTGCCTGAATAGAGTGTCACAGATGCTTAATAAGCTCTAACCAGTTTCGAAAAAACCACAACACCTCCTTCCATGGTATTAAATAAGACAACCACCTTTGTCTAGTCTCCACTGCCAACATTTTACTTACTACTCTACTCCACAACCATTTCATATAATCCCCAGGTATATGCCAAAATCTCTCAACAGACTGAGAGGGATGGGTCGATGGATGTCAACCCTCCCCGAAAGAGCCAAGACGCATGCATAGACGCTCAGTCAGATCTTCTATCGGACATAAATCTAGTTTCCGAGGTGGTACAACCTTCTCCCAGCCAAATTGGCAAAAAAGCTCCCAAGGGAAATAGAAATAGGTCTGTCTGTGGCCAACTAGCAGAACATACGAGTATTTTCCTTGCTTCAAAATAGGCAACGACTGTCCCCACTAAGGAACTAACCAGTATAGATTTAGTGCCCTATTATCCACAAACCAATTCTCCCAGCTCTCAATATCCAAGCCGATGCTGATGAAATGATGCAAGAAGAAGTTTGGTACAACTGATAAAGGATATTCTGGAGGATTCACCAGGCGAATACTTTCAGACAACCACATGAACAGCATCACGGGGCTACCCCTCAGAAAGTCAGAATGAACTTCTCTCTAGGCATCCAGACCATTTAATGTCTCTGCCAGTATCACCACCGCAGTATTGTGACGGTATGACATCCATGAAGTAATGACTGCAAGTTATGGGTCCACCAGTAGTTCCCTAGTCACCAGCAGTAAATTTTGAAATAAAGCCCAGAACAACGGCTCTGGCGTATCCAGCATCGATAACCTCCTGTAAATGCACGGATTGTAACATCGCCAAAAGGGAGATCATTCCTCCGGTAACCAGTGGTCTGGCCGCCGAAGGCGAAATATGAAGAAGCCCGACCAATAAATCTTTGGGTGAACGTGAAAACTCAGGAAGAGTTGCAGCAACACTGGGATTTATCCCCATCATGGAAAAAAATTCCCCGTAGGTAGGACAAACCTCATCCAACCCAAAGTGGAATACATGGTCCTAGGGGTACCAAAATTATACCGCCGCCATCAGTATGTTCCACTCAATGGGCCGATTGCACCAGAATTAGAGTCGACGCATGTTGAAAGCATCATAGTCGACATTATTAGAGCACATTGCTTCCAGGGCTTCAAGGTAGTTAGCAAAACTCAATGCTACCAGGGAGAGACATCTAGCAAGACTAAGAAATAGTGAGCAAGTGAGAATGTGGGAAAGGAATAAAGTGAAAGTGTAAAGAAGAAAGACCCATCCACACCCCTTTTTATACTTGGAAAACCCCTCACAAAAGACATAACCCCTGTAGAAATTAGAAGGAATCCTTCCCCACAAAGTACAAAAGGCTGAAGGGGGTACCCATCAAAGTTTTGATATGATGGGACTGGACTTGACTGTAGATTGGCAGGATAAGGTGCTTACCGATCGGTAACCCCCTATTTTTGGCAATTTTCCTTTTTCCTCTTTTGTCAAAATCGGAAACTCAATAAAAATAAATTAATATTCTCAACAGAATTTCAAAAATCCCCTTCCAACCTTGTATAATTTTTCATTTTGAAAACTTTCCTTCGAAATTCCCAAAATATCTCTTTTTATGGTCTCAGAAGCAAAGTAAAAAGCGCATGTGCATGCATTCATTCACCATTAACAGAAGATAATATAAAACTCCATTGCAGTGCATATATATTTTTCTGTGTTACATCAAATTTTATAGGAAATAAAGAAAAATAAAAACAACGGGACACAGCCCGAACCCACATTCTCTCTCTCTCTCTCTCTCTAACCTAAACTTCACCCCTGCGATGTGCTCTCTTTCCCCTGTGATGAGATGATGCACCACCGCTAATCGAGCCAGACTCCTCCCTGGACGAAGAAAACGACACCAAGAAAGAAGGAATAAGAACCACATCCTGAATATGGGCAGTCACCGAAGATATCAAGTCTCTGATATCCCTCAGCCAAGTGCTCGACACTCGGACTTACTGCAAGAAAAGGCAGAATCACTATCAAAGCATAAAAGAAATAAAAAAGAAAGAAAGAGAGGAACATAAATGTATACCACAAGATGAAGGACCTCCTCTGTCAAGCCCAAATCCTCCGGATTGATCGCATGAGGACGATGCAACATAGGCACCATCCCTCCATCAGCCCGCCGGATGTTGTATGAAGAATTATGCAACTGCACAAATGGAACCTCCGAAGTCACCACCGTCGCAGATGTCGATGGACCACCATCATTTTGGGAGGACCCCATTGACCGACTAGAACTCGCAAGAGGGAAGGGAAACGCATTGTAGATGCTGAGCGCCATCAGCCAACTCGTCAAAAAGTCCATATAGTCAAAGTTCGCGGCTATATTAGTGTATAACATATAGTACTCATCGATCATCATCGCAATCCTCACATCCTCTGGCCACAGCTGCTCCCGCCTTATAGACATAGGCGGCCTCGCAGGTGGCACCACCACCTCGTCAGCAATATGTCGGACCACCCTCTCCCCGAGATATCAAGAGTGAAGAAACTCATGCTCCAGTAAACGCCTCATCTGCGCGTTCACCCCAGACAACCCCGTGTCCGAAATAGCAATCCCCCAAGGGTAAAAGGTCACCAAAAAATCCCCAGCAGGTATAAGCCAATACAGAATCAGAGCATACAAAGAACATAACTAAAGAAGGAAATGTTTTACCCTAACACTGTTCATGCCATTCAAGACCTGACGCACCACCTCTAGAGAAAGAGATCTCCTTGACTGCTGATTGGCCTTACGCCATTGATACAACTGGAAGAAGTCCCCAATAGTCTCATCCTTCAAAGCGATCATCTGGGTATTACACCAAATCACCTCATAGAACCACATTGACAAAGACAAAAAGTTGCAATGAAAAAATAATATGCATAAGGAAAGTGCGAATGCATGAAAGGGAAATGCACAAAATAAAGAATACCTCATGAAGATACATGGCTCCAATAAAAGTCTACCGGTAGCACCGACTGAATGAATGCAGAGAAAAATAGAGGGTCGCCAAAGTTAGGCTCCCCCAATCATAGAAAAGGATGTTCGAAAACACCCTAAAGTACGGCAAGAACCACAAATGGATGACATCGCTACTCGACGCCACCATAAAGCCCCCCAGCGCTAGCAAGATAAAAAATCGGGACATCTTACTCACTTGCAACCCCTCCTCCATGTCAACCACCCTACCTAGCAAGATATCTTTTAATAGGGACATCCGGATGGAGTCTCCAGATACTATCCTCCCCACGTCACCTAGCATCGTACGCACCGCCTCCGGCCTCACTCGTAGGGAGCGATCCACCTCTACCTTCTACTCATCATAATCCATCCCCAGCAGGTCCTGTACATCTATGGGAGTCACAGTCATCTCCCCGAAGCCAAAATGGAAACTGTGGGTAGTGTCCCACCATCTCTCCCCCAGAGCGCAAAAGACCGCTATCGAATGAGTGGTCTCATCCAGTGCAGACGCCAACCTCACAAAACTCGCTAATGTTACCACCTAATGCACCACAGGTGGAAGATGCTCCCAGACATCCTTAAGCCCTGTCGTTTCGCGGGCACGCATATTCGATAAAGAGACATCAGATTATCAAAAGGAAAACCTTGTCAAGATCTAAGAAGAAAAAGATAACCACCAAAAGAGAATACCAAAAGTCATTCTACTTACATAACAGCCGAGGTTCACCACCCTCGAAGAGAGATGACGCGATGGCTCCCGTAGTAAGGTCCGCTCATTCGCAACTGGCTCGAATGTGTCAAAATAGTTCTCTCTCCCCAAAGCAAGAGGCGCCCTGGCACTCCATTGCACATTCTCCCAGTCGTCAACAATCAACCACTCACTGTGTACAAGAGTGATCACAAAAGCGGTCATTATTTAGATTACGGAATGCTAGAACGATTCACAGAAAGGGAGAAGGCAAGAAGTTATGAAAAATGAAGAGAATTTGCCCACTTTATTCATGATGCCATGTGTCATGCCGATTGGCACTAGACCTTTACCTTCTCAAGGTAGTCCAAAAGACCGTGCCACTGCCGAATGGCACCCTCCACACCATGCCAACCGGCACCACCTTAAAATTTCATACAAAAAGTCCCCAAAAATACCAGAAAACCCTGAAAAATCCTCAAAAAATTCGTAAAACACACGGGGAGGATTTAGAACACTTTCACTAAGAAAATTCCTCGCTCCCTTAAGCGAAACCCCTATTTTCCAAGCATAACTCTCAAAAGACAAGTGAATCTTCTCCTGGTAACCTCCTCGGAGGACCTATAAGGATCACCTCCTATGCCCCAAAGGTCTCAAACCTCCCTGAGCAATACGTCTAATACATGGACCACCTAATCACTCCCCCAGTGGAGTTTATAGCATCAAATTTGCCTTTCCTCCGCAAGATCTCCAAAATCACAAGGATTTCCCAAACAATTGGCTCCCCAGCCCAAAACAAAACAACAAGGTAATTTACCCTGCAGAGTTCCCCGAGAACATCTCCACTTAAACCCGCTGAATTGGCTCCGACCCACGGAATTGGTCATCTCAACTTAAGCTCATAGAATTGTCTTCGACCCGCAGAATTGGTCATCTCAACATAAGCCCTCAGAATTGGCTTCAACCCACATAATCGATTACCATCATCTTCAAGCCTACAGAATTGTCTTCGACCCGCAAAATTGGTCATCTCAACTTAAGCCCACAGAATTGGCTTCGACCCGCATAATTGGTCATCTCCACTTAAGCCCGCAGAATTAGCTTCAACTGGCATAATTGGTCATCTCCACTTAATCCCACCGAATTGGCTTCGACCCACAGAATCGGTCACCCTCTTCTTCAAACCCGCAGAATGGGCTTCTACCCGCAGAATTGATCATCCCAACTTAAGCCCATGGAGTTGGGTTCGACCCGCAGAATTTGTCACCTCAATTTAAGCCCGCAGAATTGGCTTCGACTCGTATAATTGGTTATCATAATTTAAGCCCTTAGAATTTACTTCGACCTGTAAAATTGGTCATCTCGACTTAAGTCCGTAGAATTGGTCATGTCAACTTAAGCCCACATAATTGGCTTCGACCCGCAGAATCACTCACCCTCATCTTCAAGCTAACAAAATTAGCTTCGACCCGCAGAATTGGTCACCACAACTTAAGCCCACAGAATTGGCTTTGACCCATAGAATTGGTCACCTCAACTTAAGGCCACAAAATTGTCTTTGACCCGCAGAATTGGTCATCATAATTTAAGCCCTGATAATTGGCTTCAACCCATAAAATTGGTCATCTCAACTTAACCCCACATAATTGGCTTCGACCCGCAGAATTGGTCACCTCAACTTAAGCCCGTAGAATTGGCTTCAACCCGTAGAATTGGTTATCGCAATTTAAGGCCTCAGAATTGGCTTCGACCCGCAGATTTGGTCATCTCAACTTAAGCCCTTAGAATTGGTTTCGACCCATATAATCGGTCACCCTCATCTTCAAGACCGTAGAATTGGCTTCAACTCGTAGAATTGGTCATCAAAATTTAAGCCCTCTGAATTGGCTTTGACCCGTAGAATTGGTCATCTCCACTTAAGCCCACTGAATTGGCTTCGACCCGCAGAATTGGCCATCTCAACTTAAGCCTAAATAATCGACCTCGACCCTTTGAATTGATCATCCCCATCATGCTCCTTAGGTCCTCATAATCGACCTCGACCCTCTGAATTGGTCATCCTCGTTTCCTTAGGTCCTCATAATCGGCCTCGACCCTCTGAATTGGTCATACTCTCTCAAAGGCATCATGCGGTGTCTATTCGATGCTATCATTTTTTCCAAACTCACTCATTGAGGGTATCTGTATACACCCCATTCTCATACCCCCTAAACTCTCCTTAGGTCCCTAGCACCTCCCTTCATCACTACCAACCTAAGTCATACCCTGGGTACTGACCTAGAGGCCACTGGATGCTCCCAAGATTCGTTTGACAAAAAAGTAAAACTCTTTAGCTCGACCGATACTAAATAAATCTTCAAAGGGGGCTAAAAACCCTTTCCAACGGTCCGTCCCGTGCACGATTCTGACTTACCATGCGAACGAACGACCCATTTTCCCCTGAAACCTAATCTAGAGGCCACCGAGTACTCCGAGGCTACGTATGACCAAAGTTAACTCTTCAGTTCGACTGACACTAAATGAATCTTCAAAGGGCATTGAAACCCCTTTCCAAGGGTCTGCCCCGGTACGAACAAAATGATCAGTTTTACTCCGAGAGGTCACAAATTGCTTCCAGGGCCCGGTTGATAAAAGTCAACTCCCCAAATCGGGTCAAACTCTTTGGAATGTGGAATTACATCTCCTAACCTTTCCAATGGTCCCCCCCCCCCCCGTGCGTGATTCTAACTTACCATATGGATGAACGATCGTTTTGCGTCCGAAGTTTCCCCGTCTAAAGAATTGACGACAACTTCAGAGCCAGATTTGACCCAAAGTCAACTCCTGAACCCGGAAGAAGTCCAAGGACTTTATAAGGTCCTTGAATTACCTTTTCAATGGTTTTCCCCATGTGTGATTCAAGTCAACAGTTTGCGCTCAGTGACCGATTTTCCGAAGGATAATGAAATAGACGGCCAAACGGCCGGTTCTAGACCTTGCCTATCGAGAGTGTGCCTAAACGCACCTACCTATTGGCAGGACCGGGGATATTACGATTAGTAATGCCCTAGACCTATAAAAAGGAGGGCCTGATCTCATAGCAAAGGGAGCACATATCTGAAATACCTCACTCTCCGCGAATCCATAAAGCCTCTCTCGAAGTCAGTGTGATTTCCACATCCAAATCCATTTCAAACCTTCACTTTTCATCATCCTTTTCATCAAACTTGGTGAATTAACTAACCTTCATCATCATCCAAGTGCAAGGGCTGATCTCCAACATTCAAGATCAAGCTCAAGATCTTCAAGAAGGTCCAATTTTCTCAATTCTCTCCTTAAATTCTAATAAATTTGAATTAACTTGTTTTATTACTTTGCACTTTTATTCTCTCATCTCTCATCTCACATATCCTAATATACTTTTTATTTAGTATTATTGCACATCTCTTATTTTCATATAAATAAAAACCCAAAAAATAAGAAAAAGAGGGTTTGCTCATAAATTCCAAACGAGAATTCTCAAACTTTTCTTACAACTAAAACACTTTTTTACACACACACACACACATAAGAGAAGACCCCGTCTGGATTTATGGGATAAACCCAACCCCTAGTTTTGAATGCGAACTATGTGGACTTGATGCCTCTATAGGCTACGTAGGAGTCTCGGGGTAAAACCCGAGACTCGAGTCATATTCTTACTCTTTCTCTCATTTTCTATTTTCTCTAAATTCAATTCTCTCAGTCTCTATACATTTACATAGATATAGTTGTTCTTAGTGGCATATTATTCCACATACTTTATCGTTCCATTATAACGATCAATACAAGGATAATCGCGTAAATCATATTTTCTAATATTATTTTTAGGAATATTCCAACAAATGACTCGATTTATCTCTTCCCTGATACAAGCCAATGATTCCTAAATCCACTACATATACACATGCACACATATCACGGGGAAATAAAGGAAAATAACAAAAGACCCATCAGAGACTATAAGGGCGTAATGGGTGCCAAACACTTCCCATTTCGTTACTTGGCCTTCGAACCCTTTTTGAATCATTTTGGTTTCGTACGTATCAGCATGTCTTCGGATGTCGTCCCTCGGGATGGATCCCTTTTCTTTTGTCTGTTTTGAGTAAAATAGACTGGTGACTCCATATCTCTACATTTTTCACCTCATCAATGTTATCGGTCGAAGCGCTCTTGGGAGGGATGCATGGAACCTAGGATCCTCTCTCTCCCCCGACGCGAGGATCGTAAATCTAAGTCAAGAAAATATACCTACATGAGTTACTCCACTCTCAAAGGCACTTTACATGATTTTGATCTCCCTCTAGCAGCTTCCTTTATTTTTCCTTGCCCACTGATTGTAGAAGCTCTGACAACACCAGGTTTCTAAAAAAAACACTGCAACTAAGTGTTCGTGTGAGAATGTAAGTCTTCATGATGTTCACTAAATGAAGATTGTGCAACTCACCCTCTTAGAATAGTTATATAGACAAAATCCTATAAATCATCAACTTCTATATGACATGCAGATTGTACTTCAACTTATTTTTGAAAACTATACTTCTTATCAAGGTCAAATCAGAAAACAATCTTGCTATAAAAAATAGCCACAATCCTATATGTCTCAACCCTTATTTCGTTACAAAGTTATTTCACAAAATGTGAATTTTAAACTGGGAGAAATAAACGCTTTTAGATCTTAAAAACTTGAAAGAATCAAAAATCTCTTTTTCAAAAAAAAAATTGAAATGAAAGAAAGATATTTTTTAAAATAAATGAGAAATAAAAAGATCCAAGAGATATAAACCTAGAAAAAGGTCGTGTGATTTTCTCTTTGGAAAACTTCAAGTTTCCACTGAGAAATTTGAGTTTTTCTTGAGATATAGGTTCTAAAAGAGAAATCTGGTTTGAAGAGGTCTTCAAGCATCAAATACCCCAATGCCTTAATGCTTCGCAAAAACCCTAAATCTAACTCTTAATATTGGGTTTTCTGGTGTATGGAAATTGATGGTTTTATTGTATGGTATTTAGGAGAAAACACTAAGGGTTTCATATTTGGAGGAACTAGGGTTTTCTTTTTTCTCTCTGGTTTCACTACAGGAATATTGATTTTTCCCGGCATAAATTAAATGCCGAGAAAAGCACTAAAAATTTCGGTAGGTCTTTTGGGGGTACTTTTGACGGCATTTCCACAAGTGCGGAAAGAGCCAATGTGGTAAAAGAACAACGGCATTTTAAAAAATACCGCGAAATGTTAGTGACACTTTCGGCGGAATTTCCACAACTAAGGTAGCCAGTGTGGTAAAAGAACAACAACATTTTAAAAAATGCAGCAAAAAAATTGCGGCATTTTTAGGCATTTATATTAATGCTGGTAATATCCTTTTAACAACATTAAAAAATGTTGATAATGACCTTTTGCAACACCTATTAAATGATTAACACACTTTTGGCAGCACTAAAAAAATGTCGAGAATGATAATAGTGGCACTAAACAAAATTTTGATATTATTTTGCAATATATGAGGGGGAACAATTGTTAAAAAATAATTTATTACAAGTGTCGTATTTATGTGAAAATACATTACCATAACATTAAATTAAGAGGGCGGTATTCAAATTAAAACTTCATTAAATTAAAACCAATAGCATTCATGGTAAATAAACATAGTTGAGTTTGGAAAAATTATCCATCCACAAAATAAAATGTACATGTCCACTAAGAAAAAGGGGGAAAAGATGAAGCGAAATGGAAATTTTTATAACGTTCGATCCTTGTCCATCAAAGTTAAACATCCTCTTCAAACTACAAATAAAAAAAATGCAATCCTTAGTCATTGATACTTATTCTTTAGTATTTTAATTAAAATAATAAAATTAAAAATTAGTAAATTAGCACTATGCCACGCTACGGTTGAATGATATACATCTCCAATTGTGGACTTTTTTTCATAAGGTCTGGGCAATGGTTCATTTGTTACAAATGTTTTCTCAATATATACTTCCCAAAAGTCTTCACCAAGTAGCGTACCCCCTACTTTTGTTGAAGGCTCTTTGCTCACAATGAATCCACGTGCCACAACCACTTTGGAACTCCGGAAGTAATAAGGTCTACAATTTTAGGAAATGCATTATTTGATTCACTTTGTCTTGGTTGATGGTGATTCTTTTTCTTTTTTGATGGTTCTTTCTACAACCGAGATGAATATGTAATCAACGATATATTTCTGGAAAAAAAATCAACAGAGTTTCATTAGTTTTTAAGACATCCCAAAAATTTTAAGACTATATACAACCAAATAAACCAACAACCCAATGTCAAGTATACATAAACTCCCCTAGATAGCACAGATATATTTTTCCCTTTAAAATCCTTTAAATTAGTAACATACTTGAATTGAAGGATCATTCGTTTGTTCACCAACATGAGAGCAGTCTCGGGGGCAGCCAAGTGTTAAGAATTTGCAATCTACAAAAAATGAATAATTTCAGTCATGAAAATGTAAAGTCTTAAATTATGATTTTAAAATGTAATTATCTCCTTACCTGTTGAGATGGAGCTAAATGGTGAATTGATTGTGGTACCACTATAGGTTGAAATTGGTTGGTTTCTTCTAATTGTTGCTCGGGTTGCAAAATAGACCTATATGATGGTATGTTTTGCTCATTGGAGGATTGAGGAACCTGTTAGTAGCATGATTTAATATTAGAACATACAATTATGTATATATACACGATAATTAAGCACAAAGGATAAAAATGTGTACTTATTAACCTATTTGGATACAACGGAAGGGCAAGTCAGCATGTCTGTGCATATCGACTCAAACTGAGCCTCTAAATGATCAAATTTATCCTGAAATTTAGATCAAATCTCATATCTTAGTCGCTCATACTCTTTTTCATTAACATTCTTCCGCTTAGTTCCATGCATATCAGTTGGATATGGTCCATGTCCATAAGCTCGATAATGACCGTGTTTATCAGGTTCCAGGACTTCATAAAATATCTCATCTTTACGACTAACGGAGTCATTACAATCTGACAGAAGTTGATCTACTTTTTACCTCATTTTTTAATGAAATGAAACAAATCTTATTATATAAAACAAAAATTATAATCATTCATTCACAAAGCCAAAACAGAATAAAGATCCTAATATCTCCCCACCACTAATTTTAAATGCTTCACATATTAATTTCATGCATAATTTTAACTTTCATAAACAATAAAATTATTTGATTGTTAATTTAATCCTCATCCGTGTATGATATATATTATGCTTCTAACGATATGGCACAATCTCTTGCATGTTGCATTTATAATAGTTGATAAACAAAATAAGAATTCTTATTAATAGGTAAAATGACGTCGTTGAGATTTTCTAATAAAGAAGGGAATGAACATGGATGATATTTTTGTACCATTACTTCAGTGGAATCCTTATCGATGGCTGAGCAATCGCTCCGCTCGTGTGTTTTGATGTAAACACCAACCAACGAAACATTTTTCCCTTTATCAACCTCCATCTGCATAAACCCATTGACTCATAAGTTGTTACATAAATAAGATTGATAACATAAAATAATGTTCACAATCAAAATACTTCATAAAACACCTTATGAGGAACATTCGCATGACTCCATTTTCTGAAAGTATGTGGTGTTCTTTGCTTCTTACGAGTTCGACGATTTCTTCGACTCGTTTTCTTACAAAAATATATTTAAAATATATGTCTAACTTGAATTTATAAAACTTTACTTCTAGTAATACATTCATACCCTTGCCTCATGAGTTCCCTAATACTTAAAAAGTTGTGACCACTTCTTGTTAAGAATCATACCACAATTAGACATATATTTTAATGGAAGAAAACCGGATTTATGGTAGGAAAATCCATGTAGTATTGATCTAATTGATAATTCTGGAAACCCTTGCCATGTAGAGGAATTTAACCACGAAATTATGATGTTTATAAGAAGAAAATTCTGGAAATAATTGTTAGAACCATGTTTAAGAGAATTTTAGGGTTTTTGAGATTTTGTATGAAATTGGGGCTGTTAATTCATGATTAAATGACAGAAATCCACATGCTTTACATTGAAAATACCTAATATGATGATATAAGGTTAGTAGCATCAATTTTGGGATGATTAGGATTAGAAAATATGAAAATTATTGATGTTAGGAGATGAAACCCGTAACTGCAGAATTTCAGTTTTCGTAGACCTGCTTGATCGATCAATCGAGCCCAGAGCTTCGATCGATCGAAGGTTCGATCGATCGAGCCCCAGACCTCAATCGATCGACCCCTCCTGGCAGACTCATGTTTCCCCTTATTAATTAGTTGAAATTCAATATAATGTGAAATAATTCTTCGGCATCCCTAATAAAATGTTTTGGGAGATATGGAGGACCATTATGACATATGAATGATTTTGGAATTCTTAATATGAGACAAAAATTTTACTTCTGGGATAATTACTTAAGGGTTGAGGAATTTATGAATTAACGGGAGAGTTGTGTAAGAGAGTTACGTTGGAACATAGAAAGGGCACTTACTGAATTTTACACTTGGGAGAATAGAGTCCATCCAGGTTACGTATTCAGATGAGAAAATCCTTCCAGTTAAGGTTAGAAACGAACTCTTATACGTAATACTAATAATGTGAAAATTAAGGATAAATGTTGTAATTATGGGTGATGAGAGGAACTTTTATTAATATGATAAAAGTGGTATATTTATATGATTGTGTGTGCATATATTATATACATGTGAAAACCATGCCCGTGCTACTTGCTATCCCTGAGGTTACCACGCTGGGACAGTCTTATCTCGATGGGACCTTTATGGGGGATATTGACTTGTACCCTAGAAGATAGATATCCTTGGTATAGGCTATCGAATCGATAGTTCAGACGGTCCTAAGAGGCGTGGGGTATGTACTGACCTCTTAGAGACTTGGAATCTATGATTCGCCTCAATCTTGTTTGTGTTTATATGTTGATACAGTTCGAGAGTGATTCCGAACTTGTATTTCCCTTAGTGTGAGCGATACGGGGATTGGATAGCAGAGTGTGCCCGCACCGTAGTTTTATTTGGGGTGCTGTTATAATATATATTATCCGAGTAGTTAATATATATATATATGAAAGTATGAAATTTGGTACTACCTACTGTGTTATGGTAAGTAAGACTGATATAATGTCGTAAATCGGAAATACTTGTTTGAAAAGTATAATATAACACTAGGAAGCTTTGTTAATAAATAAAGTAAAAATGAGAACATTGTTATTAAGCGAAATCCTCCTTTTTAAACATTTACATGGTTCGGTTCTGAAATCTTACGAGTAATCTAAGATAAGTTAAATCATTGGGAAGATTAGTGCGATAAATGATAAGATAAACCGTTGGGAAGGATAGTGCGATAGGTGTGCACATTAGAAGAGAGGTGAGAATTTCTCAAGAGAGTGTCGCACTAATATGTTGTTGCATTGGCCTGTATCAATTTAAATACTTGCTAAATGAATTATTAAATTGTACACACTATCGGGCTCTGACCCGTTTCTTTTTCTCTCTCTCTCTCTTGTATATATATGTATATATTACAGGTGCCCAGCCACAAGGGCGTCCTGCTTAGGATCCCTTGAAAGGAACGTGCTGCAGCTTAGGTGGGAGTTGCAGGCCACTTGCATAGACGACTTCGTTTACTTGATTCCACATCTATCATTCTCATTTATTGGGCATGTGTCGCCATTTCCACTATTTATCTGTTTTATTGGGACATTTGTATTTCAGTTATTTCTAGTACGGTTACTATGGGATTTATTTCAGTATGGATGTTTTACTTTAATTTTTGCATGATGGGATTCAATTGACGAATGGTTTCAATTAATTGGATTATGTTCCAGGATAATTGTGGTATGATTCTTATTTATTGATAACGTTGTTAAAAAATAAATAAATGATTTTTTTTTAACTAAAATTTGGAAAGTAATGTTAAAAATGGTTTTGACACTTAGCTTAATTAATTAGGGTGTTTAAATTGGAAATTTACTTTTACGACAGTGATGCTAAGAATGAACCAACTGTTCACCTTGATTTTAATTTAATAAAGGAGTGATCGCCCGGTATTTAATTAGGCGGGGGTGTCACACCAATAAGTACTTTATTGATTGAATCTCAGCAACATGGCCAGAAGAGAAACTTGTTTTAGCTACCAAGAATCATAGTCCTTAGGTAACTGTGGAGTTCTCTAATGGGCTAAACTAATGGAGGTTGGCCTGGGGAATGGTCATCGTAACAGCTGCCCTTCGAGGGAAAATCATTACTTTCCAAAATTTTGGGTTGCAGGTACGAATATAGGGGCATGTCACGTTTAGTAAGAGCTCCCAAGTTGGCGGAACTTGTACAGATCTGTAATAGTAGTTCATTCCTTTTAATTTAATGTTTTCTTTTGATTTTTTGCGATTCTGTTTGTTGGGTGTGGGACAAAAATGAAAATCTATTAAAACTAGGTGTCAAGAGAAATAATAGATTTGTCAGTAAAAGAAATTATACAGTGAATTTGGGAAAATTAATAAATTTCTTTAAGCGGCAATTGTAGAGTTATGATCTTTGACATAAGTTTATTGAGTTTAAATATAATTCTTATATTGTTCATTACTTGTATCATCTTTGTGTATCCATGAGTTTAGCACGGGTGTTGGGTATATATGGACCAGTTAATAGTTAATACATGCCATTGATTCTTTAATCCAAGTTTATCCACATGTAACCTCGTGTCTTATGGTTGAAACTATTGGATTTAAAGACCAGTTTTTCTCAAGTGATTTCATTATCCATAATGATGTTGATAATCATTTACTATGAAGCATTTGGAATTCTTCTTTCCTAAGGAATTTAGGGTAGCATTGTCTAAGAATAAAACTAGTTAAAGTAGAACAACTGTAATGCTTACTTAGTTAAATTATAATTCATTTGTAGGATTGTGAAGTATAATGTTATATTAGAATAACAATAAAATGAACAAAGAAAGTTAGAAATGCGTACCTTTTCATCAAGAAGAACGTAGTCGACATATGTTCATCTTATAATTCACGACCTACCACTTTCTTGTAACTCAGACAACTATCGCATAGTTCTGTGATTCAATGGATAATTCTGAAATTAAATTCACGAAATATACATAGGTTCTATTACGAATGATAGCTTCTATTTTAAATACAAAGATAGATGACCTCTTAAAGTGAAAAAAGTAGAGAAATGTAAATATGTAAGAAACACCCCATACCAATGTAATGATTGAACAGGGACAATGCAAATTGAAAGTTGAAAACCGCTTAATATATATAACCATTACGTGTATTACACATTTATGAAGATGAAAGAAGGTGAATGGTTGAGAAAGATGAAACAACAACAAGGCAATTAAGGGGGATTTTTCCCTTCATTTGTATGTCCCTCCTCTGAACCAACAATAATTGTTTAGTGTTGGAAAATTAAAGAAGCATGTGTGGGAGGGGTGTGAGGATTCGTGTGAGTTCCAATTTGTGGGAGGCGCATGAAACACTATGTGAGGTTAACATAATTAAGAAGAATGCCACATGCAATCTTACTACGAAGGATAGCTTCTATGTTATATAGATACATTGATTTTACATTTTATTGTAGGCACATTCCATAAAACACAACTTGGATATATCTGGATCCAATCCTTCAAAATATCTATCATTTATTCCTTTTCACGAAGTCCAAATAATGGAAAGAGGATCGGGTCCTGCCTACTCGTCTACCCCTATATCACCAAGAGGAAAAGTGAAAACAACTCCTCCATTGAGGTAGGCATAACCCAATGCAAAGAAAATAGAGAGAAAATAGCATCCATTGACTCGTCGCCACCTTACATAGATTTATTGATTTCCTTATGTTGCTTTGTCCCAATCCTTGTCTTCTTTTACATAATTCATATAGCATGTTTGTCTGATGAACATTGACCAAATATAACACAAATTTTAATTTCGCTAATCAAGCCATAACATGTCCCATTCTCCTCTGATCCAAATCATCTATATCTACTAACCTATTACTTACAAAGATAGGCAATAAGGAGAGGTTTGTTCACATAAATTCACTCAAATTACAGATAGTTAATTTCATCAACTCCAGAGGGTATAAACAAGTTCTCATCAGACACACACTACCTCTTCTGCTCGAAAAATTATTAGACATCTACAACAAAAGGATAATACCAACATTTTCTCTGAGGTACATTGATATTGAATTCAAATGCGCCTTATTTTCGTAGAGATGGTTCACAGTTCTTCTAGAACTTATAATTTATTTAGCAAGTGCCTGGGATAAATTGGATAATAAATGAAGTTTAAAATAAAGAGAAGACAAAAATCAACAACAAAAGCAAGCAATAGATTTTATCAAATCAAGATAATAATGGAAAATTATATATCCAAAATTCCAAAATCCTTGCAAAAAGAAAATATTTAATTTCCTGTAGCCATATTTTAAACGACTACGTAAATTTGTTGGGCTTGACATTATCATAAACCATAATACTTAAAACATCCATTAGGATCTAGAAATGATAGGGGATACACAAAAAGTAATAAAAATTAAAAAGAAAGTAAGTGGTCTTTAAACATTCTCCTGTTTTTATTATGACCAATTTTAATTTAAAAGGAATCATGGTAAACAGAGTGTTGATTGTACATGTGATAGCATTTACAGTACCACCAACATTCATTAACCAATTGTCTAAAGAGCATAAAAATCAAAGCCGCATATGTAGTCTATTTTATCCACCTAATTGCAAAGGCGATGGTGATTATTCAATAGCAGATATAATAAAGGCACTACAAATACGAAAACATAACTATACTATTGATAACACTATAAGAAAAGGCTAGGGAACTTAAGATATTCTACCATATGTAGGACATGCAGAGTATATCATTATAGTCAAAACCTCATAAGTGATCAAAACTAGATCGCTAACTCGTACGTTTTAGTAACTTAAAAGCATGGATGTGTAAGAACAACACAGAGCATTCGATACGCATCACTCATTTTACAATTCAAATACTGCATAATACGGGGAAAGTGGCGTGCAGTGCATCACTCATTTTCTTTTTTTAATTTCAATTTCAGCACATGTTTATTCAATTTTTTAGTAAATAACTTTTAGTTATGAAAATTAGCCATGGGATCATTTGTGGAAAGAGTATAATGGAGGCACTTCAAAAAAATATTAACATAACTTTGACAAAGAAAAGTTTCGCGAACGTGATAGAATTTGTCATGTGTAGGAGATGCAGGGTAAATCATTACGGTTGGTCTCTATGAAATACGACCAACTATCATCATCATCAGTCATGAAATATCAAGCAGTGCACTAAACGTCAAAGATGCACCAAATTTATCAAGTCGGTGTCCATTGCATTTGTTATATCAATATGATTTATCAATATCATACTTTGAATCCTTTCATTTTTAGATTTTGAAAATAAGCAAGCAACAAAATTGAATCAATAAAGTGGGCCTACGAACATGATTTTTACAAAATGAAACCCAAGCTTATGAAATTATCAACCCGTCATTCAAATTTCAGCAAAAGATGTTTTCTAGTTTATTAGGTTTGGGCTCCATTCACAACACTGACTTGTTTGAATAGAATGCTCCTAGAAACAACATTTTTTCCAGATTAATGTTTCTTTATCCTCTCCAAATCAGCTTATAGAACTAATAATAGTTGCATTTCTACGGTAACTAGCTCTTTTATGAATTTTCAAGTACACACATCAATAAATAAACACTCTCAAACAAAAACTCTCATTTTCTTAAGCACCAAAATAGGACAAAAACCTAGTGAAAAATTAGGCCTCCACTTCATAATCCGCCTCAAAGATGTGCTACCACTTAGAATCCTCTTCTACAATTTTTGGTGCTTCTTTTTCTATCTGAGATCCAGTTTTAGTTTATTTTCTAATCTACGCAGTCATGCCTACTAGCACGGATGCACCCGTACTATCGAAATGGTTCGTCCTTATAGATGTTCACACTATCAGTTACGTTGAAAAACAATTGAAGATTCAAGATTTGTCTTATGGGAAAAGTATGAATCATCGGGATATGACAGTGCAAAAGATGAATCAAAGGCGTCAAATAATTACTTATGAGACAGTTCTTATGTTGTCAAACAAAAAATACCTTGATAAATTGACAACACCAATACCAAAGCTATCAAATTCCCTATTTCACTAACAAGATCTACAATTTTAGGTCTAGAAGGAACTTTCTTACTGCAATTTGAACACCATCCATTGAATAAGTGAGTGAAAATACTATTTTATACCATAACATCACACATTGACAAACATCTATACAGTAGTAGATGTAATCGTCAATAAAAGGAAGTCATTAATTAATCACCAATAAATATAGATTTAAACTTAAAACAAAAAGAACATGACCCACCATCATTATTTATCCATTAATACATATGATGTGAAACAAATAAAATGCATTCAATCATTAGTCATTTTTTAAAATATTAAACTAAGAAAAGAATGTCAAATTTCGTAAATATCCAAGCATCCTTAAAAATAAAACCATTCATAACTAGAAAATTCATATCAATTGTCATCTTCATCCATGTCAGTATCATAATCATCACTTTTAATATCATAATCATCACTGGTCTCCTCATTTTCATCACTTTCATCTATATCACTCTTGTTAGCTTCCTCTCCCGCCTCAGAATCATCTTCATATGTCTCATAAACATCCTCATCACTACAATCCTCCTCAATATCATCATGGATATCATCACTGCCATCTATATCAACTATGTTGGCAACAGTTATTCCCTCTACACCATCCCTAACCCATGTAATATACGCATTATTATTGATTACAATGTCATCCAGTTGTTGGATGTTGTACGGCTCAACTTCTGCATCTATTGAGTCATCTCCATAAGTATCTTTACCATACATGTCATATAAATCCCTCGTTGTCATCTTCACGAAAACTTTCCAATCTTTTTCAATCAGGTCCCGCACATACCAAATTTGTTTGGCCTGAGATGCTAATATAAATGGTTCATCTGATAGTCGATTATGCTTGTATAGTGAATGTTTGAAGTTCACTAATGTGAACTCAAAATCATCATTTGTTGTCCTCGAATGGGTATCAACCCAATCACACTTGAATATCACAAACTTGAAATCATTTAAATAGCGCAATTCAAATATATCTGTTAATACTCCATAATATGTTACATCCCCCAAAACAGGTCGTTTATCCTTTGCACTTGCAAAACTTTCGGTGGTGGCATCAAGCATGACTCCACTATTCTGAGTATTCAATCTTCTCTTACGCTGCTTTGTGTGAAACCTGAACCCATTTACAATATATCTCGTGTATCTGCTAGCCCATTGGGAGGGGCCTGAAGCCAAAATTGCAACTTC